>OZ020519.1:4985861-5007394 GCA_963971425.1 Bryoerythrophyllum caledonicum | reverse complement strand
GCCGACCGCCACGGCCGACCGCCGTGGCCGACCGCCGTCTTCTCACGACAGCTCCCCCGTCCCCTATTAGATTGACAATGAATCGTCTCCCAACGATCAGAATCACCGTGAGTATAAAGAAAACAACACATGGAGCCTCACTTCACTTCTGAACTTTTGTTTCCCAAGAGCTTTCAGCTGCATTATGTATCTATTGCTTGGTAATCATCGAGTTCGGAAGTCTTGAATATCAGAGTTTCTTTTGGAACTCCTGATATTTCTTCCACATACTACCTATCACGTTTGTTCATTTCGCGATACTACACCCATCAGAATGGCTACCAAACCTTGGTCTCCTTGGTATGTCGAAATCACTGAAGTACAAGGCAGAAAGACCGACTCCGTCCGATGCAATCTTTGTCACCACATTTTTGCAAGAAGGCTAGAACGACAACTAAGTCATCTCGGGTACGAAGAAGTCCCTGGCAAGCGCAATAGCGGTGTTGGCCTCTGCACCAAATTGACACCCCGCGTACAGACTTTGTTTAAAAATTGTCGTGGCCACTACCCGAAACACAATGGAGAACTTTTCTCCGAACATTGCCCCACCCCACCATTGAAATCTGCGCCTGCCTCAGGATATAGCACGCCCAAGTCCACCGGTGAAGATTCTTGTGTAGGATCCACTCAAGCCCCCTCCCAAGAACTTGACCATGTGAGCGGTCGGTGAGCAGTCGGCCTGAGCGGTGAGCGGTGAGCAGAGAAGTTACTTTTATTTTTTGGTTTTTTTTTGGATTTGTTATCTTTGAGGGCTGAGAGTCGTGTGTCTTTCTCAAGTACAATAACTAATTTTTGTCTCGTGATCCTATAACCGTGGTAAGATATTTACATATAAAGGAAAATTAGATATTGTTAGTTGAAGTATATATCCTATTGCCGTGGAATTAATCTCGTTCAAAAGCAATTGAAAAGCCGAAGGTAATCAAGTACAACAATGAAAATGATAAGAGATGCCCATTACCGTGGAAAAATCAAAATTGTGAGATGGTGAGGAAGTTCATTATTAGCAATGCCTGTATTTAATTTAACCAGATGGTGCATTTAATTTCTTCTTACAACTCCATCTCCTGTATGTGGTATCACGTGCAATACAGGATTATAAAAAATTGCCCCTAAACAAGATATTATGAAAGTTAAACGTGTGAATTGTATCATTTGCCATAGAGCAATAGTGGCTAGGGAATTACAATACCATGTATGATGCCAAGGAACAAAGTATGAAAAATATGAATAAGATAGTAGAACAGTACTAACAAACTAAGGCCATATAAATGACTACAACAACAATAGAAAATCTATGTAGAAGAACTTTCGCTACCCTCTAGTGCCTCAACATCTAGAAATTGATGAACGTTGGGGTTGAAACCACGATGTCTTTGAACTAACGGCGGAGAATGTAATGAAGCATAGGCTTGAGCAATAGTCTCTACATATGATGGAAGCGTAAATGACTTTGGCGGAGAATAGGCGGAGTCCATCAATCTGCCAAATAACAAAATAGTTAAGTAATTATACTTTGTAAAGGGATTGAAATATCAAGACGGCGAAAACACTGAAACAATGAACTTACTTACTTAAACGATTCTTTTTTGCCACGCGGCGAATCGGAACCTCATTTTCATCAAAGGCATCAAACGGTGTAGGTGGAATTGATGAACTTGGTGACACTTGTCGAAGAGGACTAAGAAGGGCTTCAAAGATAAGGGGATCAGATTCGAAGCCAATCACATGCCAATGTAGCCTGCTTCCTACTCGAATAGTAGCACCTGAACCGGGTCAAAAGCATAGCAAGATTTAGAAAATTGAAATTCTAATGAGTTTAGAAAAATGTCAATCACATCAAGTCATGACTGTTGCACTTGTAGCAGCAGTGGCATCCAAAATAACTGAGCCCAGAGTTGTGAAGGCTTCAACAAACATCTACAGAAACCCTTCATCCTTTTCACGAGCTCCTCTCCATGGTACTGGACCGTTCATGGCTTGAGACTCACAGGATGTGTAGTTGAACAAAATGTCGTCATCTTTTAGATTAATACCAACCTTGGCTAGTTCAGGATCAACATGAATGGAGAAGGAACTTGCTGCCTTTTCTTCACGGATAAAAAGAAAAATCCGAAACCGGCGGGTCTGAAATGAAACAATCAAAATTTAATCAACAATTTAATAAACATGGAATACAAAACATATATGACAAGAATTAGAATATCCTTCACTTACAGTATTATTAGAACTAACTGGAGAAGTTAGCCGAAGTTCATTAACACCCCACCAATCCTTTAGAATCTTGAACTCGTATGATGCAGCATAAGTTCTCACATCCAACCTAATTGATGGAGATTCTGGGAGGAAAACCAAAAAACCTCCATCTTTGTGGAGAAATGCATCGGCAAACTCAAAAAATGCCTCAACATCCGACTTTTTATAAACATTCCATGACGGAATGTCTAAAGATGGAACAGAAAGACCAGGAATCGGTAGGCCTTCTGGAACATCGAAAATTATAAAATCCACACCATTGTGGGGACAAGCTGCTGATCGTGGAGGGCCTGCAGCATCACCCTTCCCCTACAAAATAGAGAAGAGTTAGTTATCTTAATGACTTATAACGAACTTAAATTTTGAATTATATCAACACATTTTCAATGAAATAATTGTTATATACCTCAATTACTAATGCATGCATTTTTGAAAGCACTGAATGAGAGGGCCCCGTCTCTAGAATCTCCGAGATAGAAGTCTGTTCCAACAAAACAGCCGAAGACGGATGATGGAAAGTGGAAGATGTAGGTTTCAAAATTCGGGATGTCTTCTTTGCCCTCACATGTTGCGAGGTCAATACTGAAGGAGGTAATTGGCTTTGAACAACAGTAGTTGCTTGAGAAGGTTGAGGATAACTAACAACATTAGAAGAGGAAGGCATAACCTCATTGATGTCTTCCAATTGCTCCACAGGCACAGGAACCTCCAAGATTATAGTGTCTTTGGCATTCTTTGTAGTCCGAGTCGAATTCCGTTTTGTCCCCTTTGTTTTCGAAACAATAGGTGCAACTACTGCTACGGCTGGGACCTTTTGAATCCCAATCAATGATGGTTCAATGCTATCTCTGATTGCAATGTCAAAGCGTGGAGGCTTTGAGATGGGACAATCTAGATACCAGCCGCATCTCTCCCAGTGAGAAGAATTCCAGGACTTCTGGATACTTTCAGATATCATGCAATCGTCGCTGTCCACATCCAGCCAAGTGGCAAAAAATGCTGGAATCTTGGAAATTGCCCTGGTAGGATAAAGTATATATTTAAAATAACGGTATAGTACACGTTGCATAGCAGGCATAAATCCCACCTGCTCGTCAATCAAAAAGTTTTTGTGAATTCCTTTCTCAACTTTAAACTCATGGAAGAATGCGGCATCCCATAGTTGGATTCGCATTTGCTCGACATATTCAGAGATGGATGGAATGGGGTCCTGTCCATCTGGGTGATAGTCAATTGTGACTCCTAAATCCGCAACGGTGGTATCAAAAAGTCGCTCGGATTCTACAGCCAACTGAGAAAACAAATATGAAAATACAATTAGAAGTCATTACAAAAAATAGAACAAAAACACTAGACCAAGCAATCATAATAAGCACAATGGAATGGAACTAACCTGACTCCACCAAGTAGCCCTTCGAAGCCACTCTGGAAATTCAGAATCTCCAAAACGTGGTTTTGGAAATTTTAATTGAATACGAAGAGAAGCGGGTGAGTTCCATCTTTCAAGCCATTTGGTCTTGATATGAGACTCCATCACCGAGGTTGAAAACATCCGCAGTTTCTCCTGAGTCATTTCAGGCACCTCGTTATTCTCGTAATGTAGTTTTATTTGATGAAGAAAATCAGGGCCGTGCTTGGGGTCGGCAATTGGCACTTGTTTCTTCAACTCAATAAAGCATTGTTTCTTGACTTTGTTCACAGCTGTCGATATGAAGTCAGCAGCCTTCTCTGAAGTCCAGTCAGAAGGATCTGGATACTTTTCATGGAATCTGATCTGTGCGTTAGCTGCTGCCTCGCCCAACTCTTGCTGCAAAATTAAATAACTCAATCCAAAGTTAAAGAACAATATAATATACAAATATACAATTATGATTGATATACTTCATGATACCAAGGGAATTGTAAAGGGTGTAAATACTTGGTTCAGGACTTTATTAAGTCCATCCAAAGTAAAAGTATACCAAGTTCGTTGTTTTGATTTTTGCTTTGATTCAGCAAGTGCGATTTCATTTTGACTCACTTGACCTTGGAAGAAAGAAATGGGTTGTGCTCCAATATTATTAATTCTGTAGAGCTTGTGAACCAGATTGGTGGTCACATGAGATTTCTGATTCCTCCTGAAATTTAGCATTGATATGTAACTATTAATAACACCGAATATGAGATAATGACCCCAAAAGATACAAATTAATAGTAAGAGATTCGTACCAATTCACTTGATGGAGTGCACTCAGAAGAAGACCAACTGCTCCATTAATATCCAAGATAATTGATTCCACGGCATAATGCCAAGCTGGGTCCTCAGAATGATCTTCATTAATAATAGGAATCCAGGCTTGAAGGCGATGGTTCCCATCCCACACGTGGAACATTTTGTTGGAGAAACACTTCAAATCCTCATCTTCAAGAAGGTATTTCTCAAAAGTTGCATTGGCTGCCTCCCAGTGAGGGCTCCAAGTATCGGTCACATCTGTGGTCACAGGGACAACCTTCCCTTCATGATTCTCCAAGGCAACATAAAAAACCCCATTGCCTTCCATATAACCATTACTCAGAAAATGGGAGGCCAGATTCATGACGTCGTTTTTCAAATAGGGCCTGACAATCGGTAATGATATCATACGACAAAGTGGAATTTGTAACTTGGACTTTGTCCTAGGCTGAAACCTCAAATTGTCCAAACATGATGCAATATTGACTGATTCCTTTGAGATCAAAGCCTTTATCTCCTTATTCAAGTCGTCCATTGAGATAGTGGCCTCATCAAGAGGATGACTATCCATAGGGTCATCTGCAATCCACCAATACAAAAATAGTCAGTATTAATTCATGAAATCCATGTCGAGACCCCCGCCGGCACCGGCGACCCCCTCTACTTCGAGTTTGTGTTCAGATGTGTGCTGGTTTGGTCCCTGAGCGCCTCGTTTTTTACAGGATGGAGATCTACTTCGTGCCCGTCTTGCTGGTTTGGTTGAACATCTTGTTTGGGACCTACACCTAAACCGTCCCTTTCAATCGCGTCATTATTGTCTCCAAACAACACATGATCTGCCCGAAATCCGTGCTCATGTCCGGCTAAATGTGAACCATTCATGGCTGCGTTCCATTAATCTTCAGTGGAATGTTCCGCAGTGGATAATGCAAAATGGCAATGATCTCCAAAATGAATGGCTTGCCCATGCCACGCCGGCACCGGCGGCCCCTCCTAGTCAGTTTCGCAGACCCGGGAAGGAGTGCTCATACCTCGCCGGTGCCGGCGACCCCTTCCAGCTCACCAAGCTGACCCGGGAAGGAATGCTCATACCCCTCGCCGGTGCCGGCGACCCCTCCCAGCTCACCAAGCTGACCCGGAAAGGAGTGCTCATACCCCTCGCCGGTGCCGGCGACCCCTTCCAGCTCACCAAGCTGACTCGGGAAAGAACGCTCATACCCCTCGCCGGTGCCGGCGACCCCTTCCAGCTCACCAAGCTGCTGCTGGAGAAAGACGTGCCTGTTGTTCCGAAGTTGGCTGATATAGTGATCACCAACCGGAAGTACTCAGGAGAATAGGTCTTGCCATTTAATGAGGAGAAAGCAACTTGATGTAGACTGAGACACCGAAGATGCAGAAGGCGGATCCGGTAGGCATCAAAGCAATCACATCGTATCATGAGGGTACCACTAGCAGTTACTGGCCGAAAGCCGCTGGCACGTTACCAACATGCAGCGGCGGTGGTGGAAGGCATGCTTTATGTCGTGGGAGCCAACACTAGACCTGTGCTACTTTAACGCTGACTAAGTGCTTGATCTGAAGAAGCTCAACTGGTCGAAGGTGGACTCGAAAGTCCCACATTCGCCAAGGGCAGGGCACGCTGGCGTCACATTGGGCGACAGTTGGTTTGTCATTGGAGGTGGAGATAATACAGGTGCCATATCTGAAACGTTGGTCCTGAGCTTGACCACACCTGAGCTCGAAAGTCCCACAGCCACCGCTGTTCTCACAACGAGACCCTCTGCAGCCCTGGTTTCCCGCTGATACACAGTGATATGAAGATCATGAACTAGGATTGAGGGAGGTAGTTACGCAAAGTGCATTCGGGTGTAGTGCACAGTCAACTCAGAAGTCAGAAGACCTAACGATAGATACATTATTTGATCCTGGTCTTATGTGGCGGACTCGGGGGAAAATGTCGTGAACCTCTGCAACTGTACAACTGCATCTATCGGCGTGCTTCAGGGCATAATATAAACCCAAGCCTGCATGAGCGACCCCTCGAGCGAGTGATCAGGTGGAAGCGTTCGAGGCCAACCACGACCCCCGCTGGCACCGGCGATACCTAAACTTGAGGATTCGGCATGCATAAGAGTATAATATATACTTAAGCCGGCACGGTTGACCCGAGTCTCAGTGATCGAGAAGAAAGGCTGGAGGCCCTCCTCGAACCCCGCCGGCACCGGCGATACCACAGAATCAAGATTCGGCGAGCTGCAGGGCAGAATATAGACCCAAGCCTGCACGTGCGACCTCTCAAGCGAGTGATCAGGTGGAAGCGTTTAAGACCAACAACGACCCCCGCCGGCACCGGCGATACCCTAACCTCATGATTCGGCGTGCATAAGAGTAGAATACATACTTAAGCCAGCAATGTAGATTTCCCGGACACCATGAACATGCTTGAAATCACCTTTGTTGAATCTTTCTGTAACACGCAAACCAGATGCATCAATCAAACATATGCCTCACCAATGTGATAGGTGCCGAGAGAGAAGGAAAATGTTCTCACACTGAAGCCGAAATTTTCTCACACTCACAGGCACAATGACGAGTGGAATCAGGATCAGCGAGCCAAAAATCGACAGGTGGTGTTGAAGGCCATACAGAATCAATGGAACTGCACCACCACATCTCCAAAACATTACTCCAAAACCTAAGACTGCTAAAAAACCTCTAAAGACACAGAAACGAGAACACAATCAGAAGCGAGCACACAAATAGAAGTGAGCACATAAAATTTTAAGGCGGCTAGACATGTCTCCTAAGATATCGCTGCAAGAACGAAAGCCAGTCTAAAAGTCCTTCAAGAAGCAAGGCATTCCAAGCCCTTTTAAGTCCATCGAATCTCATACCTCGTATGGGAGTGCGTCGGTGGGAGGTTGTCATGTCTGGACAAGATCGGCGTGAAGCGAGGTAGTTAACCCATCTGGACCCAACCCCACCGTGCGAGTGTATCTGAGAAGCCTGGGGGGCCCTTCGCGACCCCCGCCGGCACCGGCGAGACTTCCAACATGATGAACGGCGACTTAAATACCTGGATCTGAACCCCCGCCGGTGCCGGCGACCCCTCCACTACCAGTTTCGGCAATCTCCTTGACGATACTTGAAGGAGAAACTACAGTGGGTTGTGACCCCCGCCGACATCGGCGACACTTCCAAAATGATGAATGGCGACTTAAATACCTGGATCTGAACCCCCGCCGGTGCCGGCGACCCCTCCACTTCCAATTTTGGCAATCTCCTTGAGGATACTTGAAGGAGAAACTACACTGAGTTGTGATCCCCGCCGGCACCGGCGACGCCTCCACGATGAGTACCCTTGACATAAAACCCTGGATCTGAACCCCCGCCGGTGCCCGCGACCCCCTCCACTTCCAATTTCGGCGATCTTCTTGACGTTACTTTCATTCGTTGATACTGTAAGTTGTGACCCCTGCTGGCACCGGCGACACTTCCACGGTGATCATCGGCGACATAAAACCCTGGATCTGAACCCCCACCGGTGCCGGCGACCCCTCCACTTCAAATTTCGGCGAACTCCTTGACGATACTTTCATTCGTAGATACAGTGGGTTGTGACCCTCGCCGGCACCGGCGAACCCCATCACCACAAATTTCAGCTAATCCACGAAGTACGAAATGACCCTCGCTGGCACCGGCGGACCCCTTCACAGCCAGATTCGGTGTATCCGCAAATCGACGAAGAGGATCTCAAGGACGTCGAAATCTCTTTCCAATCATGCGAGATTGGGAGGAAGAGCTCTCCTTCACAAATTCGAGAAATAGAGAAACGGGAAGAAATCGGAATACTTACCTACTGCCGAGTCGGCAGCTTGCGTGTTGTTATCAAGTTCAACATGGCCGCCATCCTCCTCATTCACCGCGCTTAAGTTCATGTCGTCAAAATCTCCGTCGTTGATAGCTTCTTCACAAGACTCAATCGAAGGCTGCTCGGCCTGCATCGCAATCTACAGAAATTAATGGTAGCGAAGGGGTTTGTGTTCATGTGTGTGCTGAGCTCCAGTTCCAACATAAGCGGCAGGGTTTCTCCGAAGGATAAACGTGATGCGGTCATACAGAGGCTACTACTCCGGATCCCATCAGAACTCCAAAGTGAACCTGATAACGGAATAGTTCTGGGAAGGATGACCTCCCGGGAAGTCCCGATGCTGCATCCATTTTGATCTTTAAAAAATGTACGTTCATCCAAGTCCAAAAAAGTACATGTTAAAAAAAACGAAGTTCCACGATTCAGATTCAGCTCGATTTGGAGCTGGATCGACAACTGTAATAATAAATCTGGAGAAGGATTCCTAGAATGTATCCAAAAAGTTTTATTTTTTTCTTTGTAATTAATATAATTAAAAATGAAAGGGACGAGGGACAATCCAAAACAAAACAAAAAATCATCAATTAGAGGGAGAAGGAGGAAGAGAGGGACAAACAAGAAATTAAAAATCTAGATTTAAATCTACAATGGTGTAAGTGACAATCTCCACTAAAAAAGAGGTTTGGAGGAGGAGGGACAATCAAGAATATCAACATTCACTTAGGTCCCAAATGAATGTTATATGACAAATTCAATGAATGAGTTTGATAGCACAAAGTAGATGAATTTCATGGAACGATTGTTAGTTCCCAAGAAACTAAACTTACCCTATTAAATTTTGAAGTATCAATGAGAACACGTACCAAATGTCGAGAGTGATGATTGCCCTCGTCCTTCTCCTTGCCTGGCATGTTGACATCCATATGTTTTGTTGGCAATCCAGCAACCTCTCCAATACTTGGCAAACTTAAACTTGGATTGCTCTCGAAGCATAAGACACGTGGAGTATCTCCTAAGTCATCCTCTACAATCTGGGCCTTACGTTTTCCCATCCTTGCCTTCCTCAACTGCTTGCTACTTGAGAAGAGGAGTCCGCATTTTTTCCTCTTCTTCTTTCCCTGAACTAAATGAGGAGGTGTTGCGGAGTCAACTTTTACAAGCATCTGCAATATATCTTATCTACTCAGTAAGAATATCACATGGCAGTACATTGATATAGTTGAACGACCGCACAGTTATCCCCTCCACTAAGACTAATGGAATACCGATTAATGGCATCCATTCAGTACTATTCTCTTTCTCCTTAAGACATGTACTAACTACTGAAGAAATTTATAGAAACCAATAACTCAAAGCCCATATAAGCACAATTGTCAAAACAAGCCTCATCAATCATAATGGGATATTAGTCTCCGTGCAATTATTGTTGTAGATTGGATATTGTCATACACCGCCGATTTGAATGACCAATAAGAGGAAGGAATTCAAACATAGGAGGTATGAATTGTCAACTTTTCTATGCTTAATCTCAAAATCCAAAGATACGCACATCATGTCCATCATGCACATGATTGTTTCTAATCCTGCTTGCATTTTCTATTATACATTTCATATGGGTATTCATAATTATTATTCTTGTTTGTTTAGGTATTTGTTTGGTTTGAAATATATAACATTGCAATTTTCAAATGCCGAGATTCGTTACCTTTAACTTGAAATGAGGACTAACTATTTTGACCACTTTGTAGAGTTGTTGCTATAATATCCCTACAAATTCAAAATTCTACAGCCTATAATTATGGCCAATCATCTATTACTTATGCTGCTCATGTCAATCTAATGTTATGCTCGAGTTGCAAATTCATAATCATAATAATGCTAAATTGATCATTTCTATTATGAATACCATTTTCCATTTTGAATTCCATTTTGTATCAGATTTGACAATCGCCTGTAATTGTAAGTTACTTTTGATAACACTTTGAACTGACCACTGGGCGCCGGCACCGGCAGTCCTCTCCATGATCTAATAATTCTACCTAAAATTTTATTTTGTACCATAATTTTATTGATTGTTTTCGCCGCCATCAGATATTTAAGCCAATCCTGTGTTTATCCATCCTTACACCACGACAGCATGTCTGTAACTTGAGAATGTTGCAAGAACATTGGTAGGAATTGTTTCTCTTTCTCATTTCAGTCTTTCTAATGGCATCTCTTCGATTCCATGGTGTTGGTGTTCCACTAGTTATCCCTCCAGCAGTTGATGGGTCATGCACTATCTTGGCATCAATACTTCGTGTTCGTTATGACCTAGATGTTATGACAATTCATATCGAGCAAGAGGTCCTAGATGATGCAGGTGTTACAGTCCAGTACATCTTAATGCCTGATATTGTCGAAGGTGGCAACCGATTCTGGAGGCTACTGCCTGGTAGCTACAAAGTTAATGGTCTTATAGTAGCGCAGATGGCAACAAGCACTGAACTTGTCACGCCAGGATTGTCGACAACATCCACCGTTAATCCGATTGTTACTGCGAAGGTTGAACCTAGAACAGAGACTCTCATATTGTTGAGCGACGACGAGGAGCCTCCTTTAGTGGACCATTCCGTTTTGTCGCCTCCTCGCGCTCCTTCTCAAGCCACCGTCAACCTCGAAGCACGAGCTGCTGGCACCGGCCAACCCAATTCTGGCACCTTTCAACCCAATTCCGCTTCGAAACCACCTCGCTTTCCAACTCCATCACGTCCTGGGAGCATTGTAGATTCCCTGCGAAGACTCATCACAAGACCAGGTGGGCGAAATGTTCTGAAACGCCTTGATTTTAATTCAATTCCTATCCATCGGGTAAAATTTCTCCCCCCCCTTTACAATGGCGATGTGATTTTTGAGTTTGAGCCAACGGGACTCGAGTGAAAGCAAGCGGGTATGTTGAATGGTATGGACAAGCGGTTCGACGGCCATGCATGGTGCCGAACGAAGACTACAAATATCCAGAACGATATGGGTCTCACCTTACGCTACTCGACATGCGCGGGGCACCTTCGCTGCACTAATCGGGATTGTGATTATCTTCACCGGGAGCATCGGTTGTACGAGGTTAATGAGATTGAGTGGGACGGATGCACCGAGAATCCCTTCAGAGTGGGTGGCAGCCCACCAAAGAAGTCAACTTTGGTCTGTGGAATATGTCGAACGCCTCCAATATGCATAGGTACGTGCGAGGCTCTTCTTTACTATGCTAGTGGACCCGGCGATATGACTCGTGCGTGCATTCATGTCGGAATGCACAACCATCATGTGAAAGTCGGTGAATGTCGTGAATCTCTCCTCAAGGTAAAGTCTCTTTGTAGTGACCAGGTGCCTAGGATGCCAAGTGCTACCCATTCTAAGATTGTTCTAGAGGCTAGTAAGGAGTTCCTAGGTGAGTTTCTTCTTAGGAAAGACGGAGAGACGATGCAGCCGCTTACTGTGGATGAGTTATTCGAAGTTGCGGACAAATTTAAATCGTTTACGTCGCCCAAACTACGACATACTGTGTCGGGTTTGAAAGCACTCCCCTGTCTGGGCCCAATCGAGGGAATTACAAATCTGGCTGGTCTAAGTAACTGGGCATACGTCCGAGAGAACAAGTTCCCGGGCCAGGGCAAGGGAAAAGTTTTTGTATTCAAGATGTCGGAGGTTGGTCCTGGTTCTGGCCTTGATTTAGTAATCCGAATGCAACCTGGTGGCGACTTACAAGACGCTTGGATAATGTTTGACCATGTCAAGCGTGTGAAGAATTGGACGACCATGGCATGCCACGTTTACGATCCAGTATACTCCAAGGTCATGACTATCGCAATCTGTGACATGCAGTCGGAGGACACTGAAGCGCAGTCTCTCCTTTGGCACGGTCTGAATGGCGTCGTCATTGAGGCCGGACATCCAAAGCCAATATTTAAAGGCTTTATGGCAGACAGCGCTCAGGCAAATTGGAACGCTGTCCGCATCATATACGGGTCCGGAAGCGAGAAAGACAAGATGGTCGGCCAAGAACGAACTTGTCTATTTCATTGGACTAAGTCAATGTCCGAACACACCGACAGGCATATCAAGTCTGAACTCCGTGAGCAACACCGGGTACTCTGCAAGCAGTACAAGGATTGCACTACCCTTGCCGATGCAGAAGTTCGTTATCGTGCTATAAGGGAGTGGTGGATCTCAGCGAAGGCCGTAACTAGCGATAAAGACATTATGAAGCTAGACCAGTGCCTAGCGTTTTGGCATTTTCGCTACCTTCAGTGGGGTGGAGCTATGACCTTGGTGAGCAATTCACTAATTCTGATTGTCTAATTTGCTTGATGTACCCTTTCAGTTAAAACTTTTCTATATTGGATGTTCGTGTAATTGATACATGTTTCCAGGATTTAACGGACGATGAGCGGGCAAGCATGCCAAGGTGCAACCTCGCTGAGACAATGCACAACAAATGGCTTCAAGCTTCTGGAAACAAGGGGAACGACCTCTTTGAGGCTACTTTGGATGATTATGTCAGGGCGTTCATGCAGGTTACTCATTATATTTCGTTCCTTAAGGGTGAACGTGGAGGTACTGGTCCTAGTAAGAACAAATTGCGATTGAGAAGAGCCCAAGACACTAGAGATCCCAGGAAAATCAAGGCAGCGATGGAGAAATTCCAGAATTCAGCGGACATCTTGACACGCCCTCCACATTTTTCAGGTGAGGAAATTTTTGGATCAACTAAACGCAAGCTCAATCTACCCCCAGGATCGGAGTTTGACTCGCACCGCCCGGAGAAGATCAATTTCTCCCGTCCTCGGGTAGAGACTAGGTCAGCTAAGGCCCAGAAGACTTCTAAAGTCCTTGAAGAGGTTGATGAAGATGAAGACATCGACGTTGGCGTTGACCTTGGAACAAGACACGAAGATTCTCTTCTGGACAACCTTCATGTCCGCGAGACTCGACCTACACATGTTACCGGGGTGGAGGAATCTGATTGCGTTGTAACAGAATGGCATATCACCCGAGTACCAAAACATCGCACCGGTGTAGCTTGTTGGGCTCTCCAAGCTATCTCGAGGAAGCAGTGCACAAGGAAGATCATATAGAAGAAAAATGCCACTGCCTGTCCCACTTATACGGGGATTTGGACGAATTACCACACAGGTAAGAACCAAAGACAGGAGTTTTATTTTTGCCAAGACGACATTCATCGTTGTGTATTGGGCACTTCAAAAAAATGGGTTCTTACTCGCCCGGATAGTGTTCCCCAAATCTGGCCTGTTAAAAGGGGCACCAACCTGAAGCGGTCGGAGATCATTGCCCTCGAGCGCGCAGGTTTCCAACTTCCACAGAAACAAGAAGCGTCTACCCGCCGTCACTTTCACGCAACCATAATTGATGGTATTGACCTTGCTGCGTATCCAATCCCAGAGGACGCTGACAAACATCCTACATCTCGCTTTACTAAAGTGGTGAAGCGTCGTTCCGGCGGTCCAGTTGCTGCACAACTTCAGCGATGGGGGTCTGCCGTCACTCTTAAGGCAAAATTCAGAAGCGCACAATGGTACCCTTCCCAGGATTTGGTTGCATTGTCGATTTGGAAGTTGACTCCTCAACTACTCATGCCCTGGAGCACTACATTCTTACGCTCAGTTCATTTCCGGTTTGCACATGCTTGGACTTTGTTACAATGCAGGCAAAGGCTAACCGATCTGGTAGGTCTTGGGTGAATTGCAAGCATCTCTACTTTCTTTATGCAGTCGTGTGCAAGCTTGACGAGATGGAGGACTTATTTGCCCATGCTCCAACACTTAGCTTCAACGAACTCATGCCCGTAGTACGAGCGATTCTTTCCTACAAGCGTGTTTAATTAAGGTAGATAATAAGTTACTCATTATGTTTCTACAGACCTACGTATTATAACCCTAGGCAATACTGTTCTGTTGTTCTCTAATTCTAATTTCTATTACTGTTTGTATGTTTTCTGGATTATGAAGCTACATATTCAGTGTTCATTCCACTCCACAAATGTGATGATGCAAATCGCTCTGTTCCTTTATTTGTTCCAAATTTCAGACCAATCCCTGGTTTTTTAACCCAAGAGAGTAATTTAGGATCTACAGAGGATAATATTTACAATTGTCAGAAACAAAAATTTGGCATTAGTTCCACGGTAATAGGACCCCAACTTCCAAGATTTTATTGTTTTTCTTTAAAATTACGATGAGTTGGAATCACCTATAACCATCATAAGAGGGCGGCTAAAAAGTACTCCACGGTAATAGGTCCATATAATATTCCAAATTTAGACAACCAGAAATCCTAAAACTTATTTCAATATCCAAATTTAGTAAAAAAAAATGTGCAAATTTTGAAAAATCCTTATTTTAGGTATCAAATCTTCGCTCACCGCTCACCGCTCACGGCGAACGCTCTCCAACCGCTCACACGGTCTTGTCGTTGAGCCCCCTCCGTGATTTTACCATCAACCATGGTTGAACCAACCCCCACCTTCCACGACTTCACCGAATAAGGGAGTGTAGGTGCCACGTTCCCCAGATTGGTGAGGCAATCCGTGCTCGAAGAGGGCTTTCAAGAAGTGGAGCGGCGGGAGCTAGACAAAGTGTGGGCGAAGTTTTTCTACGAAGCAAACGTGCCGTTTGTTATAGCACGGAATGTTGCATTCAAGGAAGCCGAGATGAAGACTGCCTCTTTCAAAAAACCATATGTCCCACCCTCTTACCATGACATTCGAACAAGGTTGTTGGGATAAGCGAAGGCTGATTTGGAAGCACAACTCAATAAAAGACTGTTCGAGAGTGTTCGGAAGTTTGGAGGAACTCTAGCCATAGATGGGTGGACATCTGTGACTAGTCGCCCTTTGTGCAATGCAATGCTCGTGTCTCCCGCTGGAGAGCTCTTCTTAAGAGCTGTAGATACTACGGGCAATGAAAAGAACGATGCGTACCTGGCATCCATCATGTTCAAGTTCATTGAACAAGTTGGCCCCCACAACATTGTTCAAGTGTGTACTGACAATGCTCCAGTCATGCTCAATGCCTTAGTATTGGTCGTCAAGAAATATCCACACATATACATTCAAGGATGTGCCGCGGATGCCATGGACTTATTGTTGGAGGACTGGGGGAAGGCTACATGGGTAAAAGAAACTCTCAAGAAGGCCAAGTTCTTGGTTAAGTTTGTCAAGAATCGGCAAATGCCCCTAGCCCTGTTTCGTAAACACGAGGCGAAGTTTAGCCTATTGTTCCCTGGGCAAACAAGATTTGCATGTAATTTCATAATGATAGATCGCCTGCTGAAGGTCAAGGAATCATTGGAGCAAACCGTCGTTGATCCTGAATGGCCTACATATGCCTCCAAGAAATCACTCTCGGCTAGAGATAAAGTAGTCATTTCTCGAGCCATAAAAAGAGTGGTTCTAGATGAGCATTTCTGGGAGCGGTGCATGAACTTCCACGAGATGGTAGCCCCTATAGTGTATGCGCTTCGGGATTTCGATGCCAAGGAACCTTGCATGCCCAAGGTTTTCCACATCCTTCGCGACCTCGAGAAACATGTCCTAGCGTTGCATGATGAACCATTCAGTCTCGATAGCGATTTAGCGTTCATTGCTGAGGACAAGTTCTATGCACGGAAACGGATGATGACCACGGATTTTCATTCCGACAGTGAACTTCTCAATCCTTATTTACTCTATGACGAAGAGTTGGCCGATGATCCGGATGTCATCACGGCATGCAAACGAGTACTACAAAAGCTATGTGATCCTAAGATTTACCCAGACATAGTGAACGAGTTCCTCGCATTTCGAAACAAGGATGTACCATTCAATGACATCTTGGATCCTAAGGACCAAAAATGTTCTCCGTATGCTTGGTGGGATTTTGAAGGTGCTTGTGGAAAGCTCCTTGCACCAATTGCAAAGAGAATACTAGCGCAGACAGTGTCATATTCTTCTTGCGAACGCAATTAGAGTAGCTACTCTTCTGTCCACGACAAGAAAATGAATCGATTATTACCGGGAAGGGCTGATGACTTGGTCTTTGTGTATACGAACTCGAAGTTGCTTGTGAATGCAAAGTTGACGGATGAGAAGAGGTGGTACGCGGAGAACTTGGATTTAGAGGATCCACAACCACGTGAGTCGGATGACCCGGACTACTCTGACGATTCAAACACCGGTGCCCTTGCCAATTACGATGCAGAGCATCTAGACAATGACATCGACAACAGCCCTTCTCAACGTATGGATCATACTTACGGTGCCCCAATCACCGAGTATGATTTTGTCGATGACGACACTCTTGCAGAGAAAGAAGATGACTTGTTGCCCATAGCGCGGTACTTGAATGGAGACGGCATGCTCAATAGCAATAATATCCTTTGTTGTGGACCGACTCCGCTTCCGGAAGACACGAAGGACAAGGGAGGAGAAGATTTATCATCCTCACGTGCAACGGCACTACACGGGCAAAAAACGCAAGGGTCCTCAGTGAAGAGTGTTGATGAAGGCGTCCACGGTCTCGCACTTGCGGACAACCGCGAGCAAACAACGAAAGAGCCATTCCTAGACGACACGGTTGTTCTCGGGGAGAAAACTATGGAAGGCGGTACTTACGGCGGTATACGGAGTCCTACTCACGTTACGGAGAAGAAGGCATCCTCCTCTAAGGATCAACCGTCCTTGCAAGGTCGCGCGTCGCGGTCTCTATTTGCAACCCCTCTTGCAACGGTCACTACAACCAATTTGAAATCCTCCCACGGTTTGGTGTCCCTTTCAAAACATGTGCGACCCTGAACGCCGCAACACCAATCCGATGGCCTACCTAGTGATGGCGATGTACCTCTGTCTAAGCTCTTCATACATCACCCCGAGGTTCATGGAGGTTTAGGGTTACAACCTAGGCGGCCTACAAACGACACGAGGAAACGTAAAGCTTCCATGCATCCATTTCTTCGCACGCGACCTAGTAATCCCATTGATGTCATTGGAACTTGTAAGAGACTCAAAACCGTTAAAACATTGTCGATCAAACGGAGAATCAAACAAGAACCCGCCACAGATAATGAAGACGATCCTTCGGGATCTAGTGGAGCTGAAATCAAAGATGACAGCGATTACGAACTTCCTACCGATGTGAATGAATAGGAAAATTTGGCCCATTTACGTAGTATGCATTCACCGCACTTATTTTATGTGTTAATATTGTAGTTCTAGTTTAGGATACTTTATAGTCGTTCTGCGTATGCATTAAAAGCTTCTATTGTCTCAATTGATTCTTGGATTTATTCCGAATATCAATAAAGTTTTTTCATATATGCACAAGTTTTACATCCATCTCTTTTGCTATTCTATTGTCTTGTGTTTTGTGTATGGATTTAGTCATCCCATACGAAATGACTTAAACATGTCATTCTTGTTGTATGCAGAATGTAATTCGAGTTTGCAAACTTCTATTCATTTCACTGCTTCGCATCCACCTAATGCACCACAATATTTCTAACACCCACATACAATTAAAGAATTCAGAAGTTCACAAAATAAATTACAAATTGTAAACCTTTATTTCAAAAAGTATGCTCCACCGTGGCATGCTTCCGACTTCTTGCCACCCCATTCCTTAAACAACAACTATGCTAAGCTTTACATTCATCTACCACATTCTATTGCCTTGAAGAAGAAGGCTCATCGGTATGATCCGTTCGAGTGCTACTACGAGTCCGCGGTCTGTGGCTTGGCCTAGCAATCCTCTCCCCCTCTTCGTACTCTCGATCTACGGCTGCAATTTCCCTATGCATCTCCGACCACCAACTATCGTCGCTGTCATTACCATCATCCCTCTTCCGCTTCCCGCCAGGATCCACCTTCTTCGCCGCAAAGATTTCCATGGCCTTCTTTATTCGTTCCACCACATTGTTTACAAAAGCGTCATTCTCTGGGAATGACACCAATAATACCCCTTCGGGATTCTGTAGCACGTTCCGCCAATAGCCAATGGTGTCCTCAATCTTCCGATCAAAAGCTTGCACCGCATCCCAATAAGAACACTCTACATCTTTAAAAGAATCCTCTTCTGTTGAACTCCGTAGCTTTGCGGCCTCTTCCAACTTTGCAAGGACCGGGGCTCTTCCCACCAAAGTACGATTGTACTTCTTGTATTCATCTCTCAACTTAATGCCATCGTTTACCTCATACCATACACCATCTTCTCCCTTCTCAGCTCTCCTTGGAAGAAATCGGAAGAAACGCTTGTGCTCAGAGCTCCAATGCCCCCCAAAGTTGCGGCAAAACAACTCTTGTTGCTCGCCATCTTCAATCTCTCGCGCCCGTATCTCCACCTCATAGCCTTGTGTCATCCAAAATAATGATCAATTTCCATCCCATACTCCTCGTATAGTTGGTGACAAGAAAGCTCACTATTCGACATAAGTGGTTTTTCCCACTCACGATAGTTCAAGGATTTCTTCGGAAGTTGATCCAAGGGGAGATTCCATTGGTTGAACTCGTGCCCCGGTGACATAACATCTCTTATCCCCATCACTTCGTAGAATCTTGTGCTAATTGGAGAGCGACACATAGGATACGCCGATTGTATCATAGAACTTGCGGAAATGCAAGTAATATGAAAATTATGGCCACATTGGCCCAACGTATACGCTCCCTCCGGACCAAAATGATCTTGGCACAAGCTGCATTTGTCATTGAGGAATGCCGGGACATGGTCGCAAGTATGGATTACTCTTCGCTCCGATTCTTGAAAATGTGATGAGAAGGTATTGTAGGGCACTCATCATTCCTCCACTTCTAAAGCCCAGTCAATACCATGGCTCTTTCCCTTCCGATGATAATTTGTGCGATCCATCATCTCCAGTACATCACCCTAAATAGTAACCTTTGTGGACTCATGTCTACGTTGTCCAACGAATTTCTTCAATCTCTCCAATGAGGTATCCACGAGTTCACATGATTCTTGTGATTCAGCGGCAAATTTCTTGAGATCATGTTGTGCTTTCAAGACCATGGTCTCCCTGTCCTGAAGGCGATGAACCCAACCCAACCAAGGAATTGTGTTCTCATTCCATGGTGTGTCGTCCACCGATCTCAATGTCCTCCGCAGTGTCTCTAGTTCCGCTCGTGCCTCGTCCCTCTCCTTATTTGCCACCTCCAATTTCTGTGACATCGATTCCATCTCCCCGTCACCTTCCACTATCGCCTTCCTTTTTCCAGGCGCTGTTGGCCGTACTTGGCTACTCCCAGCTGGTACTGCCAATTGAACAGAAGATGGCTTAGCTAGTCTGTTAGATTTGACCGGTGTGGCATCCTCTGCATCGTTCCCTCCAAACTTTGAAAGAGAAAGGTCGTCAGAAGTTTCGGCGCTGTCTTCAATGACTACCACATCCACTTCACGAACATGCGCATTCATCTTCTCCGACATCCTTGTATTGAGTCTCCTACTGGACTCCAGCATACCTTTGTTATCTTCCAATTCCCATTTAAGCTGTCTAGTGAGCATTTCATTTTTATGGACCTCCTCCTCCATATCCATTACTTTCTGAGTTAGCGCGATCATGTCTTTTAACATTGGCGTTATAGAGGAAGCCAACGTGTCGAAGCCATCAGCAGCTCGTAGCACACTCGGAGTGATAGTTGAAAATGTATGAGCCATCTCTAGAAGATGAGGAGCCATTGCTGCAAGAATTTCGGCCCCATCCTCCAAATTACGTGCCACTCTCACTATTCCATGTACTTGTTCTCATTCGTCCAAATCACTTCGCACATCGATTGGATGACCAAATTTTGTTACTTGAGCGCACGCTTCAGCCCACTGAACATTCAAGTCGAGTAAGCCTTTCAACTTATCATTGTTTGGCATTGTTCGAAGCATTTCTTCAATCTTGGAAATCAAAGTATCCTTGTCAATGATCGGGTCATTGGAATTTGATTCCAATGCTTCCCGCGTTGAAGTGTTTGGCCCGGCATCCATTGTCTTTGGTGCCATGCCTTCCAAAGTTTGAACATTTGGAACAACGGTTTCTTCTCCATCCATATTCTCCCCCCCTCGTTCCGCGTTACCATGGTCTTCACCTCCTACAATTACAATATTCGGAATATCTGATTGTACGGGGTCTTCTACCGTTGTTGTCTCCACACTCTCTTTGGGAATTGTGGTTGATAATATATTGTCGACCACAATATCCAAATGTTTGTCAGACTCCATCACAACGGCAACCTCCTCCACCGATGGTTGTATATTCGGCACGGTATCCACCACGGTCATATGACGAGGCTTTTTCTTCAACTCCTCCAAAATAGCCTTGGTCAAGGTCGATTCAGGATTGAATAAATCAGGAATATGCTTCTGTTTTTGCCCAATCTTAAGCGGATATTGTTTTGTAGTCAGAAACGTGCTCCAATCCACCTTTCGTTTCAACACGACCTTGGTGTATACCATTGATAGAAGGCTATAATTGAAAAACCCTTTGCTTCTTGGGCGATTTCCAAACAAAACCCGCCAAACCTCCTCTACACGATAAATGAAATGATCATCTTTGCACATCCACGGCTTGCAAGCAAAGTAAGTCGTATGACTTATGTGGCAATCTCTTGGCCAAAATTTATCGATGTGGTACATCTTCACATATTTCTTGCATGTCTTGGATATCCAGTAATCCTCCATTTCAGCCTCCCAACCTTCCTCCGCCTGAATGTCTTCATTGTCCAAAATCTCCCACCGTACATCATGAGTAGCACCTTTTTGTGTGAACCGTTTCTTCGACTCTCCCGTTCCAATTTCACTCACATCTTCCACCACGATCTGCTTCTCCGTCGCCATGATAACGCTTGCTTTTAAAAAAACAAACGCGGACACTCCGGTACTAATTCGTGAATGAATGGTTTGGGAAATTAAAAAACGGTTTATACGGTCACAATGAAAGGACCCCCGTCTCTTCACCTAGTAAGAGCAACAAGTACAGAAAACTGTAACTGCAGCACATCCGACTCGGCATGAGAGGAGAGGAAGTGAGGAAAAAAGAAGTGGCCGTCCGCATGTATATGCGGACGGCCGCCTAATCTAACCGGGCGGCCGTCCGAACCGGCGGACGGTCAATCGGTCGGGCCCACCG
>OZ020519.1:4856896-4985661 GCA_963971425.1 Bryoerythrophyllum caledonicum | reverse complement strand
AATCGTCTCTCAACGGTTAGAATCACCGTGAGTATAAAGAAAACAGCACATGGAGCCTCCCTTCACTTGTGAACTTTTGTTTCCCAAGAGCTTTCAGCTGCATTATGTATCTATTGCTTGGTAATCATCGAGTTCGGAAGTCTTGAATATCAGAGTTTCTTTTGGAACTCCTGATATTTCTTCCACATACTACCTATCACGTTTGTTCATTTCTCGATACTACACCCATCAGAATGTCTACCAAACCTTGGTCTCCTTGGTATGTTGAAATCACTGAAGTACAAGGTAGGAAGACCGACTCCGTCTGATGTAGTCTTTGTTACCGCATTTTTGCAAGAAGGCTAGAACGACAACTAAGTCATCTCGGGTACGAAGAAATCCCTGGCAAGCGCAATAGCGGTGTTGGCCTCTGCACCAAATTGACACCCTACGTACAGACTTTGTTTTAAAATTGTTGTGGCCACTACCCGAAACACAATGGAGAACTTTTCTCCGAACATTGCCCCACCCCACCATTGAAATCTGCGCCTGCCTCAGGATATAGCACGCCCAAGTCCACCGGTGAAGATTCTTGTGTAGGGTCCACTCAAGCCCCCCCCGTGATTTTACCATCAACCATGGTTGAACCAACCCCCACCTTCCATGACTTCACCGAACAAGGGAGTGTAGGTGCCACATTCCCCAGATTGGTGAGGCAATCCGTGCTCGAAGAGGGCTTTCAAGAAGTGGAGCGGCGGGAGCTAGACAAAGTATGGGCGAAGTTTTTCTACAAAGCAAACGTGCCGTTTGCTATAGCACGGAATGTTGCATTCAAGGAAGCTGTGATGAAGACTGCCTCTTTCAAAAAACCATATGTCCCACCCTCTTACCATGACATTCGAACAAGGTTGTTGGGACAAGCGAAGGTTGATTTGGAAGCACAACTCAATAAAAGACTGTTCGAGAGTGTTCGGAAGTTTGGAGGAACTCTAGCCATAGATGGGTGGACGTCTGTGACTAGTCGCCCTTTGTGCAATGCAATGCTCGTGTCTCCCGTTGGAGAGCTCTTCTTGGGAGCTGTAGATACTACGGGCAATGAAAAGAACGCTGCGTACCTGGCATCCATCATGTTCAAGTTCATTGAACAAGTTGGCCCCCACAACATTGTTCAGGTGTGTACTGACAATGCTCCAGTCATGCTCAATGCCTCAGCATTGGTCGTCGAGAAATATCCACACATATACATTCAAGGATGTGCCGCGCATGCCATGGACTTATTGTTGGAGGACTGGGGGAAGGCTACATGGGTAAAAGAAACTCTCGAGAAGGCCAAGTTCTTAGTTAAGTTTGTCAAGAATCGGCAAATGCCCCTCGTCCTGTTTCGTAAACACGAGGCAAAGTTCAGCCTATTGCTCCCCGGGCAAACAAGATTTGCATGTAATTTCATAATGATAGATCGTCTGCTGAAGGTCAAGGAATCATTGGAGCAAACCGTCATTGATCCTGAATGGCGGCATATGCCTTTAGGAAATCACTCTCGGCTAGAGATAAAGTAGTCATCTCTTGAGCCATCAAAAGAGTGGTTCTAGATGAGCGTTTCTGGGAGCGGTGCACGAACTTCCACGAGATGGTAGCCCCTGTAGTGTATGCGCTTCGGGAATTCGATGCCAAGGAACCTTGCATGCCCAAGGTTTTTCACATCCTTCGCGACCTCGAGAAGCATGTCCTAGCGTTGCGTGATGAACCATTCAGTCTCGATAGCGATTTATCGTTCATTGCTGAGGACGAGTTCTACGCACGGAAACAGATGATGACCACGGATTTACATTCTGCCGGTGCACTTCTCAATCCTTATTTACTCCATGACGAAGAGTTGGCCGATGATCCGAATGTCATCACGGCATGCAAACGAGTACTACAAAAGCTATGTGACCCTAAGATTTACCCGGACGTAGTGAACGAGTTCCTCGCATTTCGAAACAAGGATGTACCATTCCATGACATGTTGGATCCTAAGGACCAAAAATGTTCTCCGTATGCTTGGTGGGATTTTGAAGGTGCTTGTGGAAAGCTCCTTGCACCAATTGCAAAGAGAATATTAGCGCAGACAGTGTCATCTTCTTCTTGCGAACGCAATTGGAGTAGCTACTCTTTCGTCCACGACAAGAAAAGGAATCGGTTATTACCGGGAAGGGCTGATGACTTGGTCTTTGTGTATACAAACTCGAAGTTGCTTGTGAATGCAAAGTTGACGGATGAGAAGAGATGGTACGTGGAAAACTTGGATTTAGAGGATCCACAACCACGTGAGTCGGATGACCCGGACTACTCTGACGATTCAAACACCGGTGCCCTTGCCAATTACGATGCAGAGCATCTAGATGATGACATCGGCAGCAGCCCTTCTCAACGTATGGATCATACTCACGGCGCCCCAATCACCGAGTATGATTTTGTCGATGACGACACTCTTGCAAAGAAAGAAGATGACTTGTTGCCCATAGCGCGGTACTTGAATGGAGACGGCATGCTCAATAGCAATAATATCCTTTGTCGTGGACCGACTCCGCTTCCGGAAGACACGAAGGACAAGGGAGGAGAAGATTTATCATCCTCACGTGCAACGGCACTACACGGGCAAAAAACGCAAGGGTCCTCAGTGAAGAGTGTTGACGAAGGCGTCCACGGTCTCGCACTTGCGGACAACCGCGAGCAAACATCGAAAGAGCCATTCCTAGACGACACGGTTGTTCTCGGGGAGAAAACTATGGAAGGCGGTACTTACGGCGGTATACGGAGTCCCATTCACGTTACGGAGAAGAAGGCATCCTCCTCTAAGGATCAACCGTCCTTGCAAGGTCACGCGTCGCGGTCTCTATTTGCAACCCCTCTTGCGACAGTCACTACAACCAATTTGAAATCCTCCCACGGTTTGGTGTCCCTTTCAAAACATGTGCGACCCCGAACGCCGCAACACCAATCCGATGGCCTACCTAGTGATGGCGATGTACCTCTGTCTAAGCTCTTCATACATCACCCCGAGGTTCAGGGAGGTTTAGGGTTACAACCTAGGCGGCCTACAAACGACACGAGGAAACGTAAAGCTTCCATGCATCCATTTCTTTGCACGCGACCTAGTAATCCCATTGATGTCATTGGAACTTGTAAGAGATTCAAAACCGTTAAAACATTGTCGATCAAACGGAGAATCAAACAAGCACCCGCCACGGATAATGAAGACGATCCTTCGGGATCTAGTGGAGCTGAAATCAAAGATGACAGCGATTACGAACTTCCTACCGATGTGAATGAGTAGGAAAATTTGGCCCATTTACCTGTATGCATTCACCGCACTTATTTTATATGTTAATATTGTAGTTCGAGTTTAGGATACTTTATAGTCGTTCTGCGTATGCATTAAAAGCTTCTAATGTCTCAATTGATTCTTGGATTTATTCCAAATATCAATAAAGTTTTTTCATATATGCACAAGTTTTACATCCATCTCTTTTGCTATTCTATTGTCTTGTGTTTTGTGTATGGATTTAGTCATCCCATACAAAATGACTTAAACATGTCATTCTTGTTGTATGCGGAATATAATTCCAGTTTGCAAACTTCTATTCATTTCACTGCTTCGCATCCACCTAATGCACCACAATATTTCTAACACCCACATACAATTAAAGAATTCAGAAGTTGACAAAATAAATTACAAATTGTAAACCTTTATTTCAAAAAGTATGCTCCACCATGGCATGCTTCCGACTTTTTGCCACCCCATTCCTTAAACAACAACTACACTAAGCTTTACATTCATCTACCACATTCTATTGCCTTGAAGAAGAAGGCTCGTCGGTATGATCCGTTCGAGTGCTACTACGAGTCCGCGGTCTCTGGCTTGGCCTAGCAATCCTCCCCCCCTCTTCGTACTCTCGATCCACGGCTGCAATTTTCCTATGCATCTCCGATAATCAAGTTTCTTAAGGAGTTTATTGAATACTAAAAAAATCCAAATACAAAATGAAATGCATGCAATAATGGCCAATATTGATTCACATTTGTCACTTATGATGCCCACTAATATTCCATGCTATCAATTCCACAAAGGATTATCAAATGCCATTTTCACAAGAAAACATCTATTTTTCCACAATTTGAGATTTATCTCAAGCTCACAAAGGTTGATTTCTATTGATGAAAGGCACACATGTTCAAGATGATGGTTTACAATACCATAAAGACAACACTAAAGAAAATTGGCTTCATTCCAAATTGTGTATATTTTGAAAGCTCTCGTACCAATCTTGAACAAAAGTGAGTATGAAGACATACTCTATTTTGGCATTTGATATCTTCCAAACCACAATTCAACTCCACCTCAAACTTTTTAGCATTGTGTAATACATCATGTACTACAACTTTGACTTGTACACATTTCGGTTTTACCCACCTAAATTCATAGTATGATTTTTTGAATGGAAGTGAGTAAAAATTGTACTCAGTTTTATTTGCCACTGTACATGATGCGATATTACCTTGATTATTTCTCCGAGAAATAAATTAAATTTCCAATGTTAAAAACTATAATTTGTACTGTGCTTTGGATGGAAGATTTTCGGGTTGTAGCAATTTTTATGTATATCAACCGAAGAATCTCTCAACCATGGCGGGGTTTGAACTATAGATTTTGATCAACTTTTTTTACTCATGATACATAAACACATACAAATAGTGCCAACCATGGTGGTTCAGTGAAGACAATTAAAATGTGGTGGGATACTACGGGCACCCTTGAATATTTAGTTGATTTGGGTTGTAGGATCCAACAAATGATTTGTCATGCCAATTCCGGCACTGCACAGTCTGCATCCATTAGGTTTTTGTATAAATTCATGGCATTAAATAAATTGTTTAAGTAATACGTTTCTGGAATTTGGTGTAATGTTATGCTATGTCATGCTTACACAATTACTAATATGACCACATTGGATATTATGTTTTGTTCATGTTGGAGATTAGAATGGAAATACAAAGAGAAGAAAATGTTAGACGGTAGATGTAGAAGAGAAGTGTAGGAAATTAGAGAGGAGTAGAAAGAAAATAATTCAAAAGGAAGAGAGGGACAACCAAATAAAAATTAAACTAACAAGTAAACTAGAAGGAGAAGAGAACCAGAGAGAGATTGGGACAATTATAAATGTACACCTTATTAAATTTGAAACATCTTGTTTTCTCTTGTACAAGATGTGTTATAAACCTTCTCATTCATTGTTTGGATAAACATTCTAAAAGATGTCGGGTGCACAAAGAAGTGAAATGTGAATTGGCCATGTTTGAACCTCCACTCCTTGCACAAATTTGTTTGAATATGCTACTCCCGTTTCTTACCTCTATAAATTGGTGTATATGGAATTAACATCAAGCTTCACAGAACAATAAAAAATTATGAACTTTTGGATTGGATCAGGGTTTAGGGAAAGAAAAGTCAAAGTCTACAATACCAATCAACGATGGAAAAAAATAAGCAATTTTTTTTTTACTTTACAGACTATAATCTATCAATCCATGCGGTGGATTGCAACCATAAGAGCATGGTGTGTTCATTTAGAAGTCTACTTTAGTATCTTACGGTTTAAATTCTAAAGATCACTTGAAAAATGTGATTGCTATGCCTCTATTTCGATGTGATGGTTATGGACTAATTTTTTAGCTAAATTGGCCATGTTCCTTTACAGTTTCAAACAAGGGTAAAATATTTAGACCTTGCATATTACTTAAATATGATACAAAGTGTTGTCAAAGTCATAGTGTCCCATGAATATGGATCAACGCAGGGAAGAGAATAAGTTGTTGTTTGGATTGTAAACCCCATGATTTAACTATCCATGCGGTCGATAGGAACCAAATATATGAACATGCCATATTGTATTAGTTGCAAACTATCGCAAGAATCGATAGATTATAGTGTCTATGTAATGTTTGAAGTACATGAGTTCCAAATCTTTTACCATTGTCTTAAAAGTTAGGCATCATGTTCATATCCAACACACCAATTTCTAGAGGTAAAAGAGAGGTGTAGCATCTTCGAGATAATTCAACAACAAGTGGAGGTTCAAGATTGGCCAATTCACGTTACAATCACTTGTGAACTAAATATCTTTTAGAATGCTTATCCATATTCCAATTGGTCAATTAAAGTGTGTACATCACATCTTTTAGGAGAACAAAAGAAGAAGTGAAAAAACAAAAATAAATTGTAAGTTTTCTTGACGAAAAGAAGAAGTTTTGTTGCACATTGCACAAAAAATAGTGAAATGATTTTACTTCGAATAAAATGCGAATTTACAATGAAGACCATCATTTTTTTGGGAAACGTTTAAAGAAAAAAATATTTCAGTCTTTAGATGAGTATGTAAAACCTCAATGAGTGAATGTCAACAGACAATTCTATAAAAGGATTTTAGATGCCAGTGCTTTCCTTTTTTGACTATAGGTGGTACTAAATTTGAAACCACAAATCTACAGAAAAATTTAATTAATACATTCAAATAGCTCTTCCCGGGGACAAAGTAACATAAAAAATTCGAAAGTTGTTTCTTCATATTCGCAATCTAGAAACCTGCCCAAAATTAAAAACTCGCCGCGAAGGAGATTTAGTGATGTAGAGGCCAAAAATCCTCCCATACAAAGTTATACCTATGCCGTGGGCAATGTACCCTTGGCCCTTGGAACATTGTGCCCGTGGGCCATTCCAATTTCCTTTTGGTGAGTCAAACATACAAAAAGGAAACGAGCATCTCTTACATGTTATGTAAAATATTTTCAGTGGAACCACTCTTAAGAAACTATATAAATATGTGCTTCCACGCGCACAATGGAATATCCGCATGAATGCGCACAAAATCTTCCCGACATTCTTCCGATCATTAATGCATGTGACTGGATCTCCAGATCTGGATTGCACGTGCAAAGTCAACCGTCCCAGAAAAGGAAGTAGAGGACAAGGGAAGGGAGATGAGAGGGGAGAGAGTTGGGAGGGGAGGGAGCTCAAGGAAGTGAAGGAGCGATGAGGAGAGGCCGACCGATCGGGGTCGCCCGCGGAAGACCTCGGCCGTCCAATCCGACGGCCGCGGACGGACTCTGCGGCCGGATCCGATCGGACGGCCACGGCCGTCTGTGGCGGCATCGTGGCCGTCCGATCGGGCGATACGCCCGAGGCTGTCCGCCATCGGACGGCTCGGACGATTCGCCGACTGTCCGCCGAGGCCATCCACCACTCGCGGTCGGCATAAAAGGCGGACGGCCGACCTTTCTCCCACACTCTAGTGGGCGAGCTAGTCGCTTTGGCATATTCTGCCGAATCGCTTGCGCCCCCTCGAGTGGTGGGATATTTATTATTTTTTAATTCGTTTAACCCCTAAACGACCAGAATCTCCTTCGAGTGGATTCCTTGATTTTGGGGCAGGTTCCTAAAATTCAGAAACAAATCAATTTTCTCTGAAATTTTTATTCTACATTGCCTTTGATAAGAGCTTCGCGGACACATTTTTATTTTATTTTTTGGATTTCTGGTTTGAAAGTTAGTATCACTTATAGTTTTTGAGGGAAATTGTCAAGGAACTGTAGGGGTTGATTCCCATTCATTCATTTAATTGTTTGTTCTAGTTAGGGAAGATGTCAAGGTCCAACCGGCCCGTTGCTCCAAAGGGCAAAGCGCCCGAGATGGATTGGGACGCAACGGACGATCCAGATGTTGTTGCGGAGTACGAATGGCAGGACGAGGAAGAGAGGTTGTGGACTTGCACCATGTGCAAGAGGTACGTGAAGATGAAGCACCTCATGAAGTTGTGGCCGAGGGCCCAAGCGAGGATATCAGGGCCGCGGCGCGAAGGTCTAGCGAGCAATTGTCTGAGCGACCATTTCCGCCATCGATATTATGAGGTCACTGTTGCGGTGGGTGTGCGTAACTCGAGGCCGGAGATCATGTTGTATTCGAACATGGCGATGGTTTGGGCGGAAATCGTCCTACACAAGGATGTGGACTGGCGCACCGTGGCGGGCCGCAATGTCAGCCTGATGGATCGAACTGCCCATTTTATACCAACCACCTGGAATCAACCGAGTGATTGTTGGCCACGTTGGTCAAACCGAAGATCCGGGGACGATCCCGATGCCCACCAACAACAACAGACACCTCCAGAAGAGTACGGGGGACATAACTACGACGACTACAACCGTGGCAATGATATGGGTTCCGCGCTTGTATCATTTGGTGGGGGGAGTGGCAGCCATTACTATGAAGGTGACCAATGTGGTACAGGGACCAACACCCCTCAGAGGTATTCGCCAACGCATCCAAGGGGTACGTACGAGTCTGGTCGTAATTCCCCTAGAAAAGAGGAAGAACACTACACCCCAAACTCTGCACCTGTCTATTACGACGGATATGGCGGTTCTTACCATGGATATGGCCGTTTTTTGGATGGCGGCCAATGTGGTACAGGGACCAACACCCCTCAGAGCTATACGCGAACGCATCCAAGGGATACGTACGAGTCTGGTCGTAATTCCCCCGGAAAAGAGGAAAAACACGACACTCAAAATCCTGGACCCGTCTATTACGACGGATATGGCCATGCTTACGATGGATATGGCCGGAGCTTAGATGGGAGAGACAACACACCTCCATCAACGTTTCCACCTCGACAGAACGAAGATGCCGAGTTTGAAAGACAAATGCATGAAGCCACAATACAAAGCCAGAACGAGTACATCCGCAGGCTCGAAGATGAATCTCGCTACATGAACAGGCAATACAATAACCTCTATGATGTTTAATCAAGCGGGTTGTACTCAAGTGGCGCTGGGCCAAGTCAAAGACGTGATACTGACTCAGATTCCGATTAATCATACATGGTCTTTGTGTAATGTAATCCATGTGGATAATGTCTTCATGCGAGAAGAATGTTGACTATTTTGTAAATTTAGAAGGTCATTCTTTAAGATCTTCAAATCGATGTTTATTAAATATTTCTACGTTGCGGCCATGTCAATGTGGATGATGAATGTACAATGCATGCTACATGTTTCCAAATGAATTTTATTGATTATTTTTTAGTATAAGTGGATGTGTGGAATGAGAAATTTTTATACATTCCAACTTTTCATTCACCTCATAAAAGTTAAAGAGTATTTCATATCATTACTTGTTAAATAATTTTTTTTACAACCTGTACCTCTAAAGTTCCTTGAGTATTTCTGACCCAGAAGTTAAAGCAAGAAGAGAAATGCCGCTTCGCAAAGGGGCCAGCGTGAATAAAGAATTTGTTCGTTCCATCACTAAGACCATGCCCACCAGACACCCTGTCAAGGAGGGCTTGGTTTCTTTTCCATTTTGCGTTGGTGTAGTAGAATGGACATGGCTTGTTGAATGGCAACAGTGTTAATAATATTGAAAGTGTGTGAAATTGTTTCGATGGAGATTTTAAAGGTATCTCAAAAGGATATTTATAGATGGGATAAAGGTGGTGGCACGAGCATCGGCAGTGATTACAATAAGCGGGTCCATATTCCATCCGAGGGCAACGATGTCATTAATAAGGGGTTGCTGGGTTGGTATTCATTTATTTTGTTTTCAATTGTTTCCGAGGAGAATCTATCATTTCAATATGTGAATTTGATGAATTGAATGGTATACTCTTGGTTAATGTGGTCGATGCAGGGTCGTTGTATGGTAGGCCCCGAATGCAAAGTATGTTGGCTTTGAGTCTAGCGTTATAATGACAACGCTATGTTGCGCATGTACATGGGACTCGGGAGTAGCCAAGGGGGGACCGTATTTCCTTGTGGGTTGTAACTTGTTATTAAAGGTGCCGGCATTCATGAGGATAAATCATCGTGATTTGTTATGGGAGGTAAATAGTTTTCGAATTTCTCGTACTGCTTTGTTATGTCTTGTGACAATTAAGGAGTGTATGTGATGGTTTTGGCATTTTTGGTAGAACATGGAGTGATTTGTCGGCGTCTGAGAAAGTGCGTATGGGGCATGTTACATATGGGAATTTTTCTATTCCAAATAAGAGTTGTTTTCGGGCGTTTCCCAAATATCGACTATTATGGAATTTGATGACGCATGTTATTTGTGAGTTTGGGATGATGGAATTTTTCGAAGAATTCGTAGAGAGTTCATAGTCTATTTTATTGTTGCGAACCCATTATTCTATATTAGGGAAGTTTTATTTGATTGTGTCAAGGTTGTTATAGAGGTCTTGTGTCTTGAGATATTTGTTCAAGAATAAAACCGGAACCTTAATGGGGGTATCCTCTTTAGGAGGCCAATATTCTTTTTGGAAGTGGTATGGGGTAGCATGTGGATGTTCGTACAAGTCTTTGGCATTTTCATGCGTTTTTTTGCGGACCTCTTTCCCAAGTTTATTTGCTTGTTCGTTTCCATCGATATTTGCTTGAGCAGAACTTTGTGAAGGATTGTTATATGTGTTCAGTTTTGTAACATGTGGATCAACGACATTAAAATGGTTTGGTCGAGATGGCTATTGTAGAGGATAGGGTTTGTTATTTGGATGTTTAGTAGATAAAGTGCATTGATACAGTCAGTGAATATGTGTGCGGGTTAGTTGTTGTACTATGTTGTGATGATTTGTCATGTTTTGTGTATGGGCATAAGTTATGCTCTAAGGATATTTTAGTGTGTGGAAATTACTCTATAGAGTACACGAAATGGTATACCAAATACATTATACAATATCAATGAATACAACAAAATCTTCCTATAAGCATTTTTGCTATTCATATTTGAATGCCTCTACAATTTAATGTATGCATGTTTGTATTAATGATTGCATATACTTCATTGCTTTAAATTGTTATGATTCTAGATGTCCGAGTAAATATGTCGTAGCAATCTACCTACGGAGTTTGGCATTGAACTTCCTTAAAATGCTTTATAAACACACACAAGAATGTGGTTTTTGGAAAACCTCCTACACAATTTATTTTTTCTACTAAATATAACCCTACTTAGAGAGCCGATATCCACTATTAATATAATGTGGCCAAATTACAATTTCCGCCACTGCGGATGAAAATAGTCAGAGGATGGAAAAGCAGTCCTTGGTTGAGAAAACAATCTCTGGACGAAAAACAGTCTTCAGAAGCTACGTGGGCCAGGCGCACAGGTATGTGCGCACAGGTGCACTTTAATGAAAATCGTCCGCGAATGACTATGGCAAAGTGTTAAGAATCATCACAAACACTATTAAGAAACACTTAATGTTTGTAACCCGCTCCTTCTCTAGTCTTCCAGTTTTTTAAAAGTAATTTTGAAATGAATGTTTTTCTTAATATTAAATAATATAGAGAATTCATTAAAGTGGTTGTTATAATGCGTTGCAAAACAAGCGCGAACCACTACCAAACTTCTATAGATGCAAATTAGCGGTTGGCGCTTGCTTCGCAACGCAATAGTCCAACCATTGTAATGTAGTTTAATATTATAATGAGGTTTTCAAAATTTCATCTGCAGTCTACTTTTCATCCGCTGCGAATGTTTTCATCTGCTGCAAACATTTAAACCGGACTCTGATTTTCCTCCGCATGGTGATTTTTCATCCGCAGTTTTTTTTCCATCTGCAGCTTGTTTTTAATTCGTTGCGTTGTTTTTCATCCGCTGCGGACATTTTCATCCGCTGCGGGATTTTTCTTCCGCCGCATAGAATTTCATCAGCAGTGGATGAAACTGTTTTTTGGCAGAATTAACATAATAGCGACTTAATAACTTCCAAAATATATTTTTTTTTCAATTCCGACTTCGGATTTGGGCTTTTTAGGTGCGTTTTCACCTAGTTCGTAAGCAAAAAAATTGTTACAAAAGTTTTGAAAATTTGACATTTTGGAGTGTACTTAAAAATAACATTTTAGGGACTTAACTTTGGATGTAGATTATGGCTAGAGAATATGTTCATCACATTCGATCTCATGCATGTTTTTTGTGTGTTAGTGTTGGTTGTGTTTTCAAATTTGTTATATATGGCGATATTCATTTACAAGACATGTAAGGTGTCTCGTTTGAAATCTCATTTGAAACAATAATATGATGATGGACCGGAAAGAATACAATTGGATGGAAGGGGACTTCGCCAAAGCGTGCATGAACCCTAAACATGCAAAGTTTGAATCAAACTTTTAACTTTTCTATGCATCTGATTCATGTGTAAATATTTAGAAGAATGTACATGACAATGTCATGGAAAACCTTATGAGAAACGATGTTTTTCACCGTTCCCTTGAAAAAACAAGTCTTCTCTTTATTGAAATTTTAAAAAATAGCATACCAACCCAAGTCAAACATTTTCACACATTGTCACTCATTGTCGGGCGAGGTACCAAAAGATCTTATTAAATTTCACATAAAACCTACATATCTTTGTATTTCTTACATTTTATTTTCTCTACATTAATAAGTGGTGTAAACCTTCTTATTGACCATTCGGATTAGTAATTCAAAACACATGAAGTTCACAAAAAAAAGAAGTTTGAATTGGCAAAGTTTGAACCTCCACTACTTCCATGGTTGTTTTGGAACCAAAATTTTGACGCCAGGTAAAGTCAAAGCCTGCGGATCCACTAAACGCAGTGAAGACCCTAAACCATTTGCTTCACTCCACACACTATAATCTTTCAATCTGTGCGGTCAAAGTTTCTGAAATTTTGTAAACATATTTTTTAATAAGTCTTAATTGAGATCCAACGGTCACAACTAGAAATCAAACTTTTGGTTTCCTTCTATGGTCATTGCACTAGAATCCAACAACTTTGAAGTGTTTCCGGATCAAAACTGCCACGATATTTTTGGGGATATAGGAGACATGTTGTATGAGTAGGGAGTCGGGCATGAGGAGGCGTTTCAAATGGGGGTAATTCCCATAAATGCTAAATTGTATTCAAGAAACATAAAATGGTTGAGGTTATGTATGATTTTGTGCCATGGGCACTATGATCTATCCCAAAAGTTCGAATCCAAACTCGTAAAATTTGATATACGTCTTCTCTACATAAAACCTAGAGATCATCATATTTTACACATTTTGCTTTTTCAACATGTAGTGAACACTGAAAACCTTCCTAAACCTGGGTTTTGGATTATCATTTGAAATCTTATTCAGTTTACTAAAAAATAAAACATGGAATGGCAATTTTTAAACTCCAGTATTTGCGCACTTGATTTGAATATGCTACAGTTATTTTCTATCTCTAAAAATTGGTGTGTAGGGAAATCTCATCATAAGGTTGGATTAGGATATTTTGAGGTAATTTTAACAAAAATTTTGAAATATGAGAATTTTGAAATAGAACACATTGATAAGATAAAAAATCGGAACTATGCCACAACCTAAACCATATAAAATTCAAAAAATGTCGCTCTTTGCACGGCTATATGAAATAAGGTTTTTTTACTTCTTGTGCCCAAATTTTAAAGGCATGTAATACATATTAATCTAAGACTATTGCTATAGTCACTTCAAAATGTGCATGCTACCTAGTATAGTTTAATAATGCCGAAAGGAATAAAGTAAAACCTATGTATTACTAATACGTTGACCGATAATGCTCATGAGGCGTCGGCCAGTTGTATGTGTCGCTGAAGTGTGTAATGATATGAAACAACCCTCCAGCGCTTTCTCGGTTTTCGTTGCAGACTCTCTCCATGTACATATGAAATGTATCCGCAAATTCTTGATTTGAGAATACTACGGAACTCCGAGATTCCCGTTGGAGATTCTCGTAGTCTATGGACATTGTTCGCCCGTTGATTCGTTGCGCTATTCGGGCCGTAGCGAACTCCTCCAAAGCCATCGATAACTTCGGAATCATTTGCACATCTGCATCTGGTTTGTGCAAGTACGCAACCCGCGGATCGACCCACCATCGCTTTCGCAGAGTCTCGGCCATGTCTTCACGCTTTGTTAAGGTATAAAGAGACTGCATTGGTTCGTTAACCTTCGTGGTCATGTCCCAATCGCATACTCCAATATACACTCGCGATTCATCTGGAGGGAAGTGGAGGAGGATATTGTCCGGAGACAAGTCATTGTGGAGATTGTTGCTCTTGTGGACCTCGTTCATGATGCGCAACAACGCCCATGCAAGCTCGGTCCGTTTTTTGCGAAAACGAACCAACTGTTGAACTCGAATAATCTCATCATCGGGGAATCTCCCATAGTTCAAATCTGTGATGACATCATCACCAAACTCGATATCCCGGTTCAACATCTCTCGAAATGTCCCGCCATTCCACCAATACGCATAGCCTTCGTATTTGTCCGGATGAATGGCCACGAAACGGATGACACCCGGATGTGGAATCCTCACCGCCATCGACTCATTCTGATGCTCCACTTTTGTCAAGTCTGGCCGTGTCTCCGATTGGTTGGACAACTTGGCGGCAAATTCCCAGAATGGTTCAATGCCCGGAGCACCCTCAATGCGGACTTTGCGAATGGTGGCGTATCCACCTCTCCTGTTCGCATTGTCCATTCGTATAACCGCGGCTGTTGGCGGAATGGCAATGAGATGGGCTTTACGCAGCAGGTCTTCTTGGTGCCCCTCTATCGAGTTCCACCATCCCACGGAGCCACGCCGGTTTCGATTCTTGGCGAATGGCTTCATCTGGGCCACGAACAAATCCGCCTTCAATAGCACATCGTTGAAAACTTCATCCGCCGCGCGATTGAACCTCCCAAACTTGGTCAACAAGTTCTTGGCATTCCGGAGTGAATCGTGCACTCTGACATCCAAGAATTTCAAAAACCCGCGCTTCTGGGTCTCCGTATTCCACATCGGGGCTTGAAGCGCGTTCATCATGTGCTGCCGCATGTCCGTCCGGAACTTCTCGGGGCCTTCATCTGATATACTTGCTCTCCAATGATCGAATAGAATTTTCCTCATAGAATCTGACGGTCAGTTCTATGAGGAAATTCTTGCAAGCCTCAGATGGAACGTCGTGGATTGGATGAAGCTTCACTCCAAAGTCCGCAACCTTCTGCTTTTTCTTATCCTTCGGCATCTTCTTGAACCCGCCGCCGTTCGAAGTTTTAAAAAAAAACTTTTTAGAACAAGTTTTTAAAAAAACTTCAAGAAAAAAACTAGATGGGAACAAGTTCTAAAAAAACTAAGAGAAAAAACTTCTTACAACAAGTTTTAAAAAAAAGTTCAAGAAAAAAACTAATTTGGAAGAAGTTAAAAAAAAACTATGAGAAAAAACTTCTAAGAGCAAGTTTTAAAAAAAACTTGAAGAGAAAAACTAGTTTGGAACAAGTTCTAAAAAAAAACTATGAAAAAAGCATTTTACGAACAAGTTTTTAAAAAAACTTAAAAAAACCGCGAAAACTCCCCCCCAATGTGAATCACTTTCTCCCTCCCAAAGATGAGGAGCCAATGGATGGAAAAATGCCAGCCAAAGCCACTCCGCATCCACTCAAAAATATATTTCGAGAGGGGAAGAAAAAAGTGAGAGAGAGAGGTTGGCGGACGGCCTTTTATAGGGTGGCGGACGGCCATGAGGCCGACCGCCACCGCGGCCATCCGTCCTCCAATCGGATGGCCGATTGGCCGGTCGCACGGCCGTCCGATCGGTCGGCCCTAAAGCCGTCGGCCTAATTGGACGACCGTCGTGCGCCCCCGCGATCAAATCGGGGCCGTACGATCTGTCCATCGGCCGTCCGATCATGCGGACGGCCGAGGTGCCGTCCGATCTCTCCGACGGCAGGGTCCGGTCGGACGAACTGACGCATTTCGACGGCTGAGATCTCGCCGCATGGCACTTCGTCGAATCTGACGGTCCAGAAAACTTACTACGGCCTTCCGTAAATGCATTTTACCCCCCCCCGGACGCTGCGTCCGAGGTGACATCAGGACGTCCTCGTCCTAGGACGCCCTAGGACGCTCTCAGACCCCCAAGGACGTCGGATTGGTAACCCTGGTTTTGTGGGGTTGCATTCTTCTATATATGGGTGAATAGTGATTATGAGGGCATATAATATGTGTGATGTTGGGTGTGAGTGTTGTGTTTGGATATATTGAGCGATATTGGGGTATGTAGTATTGTGTGTTTGGTGTAGTGTATGTGTGTTTTTTAGTAAGGGGGCAAATGTTGTGGCTATATGTTTGTATTTTGGTTGTAGTTGGATGGTATTTGGAATAAAGTAAAATTTCGCATTTTTTCTGTGGAAGGAGGGATGGTTTTTGAGTACATTTGGCATGGGTCCTGGGTTTGTTTCAATGTCTCCTCCCAGTAATAAGAGTAGCTTGTAATAAATGTTTTTGGTAGTGTACTTAGAGTGTTCTATTTGATGTGGGTATTGGGTTTGGTTGGTGGGGGTGTGTTTGAATTTGTTTGTATGTCGGTTGGTTTGGTGTATGTGGTTGAAATGTTTATATTAGATTTGGATGTATTTGTGTTTGAGTGTAAATATTTTGTTTTCCTTAAAGTGATGTTTGTGTTACCTGTGGTGTTTGAGAGTGATTTTATTGTGTTAATGTTGGATTGGGCTGTGTAGTTGTGAGTTTTTATGTGTATGTGATTTGGTAGATGGTTATGTATATGTGTGTGATGCTGTGTATTTGGGTATGATTGTGTGATTGTGGCTATGTGTATGATTTTGTTGGCATTTGTATTGGCGTATTGATTTGTATTGCTTGTTGTTTTTAAGTGAGGGTTTGTTTTTATGTAGTTGTAGGTGTATGTACAGGTGTCTGTGTGGGTGTGCAGAGGAAGGTGTGGTTGGATTGTTTGTGATTTTGGCACGAGGATTGGTGGTTGTGTGTGTGTTTGGTTTGAATGTTGTTGGTGGGGGAGTATGGGGGAAGAGTTGGTATTGTATGTAAGTAGGGGAAGATATATGTTTCTTTGGAATGGAGGGGTGTGTGGAAGTATGGTTTGTGTAGGTAGTGTGTATGTGTGGGGTTTTTTGATGTGTGTATTGTGTGGTAGTAGTGGTGCGTTTTGTGTTGTTATTTTTGTGAAGTAAGGTTTATTGGTATGAACGGTTGAGTGTGGAATTTTTGAGGATTGGTCAGTGAAGTGTTGTGTTGTTTGTGTATTGGTATGTGGTGTGTGTGTGATATGGAAGTGACTCCAAAAAGTGGTTGTATTCAAATGCCATAGAGTTTGGCAAATATGGTGTGTATAGAAATGTTGGTATTCAATACAAGTTTGTGCTACAAGGGTTTGGGTAAGGCATGGAAGGTGTGGTAACCCTTCCATGTAGCTACACCAAAAGTTGTGGCAAGTGAGATGTGAGAAATACCTAAACAATGAGAAAACCATTGAGATAAGGATAGTAGATTTAGTAGAGCTAGAGTGCATTATGAGATAGAGAGGGGAGAGAGAGAGAGTGTCTAGAGGTATAGATAGAGCTATCACATAGAGAGAAACTATAAAGAGGATGATGTGAGGCATAAGGAAGAAGGTAGGTATGTAGTAGAGGGATATAGAGAAATAAAAAGAAACTAGATGGAGGAGAATCCAGTACCAACCTAGTTGAGATGGGGTTCGTGAGTGGTCCATGGTCAATCCACGTTTGACGGGCCGTTTGGTGGTGGGAGTGGTAACGCCGCACTGCTGCCATTAATCCCTTGCATCACCGACAAGTCATTTAACATAAGTTGTTCAACATTTATAAGTTTGGATTTTACCTCATCCGTACGTGTATCAGTATGCTCTCGGGTCTCCCGGATGATGTCTTTTTTGAGGGAGGAGAGCTCTAAGCGAAGTTGCTTGTGGCTCTCTTCCACGATCGAGGTCATCTCTTCTTGCAAGGTCTTGGTGGAGGTGGAGGTGTGCTTGATGGAGGCCATAGTGTTGACCAACGCCTTGTTGATGTCATTGAACCCCCATTTCTATACCAAGGTGGAGGATGGGGGGTCAGCACCATCTAAGCTCTTACGATGTGGGCGGACCTCTACTTGGTGGAGGCCAACATTGAAGGTCTTGTTGATGTGTTGGTGGTATACGATCGGGTTGGCCACTTGGACATTGGCGGCGCCGTTGTGTTTGCCTTCGTGTTTCTTGTGAAAGTAAATGTTGATAATGTTTTTGTCCTCAAAAACTCTATTGATGGCTGCCGTGGTATCATCTACACTCATAAGGATGGGTAGATGTGATAAGGTTACCGTGAGGGCATCCTTCTTGGCTCTATCGGAGGTAGAAAAAACACTAGAGCTACTAGCCTTGGCGGGAAGGATCTCATGGAAAGTGGTGATCTGGTGGCGCTCCAATTTCTTGGCTTGCTTGGGGGAGGGTGCTACAATCCAAGCATGAGAGTCCGCCGTTTCCTTTTGTACGTCCGTAACTTCAAATTCTTGGTTTCTAAGGAAACCGTTCTTCACCACCGAGCGACGCTATTTTGCGAGCCTAGAGCGGTCAGCAGTGAGCCTAGAGCAGAAATAAAATACTATTTTTAGGATTTATGATTAATTTATAATATTTTAATATTAGTTAAAAAAATCTTATTTTTAGTAAAAAATAGGACCTATCACCGTGGACAATTTAACATAATAAATAGTATATTGGATTCATCAAAGTAGATTTAGAGTAACAAAACTTGAACCATATCATATATAATTAACCACGATGAAGAGGGAGATTATCAAAATCCAAGACAAAAAATTGTACAAATCAAGATATGATATAATCCACAATAGAATAGATAAAACCTTGTAGTGGCCCTTTTAGTCACTACATCTTTACTCCATGTTTAAAAACTGGAATACAAAGTACCTAAATGCCATAGGAAACCTTATAAAATAGGATGGCTAAGTAGACCACACTCAAGAATGCGCTTGATCTCGTTAAAACTCAGACTTGGAGCATGTATAAAAACATCAATATCGGAGAGTAATCCACAGATCACAATGAAGATGTAATACAAGTGCTTACAATTTGTCCACTGACCTCGCTTACCTAGAGATTTCTTCATCATTTCTTGAAAGAATGGACAAGAACAAGTGGAGAACTGCCCAACAGTGATGGAATACTGTTCGATTTATGGAGGAGTTCCGGAGTCAAAAGTAACAATGCATCCAATAGCTGGAATAAGTATCATGGTCAATCGGCGGAGACTACCTCTGACCAAAATGGCGGATGCACAAATATTAGCATGTTTTGTTGAAGGTGCTTTTGCATTCCTACGATTTTTTTTTCCAAACCTGAGCGAGGGATGATCATCAGGGAATTCCGGAAGAGTACATCTGGACAAATCGACAGGAATCCGCCGACCTTCGAATAATCGACGCGGCGATATTGCAACACGTGGCTGAAGTTGAAATCCTGTAGTTTGTAGTGCAAGAATTTTAGAGGTAGACTGTAGTTAGATTAGTACCCATCTTCACTGGCTAAACCTCTGGCACAGCTGGTTTTCACACCACCCACTTGTGTTTGGTACCCTTGACACATCTTTCAATATCATCGTTGCAGAAGAAGAATTGCATACGCTCTTCGCGGTTCTTCTGGTAATTGTGCATCATTCCAGTATATGTGGGAGCCGCAGTACTCCTCCCATCCTGGACAATCTTTGCAATACACTTTCTCTTCGTGATTGCCTGTTGGGCAAAACATGCCTTGGCAGAAGCCTTGGGCAATCTTGCTATGCGCCATTCAGTCTCATCACATGCAGTTTCTTGGACGGCATTCACATATATCCTTGGAGGTGGAACAACAACTGTCTCATCCTCTTCACATGTGGCACGTTGAACTTCATCTGTCTCCTTGCTTACTCCAACTTCTGGAATAGCGTCCTCAAGGTGCCTTGATGTCCCTTCCCTAGTTTCAACGCGTGGACGAGAGAAATTGATCTTGTCGGGTCTATGGGAGTCATCATTGCAACCAGTAGGAAGATCTATTTTCCGTTTCAGAGAACCAAATACTTCTTCCCCTTCAAGATGTGGTTCCCGAGTACAAAAAGCAGAAGCTCCAAGTAGTTTGGCCATTGCAGCATTAGTGCTTTCGGATCACCTGACTGATGAGTTGTACGTTGAGCCACTCATAAGAGGAGTTCTTCCTTGCCAGGACCGGTGACTGATCGATCGCCATTCAAGTATTGGTAATATGCCACAACTTGCATGAAGGCTCGAACATAATCATCCACAGTGGCGACGTAAAGGTCATTGCCACGATTTCCAGATTGTTGCAACCACTTATTATGCATTGTCTCCGCAAGATTACAAGATGGCATTTCAGCCAATTTGGAATCTGCGAGAGGCTGTCCAAAAACAAGAACCATCACACAAAATATGAGAGTGGAACAAATGCGCGATGGCTGTTAATCTTGACATGCAGATACATAATAACGTAGAAAGCAAGAGAAATTAGGATAAGAGTATACCAATTGCATGAAGCCGCCCCATTGGCGATAGCAGAAATGCCAAAACGCAAACCAAAGATCAAGACTGGCGAACTCTTGATCTGTTGTTGCTCTAGAGGATAACCACCAGGATCGGATGGCATGGTACCTAGCCTCCGCCTCTTCGATGGATTTAGCATCCTTGTATTGCTTGCACATTTGGCGATGTTGTGTTTGGAGATCTGGCCAAATGCTTGCTTTGGTATGTTTCTCTAATGATTGAGTCCAATGGAAGAGGCATGTCCTCTCTTGATTCTCCATTGGTAGTGATGCGTCTCCACTTCCGTAGATTAGGCGAATAGCATTCTAGTTTGCTTGAGCACTTTCCGCCCTAAAACCTTTAAATTTTCGATTAGAGACGTCATGCCTACTCATGACCAGGTTAAGATTCTTCCAAAATATTGATTGAGCAGTAGCATCCTCTGATTGCATGTCACAAACGGCGATAGTCATGACTCGACAATACTGAGAGTCATAGACATGGCACGCCATGGTAGTCCATCCTTTGACACGCTTGACGCGGTCGAACATTAGCCATGCGTTTTATAGATCCCCTTCCGACTGCATCTGCTTGACAAGATCTACACCACTCCCAGGACCCATTTATGACATTTTGAAAATGAAGACCTTGTCGGAGTCCGATCCTTGGCCCGGAAACTTGTTTTCTTAAACAAATGCCCACTTGCTAGATCCACGAAGCTTAGTGATGCTGTCCATAACTCCGAATCAACGCAAGTATCGAAAAGATGTGACCTTGTTGCGAATGCTGGGTGAAGACATATGCTTGCAAGTGTTGAGCACTAGAACAAGTTCGTTGAAGGTGAGAGTCGCGTGAGGGGAATCCTCTGGGTGAAGCAATAACTCTCCAAGTAGATCTTTGCTTGCCTCCATGATAATGGCTGAATTGGTGGCAGTAGGAGTTCTCTGTACTTGCTCTCCAATAATACTCTCAGCCTTTGCTGCAAATTCCCTATTGATTCCAATCTTCACAAGATGTGCATGTGAACCAAGGTGGATACAAGCTCGAGTCATATGACTTTTAGCAAGAACATAGTAGATTTTAGCAGGGCATGTCGCAAGGCAAGAGGGAGGAACTTTACAAACCTTACAAACAACGTTCAAACCTTTAGGGAGCTCACATCCAATGTCAAAAGTGTTGGTGCTGACTCCATCCCACTCAACTTCATTTGCTGTTGAGGTGCGATGAACTCGGGTCACGTAATCACAGTCAACGTTCATACACTTGAGATGGCCCAAAAAGGATGATGATCTGAACATGAGCCCCATGTCGTTCTTGATATTGGACGTGATGGTTCGCGTCCAGATGTGTCCGTCGTGTTGTTTGTCCATTCCACAAAGGAGCCTCGCTTGGGAGTGCGATGCTGAGGCACCAATAGGTGGCAATTCAAAAATGACATCACCATCAAAAGTGGGTGGCAGGAATTCCACTTTCTCTAATTTGATGCTACTGTAATCAATCTTCGTAACTAGAGACTTCGAACCTTTTCTAGCGGACAATTTTTTAAGACAGTCAATGACACTAAGCATATCTGAAGTACGGTGAGGAAGTGGAGGCTTGCCACTAGAAAGACATGGTGACTGAGAGGGCTGAGATAGTTGAGATGGGACGGGTTGGACCACAGTATGCGATAGAGGAGATAGGGGAGTTGGAGTGTTATCATTAGAGTCATCACTAAGAAGATGGATGGGTTCAAACCCTAGCTCTATCTTTACTCTCTGAACACATAGTGTGTTGAGCGTGGAAGTAGCAGATTGTCTGGGAGTAAGAATTTCAGTTGATGCAGCAATAAGGGAGTCAGACAAACCATACAATCTAAACCTTCCTGGTGGTAGCCGCCAGAACTTAACACCATCATTCAGATAGGAGAGTTGATTGACTGTATGGGTCAGCTCACCAGAGGCATCGTCAAATATCTCCTGATCGACCTGCATAGACTCCTCCAGAAACTGAAATCTAAGACTCAATCGAAAGGCTGTTACAATGCAGAATCCTTCGTCGGAAATGGGAAACGAGACAGGTATCCCATGCCCATTAGCATGTATGAATGCCATTGGAAAAGCAGATAGTGCAAGTTTGGTTGCAACACTGAAGAATGACATACACATTTTAGAGAGAATTGTGATTCACTAACAAGTATTAACGAGACATTTACAACCAAGGGAAGAATGGTTATTCATGAACATTCAATATTTAGCAATTAGGTTGGATTCAATGAATGTATAATGAAGAGAAAGGAAATCAACTGTAGCTATAACAGACAGATCAAATAATTGACAAGGCAATTCACGACCTGCCTCGTAGGAAATAGAAAGGGAATTGGCTGTAACTAAATTCAAACAGAAACAAAATAGTGAGTTAACTATTTACAGCCGATAAGCCGTTAATTTATTACACTTAATATAGTGTAGTGGTTCAAACCATTTATAATAGAAGCGCCAATTTTATGTGCATTTTAGCATACTCTGCCCATAAAGTTTTGAGCATACTCAAGTACATGATTCAATACCAATAATATTTGTATGGTAATAAAGGTATTGAAAATGGTAGTAGGATTCTGACACTGCCAGTTTGATACCTCCTTTAATATGTTCTGTTTAAACATTGGAATTTTGTCAATAGGTTTTAGAGTCAGCAGAGCTAAGTTGTCAAATCATAATATTTGTATGGTAGAGCTTGGATGTCTTCAAACTTATGGGGCCACTCCTTCTCCATCTATTTTGGTGCATAAAAGAGTTGTAGCATGATTTAAGAGACCACCAAGGTCTACTATACTTGAATAGGACAGAGAACCAAGTTCTACTAGAGGAAGCAGCTGTTGCAATTCTGTGAATATCAAATATTATTTGGATTATTGAAGGTCCAAATGTGTCAGGCATTCAATTATTCTATTTTAAAATGAATAAAGCAGCTTGTGATTACATTCACGTATATCATTAAATATGTTTTAATAAGGTTGATCTTTTGTACTATAAGAATGCACATTTGAACCACGTACCAAAGAGTGAGGTAGATATTGTTTGAGGTGAAACATATATCTTAAGAGTGAGGTGCTAGATGTTGAAGGCAGTGTAGGTGTGCAGAGATGAATCATTGACTTTATGCAGCTAGCTAACTTCAGTGTAGATCATATTTGTGTTGCTAACAGGAAGAGAAGGAAAAAACGTCCGGCGTTATATTTCTCCACTGCGAAAGCAGTTAGAAGATCCAGAATGAAACAGAAGAAAGTGGTATGCAAAATAGGGGATTCATCACTTGAAGAAGTTCGGAAAATGTTGCAGTTTGCGGTAGGAATAAGCAGTGGAGATGTTGCCACAGACAATGCAAATAATGATGGCCAACCAAACGTGCAAGAGAGCGCAGTAGTGAAGCACAATGAAAGAGCGGAAGGCATTGAGGTAAGGTTTGAAGATCAACTTTCGTAGACAATTTTCAATATTGTTAGTTAATATATGATTATTTTCATTTACGGTATGAAATAATTTAAGAAATAAGGTTGTGCATTCGGTTAATTAGAACCAGTAAATTAGATCGAATGAGAGACATATATTTTGGAAATATTTTAGAACTGGGTCCTAAATCCGGATGCACGGAGGCGCGGGTCCTAATTCCGAGGGGATGGACTTCAAACCTGTGAGTAGAAACTCCAAACCCCTATTCGGGTTCCGTACTACTGGGAGACACCTCCCACAGGATTTCTTTTCACCCTCGTTGGCGGCTTAGGGTCTAAACATGACTTGCGTGTGAGGAGAGCGGCAGGGGTTGTGAAAGTTTTCTAACCATGAGAGATACTGTGCAGAATGATTTGGAGAACGAAGAAGCGATGAAGAGAACGCGTAGTCGGTCGAAGGGGGAGCCGGACAACGAAGCCGACGATGACGTGAGTTTGAAGATGGGGAGGACAATCAAACGGACTAAGGTATGCTAAAACTCATCATTCAAACTCTTCGTTGTGTGGAACTTGTGAGAGTTTGCTGGGATCTGAAGGATCTGGTTGAGAGAACCAGATTTGTGTAACGGTCGCTATAAACTAATCTCGGATCCGAGAGTGAATTTCTCTCTTTTGGGGGGTTGTGGCTGCTGGTGCTGCTAACTTCAAGATGCCTGGATGAAGATAGGAACAACTCAGTTTCAGTTGGAATTAGGGTTTCCTTGACACTCAGAATGGATTTTTGGTGGATTAAATATTGTCTCGGATCCAATAACACCATTGTTGGATTTTGTTGATGATCGACGTTGGTAATGATTATATGGTCGACTTTCAGAAACGAGTGGCTTGGAGGGTTTAGATCTAAGCCTGATGCATGGTTGGTAAGTACTTCGTGGCAGTTGGGGGAATAAGCAAGGTGGGGAGGATTCCTACGTACGTGCACATATAGTCAACAAGCTTGTCAGTATTGAAAATACTTAATCGAGTTGGATACTCGGTCTCGCTCCTAGGCGCGGATTATTCCTTGAGGCTGGAAAGAATTCGGTGGTCCAGATTTGGCCTTGGGTGATGCAGTCGATTCATCATGGTAAATTATTCACCTGTTATTGTATACCGTGGCATGTTATGTGATATTTCGGTATGGAAGGGTAACATGAATATGCCGTCTCGGATCCGAGATCATCGTCACATAGGTCATGTGGTCCGGTGTTGGCCTTGGGGACGCAATTGGTTTGAGGGTAAATGATTCACTACGTGGTATGTTGACTTTGGCCAGTGATGGATTCATTGGTGTGGAGGGGTGAGGAATAAGTCGTCTTGGATCCGATAACAACCTTTTAGGATTTATTTGATGAACGACGTCCTTAAAGTTTCTGTGGTTGACTTTCGAGAGCAAGATGGTGTGGAGGATTAAGGTACAAGCCGCATGCATGGTTGGTAATTACTTCGTGGCAGCTGGAGGAATTAGCAACGTGGTGAGGGTTCTAAAGTATGTGCACATGTACTCTACAAGCTTGTCAGTATTGAAAAACCTTATCGTGTTGGATACTTGATCTCGCTCTAGATCTCAGATTGTCGGTAGAGGCTAGTAAGAATTTGGTGGTCCAGTGTTGGCCTTGGGTGACGCAGTCAATTTGGGGGTAAATGATCCACCTGGTTTGTATACCTTGGCATGATATGGAATATCTCAGTGTGAAAGGGTGAGATATCAATGCCGTCTCGGATCCGAGATCATCGTCACTTAGTCCTGTGGTCCGGTGTTGGCCTTGATGGACGCAATCAGTTTGCGGGTGAATGATTCACCAGGTGGTTTGATTAACTTGGCCTATGTTGGATTCTGCGGTGTGGAAGGATGAAATATTAGCCGTCTCGGATCCAAGAACAAGATCACGTAGTGATCGATAAAGGATAGGAGAGAAGACATGAAATAGTGGAGTGTATGTTTGAGTCCATTACGCATTGTACTTACACAAATGAGGTAAATATGTTTGAGTCGAGACTGTGACGAACCTATATTTAATGTCTTAGGGTTGCTCCGAAAAAGAATGATTCTACGGTGTGGAGGGGTGAGAGATAAGCCGTCTCGGATCCGAAAAGACCATTACGTACGAGCACATGTAATGTACGAGCACCTATAATGTTCAAGCACATGTAGCCTACAAGCCCGTCAGCTTAAAGCCCGTCAGCCTACAAGCCCGTCTCGGATCCGAGAAGACCAGTTGGATATTACCGGAATTTTCAAGCTGGGCTCTTTCTGGTTCGTTCGCCATTACTAGGGAAATCCTGGTTAGTTTCTTCTACTCCGCTTAGTGATATGTGTAAAGTCCCTAAACTCTACTTAGTCTAGATCCTTTCTTTTCCCTGCACCCCTCACACCCCCTTAGTGTTAGTGATGCTCTTTACTCATTTCACTTAGTGGCCCAAGCCCCCAAATCCCCAAGCGGCCCTTTGGTCTGGGCCACCAAGTGTCTCCACTGGTACCCCAGACCAAATTCCCCTTTTCAGTGAGGAGGGACCTTCCCTCTATTCCCCCTCAACACCAGGGTCCCCCTCAAGCCCTTGCTTGTGGGCTGGTGTCCCTTAGTGCCGTGTGCCACCACGACGCCCATGGTGCCTTTAAACCACGACGGGCCAAGGGAGTCCCCATGGTGCCTTTGCACCACGTGGCCTCCCCGCGGCGCTCCTCTTTGAGGCGCACCAACTTCACTTGGGCGTCACCTCTCTAGGGTGACGCCCTCACCAAGGCGCAGCCACTCCAGGGCGCCACCACCCCTTGGTGACACCACTCCAAGGTGGCACTCCAGGGTGCCATCCATCTCAAGGTACCACCACACCAAGGTACCAAGGCACCACCACTCCAGGGTCGTGCCTCCCTCTTAGTGGCACCACTCCAGGGTGCCACTTCGGGGTAGCGCTCCACCACAGCGCCACGCACAAGGGCGCCACCACTCCAGGGTGGCGCCACTCCAGGGTCCCCTCGGCACCACGCCTCCACACTAGGGTGGAGGCGCCCCCCAACCGCGGTCACCCCCTTCCCCACACTTAGGGAGGTGACAGATATGCTTAAACTCAGCGGGTAGTCTTTTCTGATCAGAGGTCTGATGCGTGACGTTTTCCTTCCTCCACCCCATCATAACATTGATTGATCAGGTGTCGGTACGGACTTGCTTTGGAGTCCGCTCAACTAGTTGCTACGGCCGACGTACGTTTGAGTTCCAGGTGTCTAAGGACTTGGACCACCTCATATTGGACCACTCTTAATGTATTCATTTACATAGTAGTGGACTGAATCAAGTATTTTCTGCACCATACTCCGGAGTTGCCACAATGTCGATTGCGCTCTGGAGTCCACGCTTGCTACACTTACATATATATACATCCACTATGGTGGCATATTGAACTCTGGCCGTGATAGATTGTGCGTTGTAAAGGGGCTCAGATGTAACTTGTCTCAGATCCGAGAACCAGCTGATCTCTTCGAAGAACTTCAACAAATCATGACGCAGGACCTTAAGGACCCGGTGGACTGGCTCGCTCATCCCATACTCCGCATAGAACCGCGTCCGGCACTTCCAAACAACTGCTCGCCGCCGAAGTGCAGGATATGCGGCACGCGACGTGGTCGCCTACGGTCACTGCGTGAACTGCGGTCACTGCAGCGAATCAACCACAGTAGCGATCGTACTCGAAATACACATTGTCTAGCCTGCGCACTTTAAACCCGACGAGGAACGTTCATGGATTTATCCGTTCATGGATTCTGCGGTCTAGATGGGCTCCGACCAATCCGAGATCCACCTTCTCGTAGTGAGGTGGTGCTGTGTTGGCCTTGGGAGACGTAGTCTGTTGAAGTGAATATTTCACCAGGTGGTTTGTTTGCCCAGTGCATTTTACAATTATGCGGTATGAAGGGGCTCTGAAGTTTCGTGTCTTGGATCCGAGATCCTCCTTCACTTGGTCCGTTGGTCCAGTGATGGCCTTGGCGTTCGCAGCCGATATGGGATGAATGATTCACCAGGTGGATTGTCATACCAGGCCCGAGATGGATTCTATGGTGTGGTGGGGCTTTGAACGAAGCTCTCTCGGATCTGAGAACATGATGTTCTCGTGATAGATGAGCCCTACTGTTGCAGGTTTAAGTGAGAGATGGATAGGAGGGGAGACATGATTTGATGGACTGTGTTTAAATCTACTATACTTCTATCCAGGGTCTACTATACTTATACCCTCGAGGAGAATGAAAACATTTGGGTGATTATTTAGGGGATGCAATATGTCTGCATGCACATTCATTTGATATTATGGTATTGAGGATCAACACAACCCGGCCCTACACAAGATTCAGGTGATAGAATGATGTTTAGATTCATTTTGTCTTTGTCTCGATTTTACTTATTTGATTTCTATGTTGTAGAAGTTACTTCCGATAATCGATGACGTTATCTCCTCTAGATCTGAGCCCCCTCAAAAGGATTCAGTACATGGAGCCAAAGTTTCTCAACCTCTTGAGGTCTCAGGAGATTTGTCTTCACATGAGGTTGCTGAAGCTGCAATTGTAAGAGTTGAATTCTTTCATGTTCTAGCTTAGGTAGAATTGCATGCTTTCCATTTTCTTGAATTATCTTGGAGTCAAAAATTTAGAGAAATTAATCAAGAATTACACTAGTGATAATAGTATAGTTTACAACTCATGATTAATTAAATTGTCCTAATCTTCATATGTACGAATTTGTAATGACAGTCGCAGGAAAATGTGTCACCTACGACTCTATCTCAAGGGCACCTCGATGATCGCACTCCTGGAAGTGATGAGACTGCCCAACCCGAATTTGGAGGTCTGGCAGACAATGGTGAACTTGAAGGACCCGTTGATGAAGGCCTTGATAATGAATAGGAGTTGTTTGAATATGACTTGTGTCGTCTCCAGAAAGTGGATTCCGTGACTTCAATCTCCTCATTAAGGATGAAGCCTGAGCATCTATTCCGCCTTCGCATCCCCTTGTGCAGACTTGTTTCTATGCCAATGGTAAGACCAACTCTTTTGTGCAACATTGTGAAACTTGAACAGGAGTTTGTTCATGGATATCGAGATGGGGCTACAATTTTTTATGTCTCCACGACTAATAAAGCCGAAGTGTGCATGGAGTTCACGGCGGATGAGATTTCAAAATTTGGTACACTATGGAAGAAGGAGAATGATGTATTTGAAAACCATGTAAGTTCAATACCCGAACTCAACTTCCTGAAGAATGCAAATTTTTTTGTTTGCGACGGCAATCACCGGCTTCTAGCTTGGATAAACCACATTTCCAAGCTTCATTCAGCTGACCCCTCCTGGCACATCGCCGTTGACTGTATCGTGCTGGAGACAAGGGGACGGATTGAATTGGTCATGCTAATTATGCATGACATATACAAGTGAGTTTTTTGTCACTCACTGAATTATGAGATCAATTTCTCATTCGGTTTCCTGCTTATAATACTGCAGTATATGTAGATTTCTGACCTCGATTCTGGTATCACTTCCAGGTCCACTGAGGACTCTCACGTAAAAACCAACTTGGTTCACACACTGTACCGGATTCAGATGTACGGTCTTATGCCCCTGGAGAGGTTTTGTGACTTGCTCAGACCATCAGAGAGGACATGGTGTTCATTGCAGTTGCCTTGCAAAACTTGGTATTTACTACCGGTTGATGTCTTCACTGCATTTATTTTCAGGGTGAGACATATTACATGTTGACTTTCAATCAACAATTCTGTATTATATTTTCGTTGAATTTTTATTTCAAACTTTCCATTAATGGAGACAGTGCTTGATACTTGTAGCAAGAAATTGCAGCCGCATCAGATGCCGCACTTCGACAATACCATGAGAACACACCAATTGATGAAAAAACAGACGACGGTGTTGCGGATGCTATGAGACTAGGAGCCAAAGAGAAGTCCACAAAATTATATCAAAAGATGCACAAATTACTCACTGTTGCCAATCCTGCTCTTGGTCCAGGGTTTCTTGAAGAGGTTAGTTCTCCACATCGCTTCAATCCCTTTTAATCATTTTCATGATATGCATTTGATTCTATGATAATTCTCTCTCCTAGACTTATTATCAGGTGGAGAGTCATTGGAGCTCTAACGAAGTTCCAGAGATGACCTTGGAGAAACTCCAGATGGGAGCTACATGTTCCACTACTCCCTACCACAAGATTAAGTTTCAGTGGTGGAACTCATCCATGCCATCTCGTGACGCTAGGCATTTTCCGCCCGAGCCTATTTCAGAGCTCCATCTTGGTCCATTTTTGAACAAATGCGTTTGGTATGCCGGGGTATGTTTACCACTACTCATAGCAATAAAATTTCATACTTAACAATATTAAATTTCTGGATTCATAATTAATTAAAAACTTTTCGTTGCAATCTTGTAGATCAAAGATGTTGCTGTTGAGTTCCTTAATATGGTCGTGAAGAAGGACAAAATCCCGATCAATATGAATGTATCACTCAAGCCGGAGCCTTTGAATGTTTACATGGAAGGGTGGAGGCGCAAAATTTGGGATCACGGTTTTTGGGCAATTATTAAAGGAGCGAATCATTTCAAAAAGATTGACAACTTCAAGACTTTTGAAGGCTCAGGGCAGGCAGTGCAAAGAGTAATTTTCACGTTTGATTTCCCTGACATTTCATTGTAAATTTTGAATCATTTTAATGCTTTTCATATCCACACGGACATTAATTAGTTGCTTTGTGTAAAATGGGCTTACTGTTGAAGTGCATTGTTTTAATCTATCTTATTTGATTATGTGAAATTCACATATATATCATATGTGAATTTAATCTATCATATGTGAATTTCACATATATACATCTATCTTATTTGATTATGTGAAATTCTTATACGGACTCATTTTATTGTTGATTCCATTACTCTAGGTACTTCAAGTACGAGTTGGAACCAAAGGTGCAATGGCTCATACAGATTTTCCACCTTTCTTGTTGTCTTGGTTGGACCTTCGTTCCAAGGAGTGTATGTTTACTCCTATTTAATTCCGCACCTTTACGACAACCCACCTTAGTGGGGGAGGGTGGTACTTGGATTGCAATGTTACTTTCACCCATCCATCAGAGGTGGAGCTGAGGAAATCCTTTGATGGACTAGGTGCCATCACTTTGGATTTTGACGAGTTCGTCGGCCTCACTGAGAAACAAAAGAAGAGAGCCATTGCCAAAAGAGACGCCAATGATAAGAAGGAGGAACGTCTCCAAGAGATTGTGACCTCAAAGGCAAAGAAAGAAGAGGAATGCTTGGCGAAGAAAGAATTGGAACACTTGGCGAAGAAAGAATTGGAACACTTGGCGAAGGTAGCAAAGAAGGAAAGGGTGAAGGACAAAGGTAAGAAGGCTGATATGGGAGTCCCAATTCCAGCTTCTTCGACAGTGGACAGTGGCTCTTAGATGCTTGGTGGTTCTTATAGTGGTGTGATGAGGCCGGTTGCATTTTCCGAGTTCTCCGAAGATGTGATTACTCATGAGACACAAGTGATTGTCCTTGATGAAGACAATATGGAATACTTTGGAGGATAAATTCTTAATATCTCCATCTCAGAGCTGTTGGAAAACATGGACGCTATTACACCAATAACATATACTGAGGTTTCACAATTTCTGAAGAAGGTAATTTTTTTTTTAATATCAGTTGCATAACGTAAACTATTGAATGTCCATGGGCATTTTGCAAAATTTACTAACTGATTTACTCTCGTGATTTTTCTCTGAAGTTTTCTGGAGATAAGTCTCGAAAGATCAATGGCTTGGCAGATATCAAGCCAGTGGTGGACCTAATTCTTTTTTATTGTCAAGAGAATTTGCCTGTACCAGGGGTGTCTGTACCAGCGACTATGGTACCAGCTTGGAATGAAGATATAGAGTATGAAGATCTTCAGTCAACTTTTGCATTTGTTGAACTCCATCTTCAAGACGATGGTTGTATGATAGTGTTCCACTTGTTCTCTGCTATTTCAAAAGGCAATATTATTGGACTTTGTGAGACATATCAGATGCTCAAGAAGAAGGAATGGTTGGGCATGAATCGTCTTCACTTGACTTCAGCATTGGATGTTACTACCACCGTGAGTTTTTTATAGTGTTCTTTATTTTTAATTGATATGTTACTGAAAGTGTCCTTTATCTTCTTGATGTTGATTTTGTTTGTAAATTGACAGACGCAGAAGTTTGGAATCAGCCTCCTTGTGAAAGACCTCGGCAAGAAAGGTAAATCTAACTTCTCTTTCAAACGGTCAACCACAATGAAGAATGCAAGTGTTGACAACGGGCGGGACGACATGTTGATTAATTACACCACCGATTGAGACTTGGCGATGAATGGTAGTATTCCGTGGCGGGGGCCTCGTCAGAAGGATCCTCGATTTTTCCAGCTCCTTTTGGAAGGCACGACCGTTGCTGGAGATCTAGTATTAGATTGCACTGCAGCTACAGGTGCGTAATCAACTATCTGGTTGTGTGTTTTTATTTCCATCCTCAAATTTATCTGTTTATTTATTTATCTAACTTTTTGTTCTACAAATCTAGGTGCGTCGATTACCGCATGTTGTGGTCTTCATTGACAAATCGTGGCTTTAGAGAAGGACACCGATTTATTTGATGCCCTTCTGAAGCCCATGGAAGTGGCCCCTCCTCCAATCAAATCGCCTGAAGCCAAAGCCGTGGAGGTGGCATTAGAAGATCCTGATGCCATGGTTGTCGTGCCTCGCAAATTCAATCGGAAGGCTAGATTCAGTAAGTGAGTGTTTACATTTTATTTTCTTTCATATGATTATCTTTTTCTATCTTTTGTTCTAAATACTCTTATTATACAATATTGATGTGCAGCCGTTCAGGATTGACCTGAGCCACAACATTGGTGAAGAATCAGGGTCTTCTTCTAAGCCCGGTGAAGTCATACGATCTGCCAATGTATGCGGAGAAGATGGCAATGGCATTTGCGGAGTTTGGTTGCTCTAAACCAAAATCCAAGAAGTATGATGATAATGTTTTGAAGTATATAGATGATTCAGCAGCTGACGATAGAGAGCCATCAGAGTCATCTATGAGTGAGGATTTTATGTTAGAGGTTTCTACAACTGAGTCTTCATCGTCTTAGACTCCTAGCTTTTTTAGAAACCTTGGATATTTTGTATTGATTTTATTATGATTGGATTTGTGTGCTTTATGGCTATATAACTAGGTGATGTCTTGTTGATAATCATGTTATTCATCACATTCTTTACAGCAAACCATATACATTTGATAAATGTAATATATCCATTCAAATAATTTTTGTTCATGCTCCAATAATAATTATATAATCACATCAAATTTAACAATTTCGAACTTCTCTTATCTCACGATAATAGGTCCATCACTATTTTCTCTTTATAAAATGGTACAATAATCTCCTCACGTCCTACCAAATTCTTTTGTCATGGCATAAAAAATTCAGCTCACCGCTCACCACTCACCGCTCTAGGCTCACATAATAGCATTCCTCCTTCACCACCTTTTGAAATTGTGCTCGTGCTGTGACGCCTTTGAGGGTGTCGCTTTTTATGCGGACCGAAAGGTCCTGGCGTGCTACTCCATGCCAAATCTTGCACACCTTTCCCAAAGACAATGGGCCCATGGGATCTAGAGGCAAGACAAAATAACGGGTGCCGCGGAGAAGGTCAATGGCATCCACCTCGGGGTGGAGTAGATGTAGCTTGATAATACCTGAGAACACACCCTTTTGCCCTTCTTTCTTAACTCCTTTGCAAAGGATTGCTAAGGGGTCAATGAGGTTAGTACCCAAGGGCAAATTCATATACTCAAGTCTCGCTTTAACAAGTTTTTTAATATCATCATGATATAGAAGGTTTTTTGGCAACTCAAAATGTATTGCTACATGAAAGTCAAAAGAGAACCCCATATTAGGGTCAATAGGGATGTCAAAGGGGATTTGAGTGATGTTGAAGTGCTGGCCTTCAACACCATCATTTCTTACCTTTGGATAAAGTACTTGTGGGATTCTGGGATATGCTACTGATGCGTCTAAGGCCTCCTCTGCTTCTCCTTTAGGTACTCCTCTTGTAATCATGTCCCTTACAGTTTCATCACTGTAGAGAACCTCTTGGCCTGCGTCTTGTGCGAGTTTCTCCATTGTGGGAAAACCTAACCAGAAGCTGAAGGTAGTAAAATCTGGGGCAGAGATGTGGGTTGTATCAAAGGAGCTACTCCGGGGTTTCTTGGCAGGGTGGAGTGTATTTATGGTTGAGGTGGTAGAGGCGTTTTCTGTCGTGGGTTGTTGGGATGGGTCGGTAGGGTTTTCTAAGTCCATGGCTATGGCCTCTGTCTGGGATGCATGTGAGGGTCGTTCCATTGTCTGGGGTGGTGGGGCTGATCGAGGGGTTGGGCTCATCGATGAGCTGTGTTTGTATGGAGAGGGAGGGGGAGAGTCTGGTGCGAGTCTTTCCTGCCCTACTCCTTTTCCCCTACTGCTAGTCCTTCGGCGTTGCGGGAGCTCGTCTTCTTGATCGTCCGATAAGTCAATGGGTCTAGTTTTGGGTTGGGTTTTGGATGGGGTGGGTCTAGGCCGCTCAGGCAATTCTTCACTCGTAGCTCGTCCACTTCGCGTCCTAACTGCTTCTTTTGCTGTTGTCGGCCGGCCAGGGGCTGAGCGACTGCGTCCATCTACTGTGGATGAGGTCTTTGTCTTGGCGGTGGCAGGTTGGGAGGTGAGTTTTGGAGGAGCGCTGGTACGTTTGGTGGCCGTTGGTTTGGTGTTAGAGTTCATCGCCAAGTGTTCATCTTTCCTTGTGATTGAACTAAGTGTCTCTTCCGTGTTGGGTCTGTGGGTACTAACAGCGAACGTCGACCTGTGGTGCCGAGGGAGGTCGGGACTTAGTTGGGACGGGGGTGGGGTACGAGCAGCAAGCGTTGACCCGTAGAGCCGAGAGAGGTCGGGACTGAGTCTGGGTGAGGAAGGAGTTCGAGCAGCAAGCGTCGACTTGGAGTGCCGAGGGAGGTCGAGACTGAGTCTGGACGAGGGTGGAGTCTGCTTCAGGTTCTGAATTCGACTTCGGAGGTGGTTCCGACCGGGGTGTTGTAGGGTTCGGGAGGGGAGTTCTTGTACTCGGGAGTCGGAGGTGATTCCAGGTACGCCGAGGGTGTTGTGGGGTTCGGGAGGAGGGTTCTTGTTCTTGGAGGTGATTCCAGGTACGCCGGAGGGGATATAGGGTTCGGGATGGGAGACAGTCTACGGTTGCAAGGTGTCTCGAGGGGTTGCCGTAGTTGTTGTTGCTGATCGGGCTGTTGTTGTTGATCGAGTTGCAGGGTGTCTCTAGGGGTTGCAGTTGCAGGGTGCCTCGAGGGATTGCAGTAGCTGTTGCCCAGCGCTTCCCCGTCTGAAGGTATAATGTGCCATGTTGTTGGTTCTTCTTTTTGTAGCAGGTTTGTAGCAGATTAGGGTCTTTCGTGTGTTCTTGTTTTTCTGTTTCACAATCTTTTATGGCGTTGTCAGTACTGATTGGATATACGTGCTTTGTGTTGTGTGTGTGCAGCAATATGACATGGGAAAAGAGAACCTGCAGAATATAATGAAGGAAAGGGTGAAGGAATTTTCCCCTGGGTTGTCGATGCAAGCTTGCCCAGCGCTTCCGCGCCTGAAGGTGTGAAGATTCTTGTTGTCGATTCGTCGTTTTGTAGCAGATTTGTAGCAGATTAGGGTCTTTTGTGTGTTCTTGTTTTTCTGTTTTACAATCTTTTATGGCGCTGTCAGTATTGATTGGATATACGTGCTTTGTGTTGTGTGTGTGCAACAATATGACATGGGAAAAGCGAACATGCAGAATATAATGAAGGAGAGGGTGAGAGAATTTTCCCCTGGGTTGTCGATGCAAACTTGCCCAGCGCTTCCGCGCCTAAAGGTGTGACGCTTGTTGTTGTCGATTCGTCTTTTGTAGCAGATTTGTAGCAGATTAGGGTCCTTCTTGTGTTCATGTTTTCTTGTTTTACTAAGTTTTGTGACACTGTCAGTACTTACTCGACATACGTGCCTTGTGTTGTGTGTGTGCAGCAATGTGACATGGACGAAGAGATCATGCAGGAGATAATGAAGGAAAAGGTGAGGGAGTGTGGCCTAGATCGTGGCTTGTAGAGGGCCTTCTATCAAAAATTTGTTGTTGCGTTGCTTCCAGCTTTTGGTGTGGGCTGAGCAGTTTTATTTGCATTTGTCTCGTTTTCCAGTTCTAGAACCAGATCTGCTGAATGAGCAACAACACTTCCTCGAACAGTGAGAGTATTCTGCACTCCTAGTTTTAACTTGTAATTCAGTTCTGTAGTCCGTCTTGTTAGATCTAGTTATGGATCTAGTGTCTACTGCTAAAATACTGGTGTTCTGCTCTAGTGGGTTGCAATGAAAACGGCAATGGTTAAGTGAGATCTGTTTCGAACAGCAAGAGGTTTGTAGAAGGTACAAGAGGGGACTATTAGCTAGAACGTAAGCTAATGTAAAGACGAGAGAGTATGGGTAAGGAGGTGTTAACTGAGTGTCTGGTGATGGCTTGAGGTCGGTGCGAGTCGGAGTTGTTGATGCAGTCGCTAGTTTGAATTTGCTGGAGCCTGGATCGGAGCAGCTGCAGGAGATCGAGTTTGGACTTTGAGCGTTTCTTCCGTTTCAGTGACCAGATCTGCTTCGTACAGGCCTGGATCTAGATGTGTGTTTGCTAGATCTAGTGCCCAACACTCTATGGGTCCAGCTCTGATCAGAGATCCCTCACTAGTAAAGCATAACCATCTAGAGGTGCCTTCCATAGTCAGATCTGCACCATCTGACCCCTTTCCAACACAAACGCTTCTCCCAAAGTCCAAAAATCTCTGATCTAATGTGTGAAAGGGGGGTCTGCAGCAAGTCCAGCCTTCTTGCTACCCAAACACACTGCTCAAAGACTAACTCCCCAGACTGTCCTCACCAGAAAAAAACGGACCCTAACAAACCATCCTCAACCCTCCACTATTCCACAAATCGTTAAATCAAGTTCCATCCACCACATCTACAACATTTACATTTACATTTGAATGCATCAACTTCTTCTTAGTATCATTACAATTAATTTTGTGTCAATTGCTGAAATAAAAAAGCAAGAACACAAGACACATTCTATGGTTAAAAAGAAATTAGAGTCTATAATTGCATTTACAATATTTGATTCAATTATTACATGAACAATTATTGCAGTCCTTGTTAATTATGAAGGCCATAGCCCATGTCCAAGTATAAATGATTTTGTGTACAACACGCAATTAAGCAATTATGCACTTGGCCAAGTGCGCTAATTGGCGCTCAATAACAACAAGATTTTGAGCGGAAATGTCTTTTGGAAGGAAAAAAAATCCAACAATCCCTATTTTTTCTTTGCTATATTTTTGTGACAATTTCATTGAATATTGGTTTCTCAATGTGTACACAAGTAAATCATTTTCACCATTTCGGTAAGATTATGCATAATATATGATTATGGTATTTCATTTTTATTCCATTGACAATATTACATTGACCATGTACTTACAAGAAACTATTCATATACAATTTGTTGCATGAAATAAATTTTATATGAATTTAAATAAATTTTAGTGTCGTGTTACAAATACAATTTGTAGGAGATGTAATGATAAAGCACGCAATACAATGATGAAGTGTGAGGTTTAGAACTCTATATTTTTCATATATATAAAACCATACATGATATAACTATTGAATACTACAAAGATCATATACTACAATCAAACAAACCGTCTCTAAAAGCAAATATACCAATCACATTGTACTAGTCACCTAAACATCATGTATGCTTAGCTACGGTATGACCTCAGAGTCTTCATCATCCTATGGCGATATTACTCCCGTAGCGTATTCCATGGCAGTATTTACCATTTCAGCCAACTCCTCTTCTCGCACCGGGCTATCTCCAAGACTGACTGATGTAGACTGTTCATATCTGTAGCTGCCAGGGTCGCCGTGCCGCGTGTGCCTTACGCCATCTGCATCATAATAGAAGCCATTCCTAAATGTCATCGGTGCAGTGAAGGTCTCTCGAAATTCAGCAACATCTTCCGGTTTGCTCTGTCTTGAAACAGATGGCAATATTGGTCCAGTGCCACCTCCAATACCTTCAGCGCTCCCATGTGTTGCAGATCCAAGCTCTGATGGAGTAGGCCCCAAAGACTGTCCACCCCTACTCAACTCCGAAAAAAACATGAGAGAATCGGTCGTACACTGCTCTGATTCTGACAGCTGAGAAATGGATGTGTTCATCCCATCTGTTGGTGCCTCTGAAGGAACATCCAGTACCCTAGTATCATCCCCCATTCCAACAGGTGTCTCATGTACACAAACTCCCACATGCGGCGGCGGCGTTGTTAGAACCACGTCTCTCCTAGATGCTCCCCCATCTTCACCTTCGTCTTCCTCTTCATCGTCCTCCTCGTCTTCCCCTTCTTCTGCTTCACTGCTTCGTTGCGAGTCGAGCGAGCGGCTGTCAGGCGTCGATTCGTCCGTCCCATATTCACGTGGCAATCTTTCGTTCAAATGGGTGTAGAAATCCACATCATCGTCACCTTCCGTTCGTAAAGGAATCGCATCTTCGGTAGCATCCACACTAGTGGGAGCATTGTCCGTTCCATCGATGTTGTTAGACATCAACAAATGCCCTTGGAAGTTGTTGGTCAACTCACCGTACAAGAACGAAATCCTCTCGCTGCAATCGTCGATGACAATGATCTCAGATCCCTGGAAATCCGAGTGTAGTATAGTCGGAATCGCTGTTGACATGTTACATACCACCAAACCCCAACCCCGAGGCAAGTACGAACCCACCAGTCTTGATAACTCAGATGGAGATCTCTCGAGAGCATCAACAGCAGAAGGCTCTCGTGCTCCGCCACGGTTATCATCAAATAAAAGAGGAAGTGGACGGCCGGTGGTAATGGCCTTTGCAACCTCCAGATAGTACGAATCTGGAAGTCTCCCAAGCGGCCTCAACCAATGCCCAGTCATCCGCTTCCGCCTCGGTTGAACATCCGCATTCGGATCCAAGTTCTTCTTCAGTGCCAAATCCTTCCACCTCTTCTCCTCATCCTTGTTGTAAAACAGGAAGCCGTTTTCGTAGTCCTTGCTGACTTGAAGGGCAGCTTCAAAGCACTCATTGCTGGGATTCCAAGCATGATTGGTTAGGTCCTCCATGATCTTTGCCAGTGAGGACATTGTAATCTTGTTGTCATCTCCATGAGGCAGTTTCCGCACGGCACTTACTGCGCTCACCAGTGCGATAGCCCTGCGTTCATCGTCCGCCCGGACCGAGCTATCAGGCCTACCATACAGATCCCATATCTGTCGGAGCTTCACCAAATCCTCATTCATGGTGGAAAGTTGTTTTCTTTGCCACTCCGCATTATTGACCTGTACTGACTTGTTGATGTAAAGTCGTCGATCATCGTACACAACAAAGGTAGCCTCCCGCTCCTCAAACGTCTTCTGATACTGAGACAGAGGGATGTTGCCACTCATGCACTGCTCCTTTGCATACTTGCAAGCAGCTACAACGTGTTGCCCGTCCACAGGCTCCCAAATGATACGCTCTTGAAGCCAAGATAGTTGAGAGCCCGCAGTACCGTGTATAGAAGCACCCGCATGGGTTAAGAACATCCGTTCAAACTCTCGTATTGCTCCAGTAACTGGGAAATCCACTCCCTCACGCTCAATCGTGCCAGTGTCGGTAGTGATATCCACAAGGTACCGGATTGGACGAAGTACCAATTTACTCACTCCGGTCCTGTTCTAGGGATCTCGTAAGAAGTGATACACTTCTGATTTCCTCTTCTGTGACAGTATCCGATGGTTTGTCTCCGGATTCACCACTTCGACGATGCGGTCAATGTATGCCTTGAACACAATGTCGCCCTATATAGAACCTCTCGCAACTTCCTCCTTCGTAGGTACTGGCGCTTTCAAATGCCTAGAAGTTGGAACGGTTGCTGGAATGTCTGCCTCCTCCTCCGAATCTCCCAATGACTGATCAGAAAAGTTGTGCAAGTCGTCATCCATGGCCGACAAACTCACAGAGACACCCGCTGTAGATGTTGAGGATCTACGATGAGTTTCGGCTTGTCCAGCTATCGATTCACGGCCCCTGCCACGCGATGACAATGTCCTGCCCCACGACGTCGATGCCCTGCCACGCAATGTCGAGGCCCTGCCACGCGATGTCTCTGAGCAGCCACGCGATGTCTCTGAACGGCCACGCGATGTCTCCGAACGGCCACACGACCGCCGTCCATCAGAATCTGGAGCTCTGTTGCCCTCTTCACGTCGTGGGCGCTTAGATGGACGACCACTTGTTGGTGCACGAACACGCGATGGTGGCAGTTCAGTGGACGGCCGCCAATCCAACTGTGTCAGCCTTGCTAATGCGCGATAAATGGGCTCGGTCTCCTCTGGATCCGCTGGTAGACTTGCACGTTCAACACTTGCACGCTCTGGCTCTGTCCGCCGTAATGCTTCGTACATGGTATGAGCACTCATAAATCTTCTAGCGCGTGCCTCATCCTCTTCAGATAACGCCAAACATGCCAACACATGCTCATGCCTAGCAGTGCGCACCGCAAGATCCGTGCTGAGCCAAAACGTCTGTAACGAGGTTATGTTATTCACCCGCCTTGAATTTTGAAGGAGATCTGTAGGAACAGGTGCTAGAAGCAACTTCTTTGAAAGAGAAGTCTTTGATGCCGTTTGGCCAACCCCCGGTATGCAAACTGCATAGACCATATCGTCTGGTCGAAGATTAATTGCTCCAAGTTCAGCGAAGGGCTTCCCCAATGCTGATGTGCGCATCCCTATTTGAAATGGATGTTCCGTGAGCCACAATACTGGCCTCGACGCCGCGTCTATTGCAATCCACCAACCATACTCCTCCCAGCGCCTTTCGATTGGAAGTGGTGGTGCCATAATGTCACATACAAGAAACCTGATCATAATCACAATACATATACAATTGTCAATACGGTGTATGTTCATATACATCAATGCTTACACCTTCTAAGAAAAATACACAAAAGCATCATGTTACAACTCAAATGTAGCTTCCTTGACTTGTAATGGTAAACCCCTAATTTTTATGACTCTACAAAATGTCAATTTTAAAAATCATTAGTCCCATTTTTTTTTCTTTCATACCATGTGAAAACACACCTAAAAAGTTCAAATCCGAAGTCGAAATTCCAAAAAATATATTATTTCGGAAGTTATGAGCTCACTGTTAAGTGAATCTGCGGAAATTACAGTTTCATCCATAAAAGATGAAAATCGCAGCACGGATGAAAATAGAGGATGACGAATCACAGCTGATGGAAAATCACAATGGATGAAATGTGTAAAAACAACGGATGAGGAGGAAAATATATAGGGGATGAAAAGGGAAAAAATCAACGAATGAAATGCCTATAAAGGGATGAAAAACAGTGGATGAAAACTTGTGGATGAAATGCCAATAAGTGGCTTCCGCTCTAAATCTGAAATTAGTATGTAATTAAAGAATTACGGACTTGGCTAATTTCAGCAAATAAACCACAAAAATATGCCCGGATTTTTTACAAATTTTTTACAATTTTTTTTGAATTTTATTCAAATTTTTAATAATTTCAAATTGGAATGGAAAGTAGGCTTCGTAAACTTCATTTCATTATTTGGACTCAAAATCACAAAATATCATGTTAATGACTCAAATTCAGATTTAGAGCTGGAGCTAGAATCTACGAAATCGGAAGAAATTCTGCAAATCTTCACTATGGTGATTTCAGCGACCTTTGAGGATTTTTAGAAAAAAGAGAAAAAATCAAAAAAATCCGAAAAAAATTGGGATGATACCTCCAGATTCAATCTACAAGGGAAAAAATTTCAAGTTGTTTTGAATTGTTGAAAATTACTTATAGGCATTTCAGTTTCGTCCAAATCAATGGAAAAAAAACTCCTTTTTTTTCCCCTTACAGCGATACAAGGTTTGACCGGGTATGCAACTGGATCAGGGTATGACCGGATATATGACTAAATAATGGGTATCAACAAACTTTGGAAGGGATATCAACCAAGAGCAACGGTACGATCAAGAGCCCCCTGCGTACGCACGGGCCGTAAGAGAGTTGAGCCCGCTCGACATTGCCGACGCCGAACCCTAGCCTGCCCACACTGCCAACGCCGCTTCGAAATCCACTACGCCGCTCTGACCTTAGCGGCTGTGATCCTACTGACTTCGACACGCACAGCACATGGAGGAGAGAGAAGGAGAGAGATGAGGGTGAAGTGAGGAGAGAGGACCAGTAGATTAGTTAGTCCTTGCAAGTTTGTGATGTTGCTTGCGAGTTGGTCATGTAGCTTGTAGGTTTTTTGCACGTTGTTCACTCATCTACTCGCAGGTTGTTCACGCGGCTTGGAGCGTCACTCACTCACTGACAGGTTTTTCACGCAGCTTGGAGCATTACTCACTCACTAACTCACAGGTTGTTCACGTACCTTGGAGCGTTTCTCACTCACTCACGAGTTGTACACTCGCACCTTGTTCTCGAGGTGAAACCCTAAAACACCTTAGGAGAAACCCTAAGACACCCTAGGTGAAAACCTAAGACACACTAGTCGAAAGCCAAGGACACCCCCGCGTACGCACCCCCCTGAGGTGAGAAGTCCAGCCATGAAAATGGCGGCGCTGCCGAAATTAGGGTTCCAAAAATCAGGGTTTCCAGATCGCCGGCAATGTTTAGATAATTAGGCTTTTCAGATGTGGTGTCTCATGTTTTCCAATTAAGTAACGACCAACCTTAAACCCTAAACTGAAGTTCACAAGATATAACGCAAACAAAATTAAATTATAAGTAGTTTAGAATGATTGTGCACCTGAGTAGTTTAGAAAGGACGTGCTACTCTCCGCTTTGAACCTGCAATCACATAAAACCAGTGAACAACATGATAGGATGAAGTAGAAATCTTGACCATCTAAAAACATCTAAAAACATCTAAAAACATGATATGTGGAGCTCACCTTTGGATGATTGTAAAAAAGAGACTCACTGTTATGAAACGGCTGCCTTATATGGATTTCTAAACTGTGTGGTTAACTACTCTACTTTTATACATGTACCAAATATTACCTTCTTTTAAGAATATTACCTCGTGGTCAAACACCCTACTATTATACATATAAAGAATATTATTTTATGGTCAAACAATCTACTTTTATACATATAAATATTACCGTTTTTTTTCTTACCAAATTTTTTATTGTTTACTGTAAAAAGTACATTTTAACCCAAGTCGAACATTTTTAGACATTTTGAGGAAGGGGGAAAAAAACTTGTTTTCTACATAAAAACTAGAGATCTTCAAAGTCTTTGCCATTATTTTTTTTTTTATCACAATATGTGGTGAAAACCTTAGTATCAACCGTTTGGATTATCAAAGTATTCCATATTTGTGTTAAAAAAAAGGTAAAACGTGAATTGGTTATTTTTCATTTCTTTTCAATTAGACGTCAAAATTAGATGCTTTGCCACTTTTTAGTTGTGGTAGTTTTGGGGTGTTTCTTGATGGAAAAAGGCTTGGAAATTTAGGGGTTTGTTCCTTAAGGATACTTACGTTCATTGAAATTTTAATATAAAAATGTCCTTCACAACAACTTTTTGGAGGTATTTAAATTATTGTATTTGGCTTGATGGTTTGAAAGTTAGTTCATACCTAATATTGGAACTTACAACTTTTGCTATTACTCTCTATTGCCATTAAGATTTTCCATACCCATAAAGGAAAAATAAGACTTTTAGAATGGACTAGAAAATAATTATTATATTTTGTGTGAATTTCTAATTGTATATAGATCTAAATGTGAGTCAAATGTTTTCAGGAAAATGATTGGAAAAAACCATACCTTCTATAGTAAAAAAAGCTTATAAATCTTCAAAGCATTCCCTTCTACTGTTTTTGATATCTATTAGTGATAAATTTCTTCTTAACCGTTACAATTGTCATTCTAGAACATATTATCATTTTCAAAGTAATATATCACAATGTAGCAAATAATGAATCTGTATTCATTGCACATTATTTTTGTAATACGCTTTTATTTTCTACCTCTTAAACTTGGTTCTAAAGAACTAACAAAAACTATTAACAAAACAATAGAATATTTACACTTTCTTTAGTGCAAAAATGAAATACAAAGTGAAGTCAAATTTGATCCTATACTTTTAAAGTAGGGATGAGAATGAATCTTTTCCTCAACTTCAAACCTTATAATCTTTTAAGCTCTACGGCCAACATTTATGTCCTTTTGATAATTATATTGATCAATGGATCATTGTTGAGATGTAATAATTAGGACATCAAATAATGTTGTTGACTTCTAATTTACACTTTGGAGTAGGATCAACAATTAGTACTTATATTTAATGTAAAATTGTAAATGAATTTTAGGAGTTGATATACAAAGATTTTAGGTTGTTTTCATCATGTCTAATATAATCACACTAATGTGTTTGTTATAATTAGGTCGTAAAGATTTTGGAACGAAAGGAAGAGCATAAGTTTTAGCAACGAAGGCTGATTGGTGATATCGTCATATAGAGCGACGTTGAACTCCGGTACCATGCCCTCTGATACTCACAATTAAAATCCAGGTCAGAAATACCTTCTTATACTGATATGATGGCTATTTGGATGTATCATATGTATCGTGCTTTACATTGGATCACTTGAAATTGCAATTTTGTCCAATTAGCTCTGCTTGTGAATCTTATAAATGATCAATCATTACATGTGAGAGTATAAGTATATGTCTATCAGTGAGTAGTCTATTGGATGAATGATGATTTTGAATTGGAAAAAAATATATATATTTTGACAATTTTTCCACTGTCGTGTCTATATTTGTCAAATAGTATCGATGGAAAGCGGAACATCCCAGATTCCTTTAGAACCTCCAAACATTCGCAGATCAAATATCCTTCCTACTAGTTCAGTGGGGGCTCGGTTGATACGAGCAGCACGGGCACGCCAAATTCAAGAGAGATCAGTTGGGATAGGTGATTTTGAAGCGGGAAGGACTGTAGAATTGCTCTCCAAAATAGGCATTGTCGTGAGTTTGGCAAAAAGGGAGCATGCCTTTGAAAGTGGAATGGTATTGCATGGATGTAGAATGTTTCCATCTGAGGTGGCAGTGCGTATAATTCGGGTTGACGATGCATTACATTGGACAGGAGAAGTTGTGGGTGAACGGCTTGGTTCATGTATGGACCTGATCATTTGTTGGAACCGGTCATTGCTTCGTGACTTGGCCACAACACCTAATTTTCCAAATGCCCATGGTGAAGATAGATCTCATATTTCACCTACACGGACAACGGCCCCAGGATTTGATGTTCAAAGGCGATCTATCACCCCGGAATTGAATGAAAGATCTTTGTGGAGTAGCCAAGCTTCAAACCCTGTTGATGAGAGTTCACCATATTCTCAATGCACCCCCTCTAACATTCAAGATTTGCCCCATGTGGAGGGATTTGCTCACATTAGAAGAGTGCACCGACCTTATTCTATGCAGAATAGAAGAAGGATAGTTTCAAACGAGTCAAATGTGACAGGAACTGCAGCAAGTAAGGTATCTTTGGCAAGCGTGGAAAGGGCAATAGCATAGGGAGGATGCAAGCAAAATTGTTTGAGGGACATTCCAGCAAGGCATATTTTAGACATGCGATATAACGCTTGGGCACCAGAGTATTCAATCCAAAGTACATGGATAAGACAAATGTTGGTTTCTTTTTATACACGAACAGAAGGATTTCGTCGGGATAAATTTGAGATGAAGTTAGATGGCAGGCCTGTTTGCAATGCTTGCTACGCTCTTGGGGTTGGTTATTCGCAACGGCGTTTTAAGGAGTTGAAGAAAGATTGTTTAATATACGGTAGAGTGACGGCAATCCACGGTAACACACTATCGAATCCGATTAGAGAGAGCACTAGAATGTCTGCTGCGGAGGCTTATTTCAAATCATTTGTGAAAGAAGCTGGATGTCCTCAACCTCATCGTTCTATTTGCCGTAAAGATGACAACACAGTGGTGCCTCTTATTCTCCTTCCAATGAATACAATAAAATTTTACGTATTCAATTACGTGAATGAAGAGGTGAAGAGAATATGCAATAGAGATACCATTTCAATTAGCTCGTTCCATAGGATGTGGCGTTTGAGATATCCCCATGTCCAGGTTCCACCATTCTCAAGGTTCTCAAAGTATTATCATTGTTGGGAATATAAATGTGCTATGGAGGGCACAACCAATGCCGATGCAAGGATTAGGATCAAAGAATTGTTTATGTTGCATCTACGCATCCAGATGGAGGAACGCAGGCATCATTGGATATTCAAGAGGTCGTGTTATATCCACCCTGAGTTGTACATGTGCATCATTGTGGATGGCATGGACCAAAACACAACCATGGTACCAAGAATGCGTCAAACCGTAAAGAACATTGAACACCGGTTTGTGAAGACCCATCTATGCGGGGCTCTAGTATATGGAATTGGTTTGTATTGCGACGTATGGTTTGGAGCTCACCACAAACATGACAGCAACCAGGTCGTGAGCACGTTGTTGTATGTGATTGGAAACGTGTTGCGGAGGAAGGGATTTTTGCCACCAACATTGCGCATCCAAGCAGATAATTGCACCCGTGAGAATAAAAACATCTACATGTTTGCTCTATGCGCATCCTTGGTAGGATTGGGATTTTTTCAAGAGGTGGAACTCTCTTTCCTTATAGTGGGCCATACACATGAAGATATTGATCAACGCTTCAGTTGTATATCAAGTACTTTGAAGAGATCGGACGTGGAATCCTTAAAAGAAATGCTTAACCTTATCGAACGGGGAACATCTTCTACGGAGGCATTTGTCACCGCACGGCTGTTAGAGAATGTGTGGGATTGGAAACAGTTCATAACACCCCACCTACTAACAGGTCCGGATTCATTGGTTGGCATAACATTTCCACACCACATGCGATTCTATATAGATGATAGAAATGGGACCCACGAGGTTCGAGTGCAACACAAACATTACTGCAATGATGCTTGGGGACCGGAGACAGGGACAAAGACTTTGAGGTTGCTACCAAGTAGAGATGAGCGACTAGCGTGTGCAAATGTGTTTGCAGCGGACGAACGGGAGCTAAAAGCGTTGGATGACTTCATTGCCTATAAACAGAGGTGCATTGAAAGATTGCAACATGTGGAAAGGAACCGTGATGCTAAAGTGGAGGCCGAGAAATTGAAACTGTACTTAGCCAAATTTCCACACAAAGACCGTAGCAACGAGCATCATTCTTTACCATTTTGGCCTTCAGATGTGTCCAATACCGCAACTGTGGAACCTGTTTCATTGGATGAAGTCAACGGCCCAAGCTACGAAAATCGTGAAGTAACCGTCGTGGACCAAATTGTGGCTATACTTCCAAATGCAGACTCTCGAGGATATTTTGGTCCGCGTAGAGGAAGACCATCGAATCAAGCAGTGCATAGGGCGCAACGAACGGAACGCAATCATGAACGAATCGAACAAGGAGCAGGGGATGAAGTTAATCACGACCCGTTTCCACCATTCAATCCACAATCACATATTAATTGTGGACAATTTGTAGCCCTGAGTGTTGATAGAGCTGAGGTTGAAGGTGGTATACTATTCTATGTAGGGAAGGTGATTGAAGATGGGAAAAATCAAAGGAGTCATAAAATGAAGGTTTGTTGGTATTGGCCCATCATCCAAAGAGAAAATGTTGACAGAACAGGGTCCACCGCACAACGATATGCAAATTGCATGGATGCATTTTGGGAGCCTACGTGTGAGAGCCATAGTTGGGTAGAAAAAGAGGCATGCATCTTTTCGTGGATAGACGAACCTGAAAGAACAGTGGCTGGCGCTTTCCGGAGGAAAAAGCGAAATATATTCGGATCGCAAGTTGAAAGCAAGATTCGGATTTTTCAGTCGGCTAAGGCTCACATACTAGAATATATTGCAATGCAAACCGAAGCAATTGACAATGAGCGGTTGCAAGCAGCCTTGAATGATATGTAGTAAAGGAGTATACTACAATGAGTGTATGGTGATTGGCATGTAGGGTATATGCAAGAGTAGTCTTCCACTTGGTTATGTAAGGCGTTTGGTAACAATTGACCAATAAATCCGAGAGGTTTTTCCCATTGTTTGATTACATCACCAAGTTCAAGAATATATGCAATATGTTGATTTTCTTCTTCTTAAGTATCACGTTCCATGAGTAATATATTCAAATCAATTGCCATTCATTGTGCAGTGTTTTAGTTTACATAATTGCATATTTTGTATAGTTACTTGACAAGCTTCTTTCCAAAAACATACTACTAAGTATGAAACAAATATTTATCAAATTCTAATCAAGTTCCATATCAAATTTGTCAAAAATGCCAAAAAAAAACTTATTGAATTAACATTTTTGGTTATATTGAAAATTGTTCTCAGATCCTTAATTTATTTTTTTTAAAAACAGGAAATCAAACAAAACTTAATTTGATCCAACGCATTGGCCGCCGCTGTCACTAAGTGCACTTTTAAAAGGCCAAGTGCATAATTGCTTAATTGCGTGTTTTTTGAGTTCATAATGAATTTTCAAAAATTGTAGAAAATTTCCCTCCAGGAGGAATTCGTTAACGGCCAGTACCCGACTGTACAATCTCTAGTTTGTATTGCAATTGCAGAAAACGACATTGAATTTCAGCAATAATAGTACATTTACTAATTTTAATACTTCAGTGTTTCAATTCTTGATACCCAACTCTTAATTATTATATTCCTAGACCTCTTTGCATATAATTTGAAGATTATGATTCAATTTCTATAAAATTTCTATAAAATTTACTAATACTAGTACTTTAAAATTTCTAATCTCGGTGCCCATATCTAAATTCTATGCTCCTAGCCCCCCTGGTATGCTAAATTTTAAGTTACAAATTCAAAAGGCAGAAGTCCACATTTAATTTGCACAATTTATGATAAATTATCTAATTATAGTACTTTAGTGTTTCAAATCTCAGTGCCCAAATCTTATTTCTATGTTCCTAGGCCCCCCGGTATGCTAAATTTTAAATTTTAGATTCAAATGGTAGAATTTCACATTTAATTTGGACATTTTCTAATTAATTATCTAACTAAAGAACTTTAGCAATTCAAATCTCGGTGCCCAAATCTAATTTCTATATTACTAGCCCGCCCCCGATATGCTAAATTTTAATGTTTAGATTCAAATCGTAGAAGTCCACATTTAATTTGGACAATTTTTGATAAATTATCTAATTATAGTACTTCAGAGATTCAAATCTCAGTGCCCGAATCTTCTTTCTATGTTCCGAGCCTCCCCGGTATGCTAAATTTTAAGTTTTAGATTCAAATGGTAGAAGTCCACATTTAATTTGCACAACTTATGATAAATTATCTAATTATAGTACTTTATGGTTTCAAATCTCGGTGCCCAAATCTTATTTCTATGTTCCTAGCCCCCCCCCTGGTATGCTTAATTTTAAGTTTTAGATTCAAATGGTAGAAGTCCACATTTAACTTGGAGATTTTCTGGTAACTTATCTAATTATAGTACTTTAGGATATCAAATCTCGGTGCCCAATACATAATTTGATGGTCCTAGCCGCCCAGTATGCTATTATTTAAGTTTTAGATTCAAATAGTAGAAGTCCACATTTAATTTGGATATATTCTAATTAATTATCTAATTATAGTACTTTTGGGTTTCAAATCTTGGTGCCCAAATCCTATTTCTATGTTCCTAGCCACCTCGGTATGCTAAATTATAAATTCAAGATTCAAATGGTAGAAGACCACAATTAATTTAGACATTTTCTTATAAATTATCTAATTATAGTGCTTTAGGGATTCATACCTTGCTGCCCAAATCTTATTGTAATAATCCGAGCCCCCCCCCGGTATGCTAAATTTTAAATTTTAGATTCAAATGCTAGAAATCCACATTTAATTTGGACATTATCAGATAAATTATCTAATTGTAGTATTTCAAGGATTCATAGCTCGGCACCCAAATCTTACTTCAATGTTCCTAGCCCCCCCCCCCGGTATGCTAAATTTGAAATTTTAGATTCAAATGGTAGAAGTTGACATTTAATTTGGACATTTTCTGATAAACTATCTAATTCATGTACTTTAGGAATTTATAACTCGGCGCCCAAATCTTATTTCTATGTTCCAAGCCCCACTGGTATGCTAAATTTTAAATTTTAAATTCAAATGGTAGAAGTGCACATTTAAATAGGATATTTTCTGATAAATTATTTAATTATAGTACTTTAAGGAATCAAATCTCAGTGCCCAGATCTTAATTCTATGTTCCTAGCCTCCCCGGTATGCTAAATTTTAAATTTTAGATTCAAATGTAGAAATCCACATTTAATTTGGACACTTTTGATCAATTATCTAATTATAGTAATTTAGGGTTTCAAATCTGGGTGCCAAAATCTTATTTCTATGTTCCTAGCCCCCCCCCGCCCAGTATGCTAAATTATAAGTTTAAGATTCATATGGTAGAAGTCCACATTTAATTTAGACATTTTCTGATAAAGTATCTAATTATTGTACTTTACGGTTTCAAATCTCCGTGCCGAAATCATATTTCTATGTTCCGAGTTTGCCCGGTATACCAAATTTTTAATTTTAGATTCAAATGGTAGAAGTCCACATTTAAGATGGACATTTTCTGATAAATTATCTAATTATTGTACTCTAGAGAAGTAGAGATATCAATCTCGGTGCCCAAATCTTATTTCTATGTTCCTAGTCCCCGTGGTAAACTAAAATGTAAGTTTTAAATTCAAATGGAAGAAGTCCACATTTAATTTGCACATTTTCTGATGAATTATCTAATAATAGTACTTTAGGGATCCAAATCTCGGTGCCCAAATCTTATTTTTATGTTCCTAGCACCCCCGCGTATGCAAACTTATGGTTTCGATTCAAATGGTAGAAGTCCACATTTAATTTGGACATTTTTTAATAAATTATCTAGTTATAGTACTTTAAGGTTTTAAATCTCGGTGCCCAAATCTTATTTCTATGTTCCTAGCTTCACAGTATGCACAATTTTAAGTTTTAAATTCAAATGGTAGAAGTCCGCATTTAATTTGGACATTTATTGCTAATTTATCTAAATATCGTACTTTAGGGATTCAAATCTCGGTGCTTAGATCTTACTTCAAAGTTGCAAGCACCCCGGTATGCTAAATTTTAAAGATTTAAATCTATGTTCCTAGCCCCTTGTATGCTAAATTTTAAGTTTAAGATTTAAATGGTAGAAGTCCACATTTAATTTGGACATTTTCTGATAAATTATCCAATTATAGTACTTTAAGGATTCATATCGTCGTGCCCAAATCTTATGTTTATTTTCCTAGCCCCCACTGTATACTAAATTTTATGTTTTTCAATTCAAATCGTAGAAGTCCACATTTAATTTGGACACATTTTGATAAATTATCTTATTAAAGTACTTTAAGGTTTCAAATCTTGGTGCCCAAATCTTATTTTTATGTTCCTAGGGCCCCCGGGTATGCTAATTTTTATGTTTTCGATTCAAATGGTAGATGTCTACATTTAATTTGGACATTTATTGATAAATTATCTAGTTATAGTAATTTAAGGTTTAAAATATCGGTGCCTAAATAATATTTCTATGTTCCTAGCCCCCCGATATGCTAAATTTTAAACTTTAGATTTAAATGGTAGAAGTCCACATTTAATTTGGACATTTTTTAATAAATTATCTAATTATAGTACTTTCTCTGTACCCAAATCTTATTTCTATGTTCCTAGCCTCCTTGGTATGCAATTTTTCAAGTTTTAGATTCAAATGGTAGAAGTCTACAATTAATTTGGATATTTTGTGATATAATATCTTATTATAGTACTTTAGGGATTTAAATCTCTGAGCCCAAATCCTATTTCATTGTTCCTAGCGTCCCAAATATGCTAAATTTTAAGTTTTAAATTCAAAATGGAGAAGTTCACATTTATTTTAGACAAATTTTGATAAATTATCTAATTAATGTACTTTAGGGATTCATATCTCGGTGCCTAAATCTTATTCTATGTTCCGAGCCCCCCCGGTATGCTCAATTTAAAGTTTTAGATTCAAATAGTAGAAGTTCACACTTAATATGGACTTTTTTGATAAATTCTCTAATTATAGTACTTTAGGGATTCAAATTTTGGTGCCCAAATCTAATTTCTATGTTCTTAGCCACCCTGGTACGCTAAATTCTAAGTATTAGATTCAAATGGTAGAAATCCACATTTTATTTGGAAATTCTGTGATATATTATCTAATTATAGTACTTAAGGAATTCAAATCGCAACGCCCAAACCTTATTTTTATGTTCCTAGCCCCCCGGTATGCTAAATTATAAGTTTTTGATTCAAATGGTAGAGGTCCACATTTAATTTAGAAATTCTCTGATAAATTATCATATTATGGTACATTAGGGATTCATGTCTCGGTGCCTTAATCAAATTTCTAAATTCCCAGCCCTCGCTATGCTGTATTTTATATTTTAAATTTAGATCGTAGAAGACCACATATAATTTGGAGATTTTCTGATAAATTATCTAAGTATAGTACTCTAGGGATTTAAATCTCTCTGCCCAAATCTTATTTCAATGTTCCTAGCCCCCCCGATTTGCTAAATTTAAAGTTTTAAATTCAAATTGTAGAAGTTCACATGTAATTTGGACATTTTCTGATAAATTATCTAATTAATAAATTTTAGGAATTAATATCTCGGTGCCCAAATCTTATTTCGAAGTTCTAAGCCCACCGGTATGCTAAATTTTAAGTTTTAGATTTAAATGGTAGAATTCCACATTCAATTTGGACATTTTTTGATGAATTATCTAATTATAGTACTCCATGGATTCATATCGCCGTCCCAAATCATATTTCTATGTTCTTAGACCCCCCCGGTATGCTAAATTTTTATGTTTAGATTCAAATAGTAAAAGTCCACATTTAATTTGCACATTTTTTTAAAATTATCTAATTATAGAACTTTAGGGTTTCAAATCTCAGTGCGTAAATCATATTTCTATGTTTCGAGCCCCCCCGGTATGCTAAATTTTAAGTTTTAGATTCAAATGGTAGAAGTTCACATTTAATTTGGACAGTTGTTGATAAATTATCTACTTATAGTACTTTAGGGTTTCAAATCTTAGCGGCGAAATCTTTTTTCTATGTTCCTAGCTCCTCCAGTATGCTAAATAATAAGGTTTACGTTCAAATGGTAGAAGTCTACATTTAATTTAGACATTTTTTCTGATATAATATCTAATTCTAGTACTTTAAGGATTCAAATCTCGGTGCCCAAATCTCATTTCTATGTCCCTAAGCCCCCGGTATGCTAAATTTTAGGTTTAAGATTCAAATGGTAGAAGTCCACATTTAATTTAGACATTTTCTGATAGATTATCTATTTACAGTACTTAAGAGTTTCAAATCTCGGTGCTCAAATCAATTTTTTATGTACCTAGCCCTCTGGTATGCTTAATTTTAAATTTTAGATATACACGGTAGAAGTTCACATTTAATATTGAAATTCTCGGATAAAATATCTAATTATAGTACTTTGGAGATTCAAATCTCGGTGCCCAAATTATAATTCGAAGTTCCTAGCCCCTCGGTATGCTAAATTTTAAGTTTTATATTTAAATAAAACAAAGTCCACATTTAATTTGGACAATTTCTTATAAATTATCTAATAATAGTACTTATGGAATCACATCTTCGTGCCCAAATATTATTTTAAGGTTTCCAGCCCCCAAGGTATGTTAAATTTTATGTTCCAGATTCAAATGGTAGAAGTCCACATTTAATTTGGACATTTTTTGATAAATTATCTAATTATAGTACTTTAGGGATTCAAATCTCGGTGGATAAATCTTATTTCTTTATTCCTAGCCCCCCCTCCCCGTTATGCTAAATTTAAAGTTTAAGATTCAAATGGTAGTAGTCCACATTTAATTTAGACATTTTCTGATAAATTATCTAATTATAGTACTTTAGAGACTTATATCTCGGTGCCCAAGTCTTATATCTATGTTCCGAGCTTTCCGGGTATGCTAAATTTTAAGTTTTAGTTTCAAAAGGAAGAAGTCCACATTTAATTTGCACATTTTTTGATTAATTATCTAACTATAAAACTTTAGGGTGTGAAATCTCGGTGACTAAATCATAATTCTATGTTCTCAGCCCCCCCGGTATACTAAATTTTAAGTTCTAGATTCAAGTGGTAGAAGTCCACATTTAGTTTGGACATTTTTTGATAAGTTATCTAATTATAGTACTTTAGTGTCTTAAATCTCGGTGCCCGATTCTTATTTCTATGTTCCTAGCCTCATTGGTATGCTAATTTGTAAGTTTTAGATTCAAATGGTAGAAGTCCACATCTAATTTGGACATTTTTTGATAAATTATCTAATGATAGTACTTTAGGGATTCAAATCTCGGTGCACAAATCTTATTTCTATGTTCCTAGCCCCCCCGGTATGCTAAATTTTATGTCTTAGATTTAATTGGTAAAAGTCCGCATTTAATTTAGACATTTTCTGATAAGTTATCTAATTATTCTACTTTAGGAAATCATGTCTCGGTGCCCAAATCTTATTTCGATGTCCCTAAACCCCTGGTATGCTAAATTATAAGTTTCTGATTCAAATGGTAGAAGTCCACATTTAATTTAGAAATCTCTGATAAATTATCTAGTTATAGTACATTAGGGTTTCATATCTCGGTGCCCAAATGTAATTTCTATGTTCCTAGCACACCCGGTATGCTAAAATTTATGTTTAGATTCAAATGATAAAAGTCCACATTTAATCTGGACATTTTTAAAAAAACTATCTAATTCTAGAACTTTAGGGTTTCAAATCTCGGTGGCTATATCATATTTCTATGTTCCTAATTCCAATTTGGACAATTTCAGATAAATTATCTAATTAAAGTACTTTAGGGATTCAAATCTCGGTGCCCAATTCTTAATTCTATGTTCCTAGCCTGCCTCGGTATGCTAAATTTTAAGTTTTATATTCAAATGGTAGAAGTCCACATCTTATTTGGACATGTTTTATCAATAATCTAATTATAGTACTTTAGGGTTTTAAATCGCGATGTCCAAATCTGATTTCGATGTTATTAGTCCCTCGGTATGCTAAAATTTAAGTTTTTGATTCAAATGATAGAAATCCACATTTAATTTAGACATTCTCATATAAATTATCAAAATATAGTACATTAGTGACTCATATCTCCGTGCCTTAATCTTATTTCTATGTTCTTAGCTCATGGGTATGCAAAATTTAAAGTTTTAGATTCAAATGGTAGAAGTCCACATCTAATTTGGACATTTTTTGATAAATAATATAATTATAGTACTTTAGGGTTTCAAATCTCGGAGGTCAAATCTTATTCCTATGTTCCTTGCCCCCCCCCCCGGTAAGCTAAATTATAAGTTTTAGATTCAAATGGTAGAAGTCCACATTTAACTAAAACATTTTCTGATAAATAATCTAATTATAATACTTTAGGGTTTTAAATCTAGATGCCCAAATCTTAATTCGATGTTTCTAGCCGCCCGGTATGCTATTTTTTAAGTTTTAGATTCAAATAGTAGAAGTCCACATTTAATATGGACATTTTTTGATAAATTATCTAATTATAGTACTTTAGGGATCTAAATCTCGGTACCCAATTCTTATTTCTATGTTCTTAGCCCCCCGGTATGCTAAATTTTAAGTTTTAGATTTAAATGGAAGAAGTCCACATTTAATTTAAACATTCTCATATAAAATTATCTAAATATAGTACATTAGTAATTCATACCTCCGTCCCCAAATCTTATTTCTATGTTTCTAGCTCCCCGATATGCTTAATTTAAAGTTTTAGTCTTAAATGGTAGAAGTCGACATCTAATTAGGACATTTTCAAATAAATATTCTAATTAAAATACTATAGGATTTGATATCTCGGTGCCCTAATCTTATTTCGATGTTGCTTGCCCCCCTGGTATGCTAAATTATAAGTTTTAGATTCAAATGGTAGAAATCCACATTTAATTTAGACAATTTCTGATTAATTATCATATTTAAGTACTTTAGGGATTCAAATCTCGGAGCCCAATTCTTCTTTCTATGTTCCTAGGCCCCTCTGGTATGCTAAATTTTAAGTTTTAGATTCAAATGGTAGAAGTCTTTATCTAATTTGGACATTTTTGGATAAATAATCTATTTATAGTACTTTAGGGTTTTAAATCTCAGTGCCCAAATCTTATTTCTATGTTCCTAGCCTCCCCGGTATGCTAATTTTTAAGTTTAAAATTTATATGGAAAAAGTACACATTTAGTTTGGACATTTTTTGATAAATTATTTAATGATAGTACTTAAAGGATTCAAATCTCGGTGCCCAATTCTTGATTCCATGTTCCTAGCCTGCCTCCGTATGCTAAATTTTAAGTTTTAGACTCAAATGGTAGAAGTCCACATCTAATTTGGATAATTTTTAATAAATAATCTAATTATAGTACTTTAGGGTTTTAAATCTCGATGTCAAAATCTGATTCCGATGTTATTAGCCCTCCAGTATGCTAAAATTTAAGTTTTAGATTTAAATGGCAGAAGTCCACACTTAATTTGAACATTCTCATACAAAATTATCTAAATATAGTACATTAGAGATTCATATCTGCGTGCCCAAATCTTAATTCTATGTTCCTAGCTCCCCGGTATGCTTAATTTTAAGTTTTAGATATAAATGGTAGAAGTCCACATCTAATTTGGACATTTTCTAATAAATTATCTAATTAAAATACTATAGGATTTGAAATTTCGGTGCCCTAATCTTATTTCAATGTTGCTAGCCCCCCCGGTATGCTAACTTATAAGTTTTAGATTTAAATGGTATAAGTCGCGATTGAATTTGGTCATTTTCTAATAAGTTATCTAATTGTAGTACTTTAGGGTTTCAAATATTGGTGCCCAAATCTTATTTCTATGTTCCTAGCCACCCCGGTATGCTAAATTTTAAGTTTTAGATTCATATGGTAGAAGTCCACATTTAATTTGGACATTTTCTAATAAATTATCTTATTATAGTACTTTAGGGATTCAAATCTCGGTGCCCAATTCTTACTTTTATGTTCTTAGCCCCTTTGGTATGCTAAATTTTAAGTTCTAGATTCAAATGGAAAAAGTCCACATTTAATTTAGAAAATTTCAAATAAATAATTTAATTAAAGTACTTTGGGGTTTCAAATCTCGGTGCCCAAATCATATTTCTATGATCCTAGTGACCCCGTTATGTTAAATTTTAAGTTTAAGATTCAGATGGTAGAAGTTCACTTTTAATATAGACATTCGTTGTTACATTATCTAATTATAGTACTTTAGGGATTCAAATCTCGTTGTCCAAATACTATTTTTATATTTCTGGCGCCCCCGGTATGCTAAACTATAAGATTTAGATTCAAATGGTAGAAACTCACACTTAAAATTAGACATTTTCTTATAATTCATCTAATTATAGTACTTTAGGGCTTCAAATCTCGGTGCCTAAATCTTATTTCTTTGTTCGTAGCCTCACCGTATGCTAAAATTTAAGTATCAGATTCAAATGGGAAAAATCCACATTTAATGTAGATAATTTTTGACAAATTATCTAATTAAAGTATTTTAGAGTTTCACATCTCAGTGCCCAAATCTTATTTCAATGTTCCTACCCTCCCCGGTATGCTAAATTTTCAAATTTAGATTTAATTGGTCGTAGTCCACATTTAATTTGGACATTATTTGATAAATTATCTAATAATAGTACTTTTGGGATTCAAATCTCGGTGCCCAATTCTAATTTTTATGTTCCTAGCCCACCCGCTATGCTAAATTTTAAGTTTGAGACTGAAATGGTAGAAGTCCACATTTAAATTGGACATTTTTTGATAAATAATATAATTATAGTACTTTATGGTTGTAAATCTCGGTGTCAAAATTTGATTTCGATGGTATTAGCCCCCGGTATGCTAAATTTTAAATTTTAAAACTCAAATGGTTGAAGTCCACATTTAATTTAGACATTTTCTGATAAATTATCTAATTAAAGTACTTTAGAGTTTCACATCTCAGTGCCTAAATCATATATCTATGTTCCTAGCCTCCCCGGTATGCTAAATTTTAAGTTTTTGATTCAAATGGTAGAAGTCTACATTTAACTTGGACATTTTCTTATAAGTTATCTAAATATAGTACTTTAGGGATTCAAATCTCGGTGTCTAAATCTCGTTACTATGTTCCAAGCCTCCCCTGGTATGCTAAATTTTAAGTTATAGATTCAAATGGTAAAAGTCCACATCTAATTTAGACAATTTCTCATAAATTATCTAATTAAAGTACTTTAGGGATTCAAATCTTGGAGGCCAAATTTTATTTCTATGTTCCTAGCCCCCCCGTATGCTAAATTTCAAGTTTTAGATTCAAATGGTAGAAGTCCACATTTAATTAAGACAATTTGTGATAAATTATCACATTAAAGTACTTTAAGGTTTCAAATCTCGGTGCCCAAATCTTATTTCTATGTTCCTAGCCGCTAGTTTTTAAGTTTGAGATTTAAATGGAAGAAGCACACATTTAATTTAGACAATTTTTGATAAATTATCAAATGATAGTCCTTTAGGGATTCAAATCTCGGTGCCCAAATCTTATTTCTAAGTTCCTGGCCTCCCCGGTAGGCTAAATTTTAAAATTTAGATACAATTGGTAGTAGTCTACATTTAATTTGGACATTTTCTGATAAATTATCTAATTATAGTACTTTAGCGTTTCAAATCTCAATGCCCAAATCTTATTTCTATGTTCCTAACCTCCCCGGTATGCTAAATTTTAAGTTTTAGACTCAAAAGGTAGAAGACCACATCTAATTTGGACATTATAAATTATCTATTTATAGTACTTTAGGGTTTAAATCTCGGTGTCCAATACTGATTTCGATGTTATTAGCCCCCTGGTATGCTAAAACTTAAGTTTTAGATTCAAAAGGTAGAAGTCCACATTTAATTTGAACATTCTCTTATGAATTTATCTAAATATAGTACATTAGGGATTCATATCACGGTGCCCTAATCTTATTTCTAGGTTCCTAGCTCCCCAGTATGCTAAATTTTAAGTTTTAGATTCAAATGGTAGAAGTCCACATCTAATTTGAACATTTTCTAATAATTTATCTATTTAAAATACTATAGGATTTGAATTCTCGATGCCCTAATCTTATTTCTATGTTGCTAGCCCCCCCGGTATGCTAAATATTAAGTTCAAGATTCAAATGGTAGAAGTGCACATTTAGTTTGGACATTTTCTGATAAATTATCTAATTATAGTACTTTAGGGATTCAAATCTCGGTGCCCAATTCTTATTTCTATGTTTTTAGCCCCTCTGGTATGCTAAATTTTAAGTTCTAGATTCAAATGGTAGAAGTCCACATTTAGTTTGGACATTCTCGAAAAAATTATTTAAATATAGTGCATAAGGGATTCATATCTCCATGCCCAAATCTTATTTTTATGTTCCAAGCCTCCTCCGGTATGCTAAATTTTAAGTTCTAGATTCAAATGGTAGAAGTCCACATTTAATTTAGATAGTTTGTAATAAATAATCTAATTATAGTACTTAAGGGTTTTAAGTCTCGGTGCCCAAATCTTATTTCTATGTTCCTAGCCCCGAGGTATGCTAAATTATAAGTTTTAGATTCAAATGGTAGAAGTCCACATTAAACTTGGACATTTTTTGATAACTTATCTAATTATAGTACTTTAGGGTATCAAATCTCGGTGCCCAATACGTAGTTTGATGGTTCTAGCCGCCTGGTATGCTATTATTTAAGTTTTAGATTCAAATAGCAGAAGTCCACATTTTATTTGGATATATTCTAATAAATTATCTAATTATAGTACTTTTGGGTTTCAAATCTTGGTGCCCAAATCCTATTTCTATGTTCCTAGCCACCCCGGTATGCTAAATTCTAAGTTTTAGATTCAAATGGTAGAAGTGTACTTTAGGGATTCAAATCTTGGTGCCCAAATCTTATTTCTTTGTTCCTAGCCACGCCGGTTTGCTAATTTTGAAGTCTTAGATTCAAATGGTAGAAGTCCACATTTAAATAGACATATTCTGATAAGTTATCTAATTATAATACTTTAGGGATTCAAATCTCGGTGCTTAAATTTTATTTCTATGTTCCAAGCCTCCCCCAGTATGCTAGATTTTAAGTTTTAGATTCAAATGGTAGAAGTCCACATTTAATTTAGACAAATTTTGATAAATTGTCTAATTAAAGAACTTTAGGGATTCAAATCTCGGTGCCAAATTCTTATTTCTATGTTCCTAGCCACCCTGGTATGCTAAATTTTAAGTTTAAGATTCAAATGGTAGAACTCCACATCTAATTTGGACATTTTCTCATAAAATTATCTAATTATAGTACTTTTTAGTTTTAAACCTTGGTGTCCAAATCTAATTTCGATGTTATTAGCCCCCTGGTATGCTAAAATTTAAGTTTTTGATTCAAATGGTAGAAATAGATCTTTAATTTGAACATTCTTATATAAATTATGTGAATATAGTACATTAGTGACTCATATTTCCGTGGCTCAATCTTATTTCTATGTTCCTAGCTCCCCGAATAGCAAAATTTTAAGTTTTAGATTTAGTTGGTAGATGTCTACATCTAATTTGGACATTTCTTGATAAATTATCTAATTATAGTACTTTAGGGATTCAAATCTCGGTGCCTAAATCTTATTTCGATGTTCCTTGCCTCCCCCGGTATGCTAAATTTTAAGTTTTAGAATCAAATGGTAGAAGTCCACATTTAACTTGAACATTTTTTGATAATTTATCTAATGATAGTGCTTTAGGGATTCAAATCTCGGTGCCCATATCTAATTTCTATGTTCCTAGCCACCTCGGTGTGCTAAATTATAAGTTTTAAATTCAAATGGTAGAAGTCCACATTTAACTTAGACATTTTCTGATGAATTATCTAATTATAGTACTTTAGCGTTTCAAATCTCGGTGCCCAAATCTCAATTCGATGTTCCTAGCCGCCCGGTATGCTATTTTTTAAGTTTTAGATTCATGTAGTAGAAGTCCACATTTAATTTGGATATATTCTAATAAATTATCCAATTATAGTAGTTTTTGGTTTCAAATCTCGGTGCCCAAATCTTATTTCTATGTTCCTAGCACCCCGGTATGCTAAATTTTAAGTTTTAGATTCAAATGGTGGAAGTCCACATATAACTTGGACATTTTCTCATAACTTACCTAATTATATAACTTTAGGGTATCAAATCTCGATGCCCAAATCTCAATTCGATGTTCCTAGCCGCCCGGTATGCTATATTTAAGTTTTAGATTCATGTAGAAGAAGTCCACATTTAATTTGGATATATTGTCATAAATTATCTAATTATAGTACTTTAGGGTTTCAAATCTCGGTGCCCAAATCTTATTTCTATGTTCCTAGCACCCCGGTATGCTAAATTTTAAGTTTTAGATTCAATTAATCAAAGTGTACAGTTACTTTCGACATTTATTGTTAAATTATCTAATTATAGTACTTAAGGGATTCAAATCTTGGTGCCCAGATCCTATTTCTATGTTCTTAGCCACCCCGGTTTGCTTTATTTTAAGTTTTAGATTCAATTGGTATAAGTCCACATTTAACTTGGACATTTTTTGATAAATTATCTAATTATTGTACTTTAGGGTTTCAAATCTTGGTACCCAAATCCTATTTCTATATTCCTAGCCCCCCCCCGGTATGCTAAATTTTAAAATCTAGACTCAAATGGTTGAAGACCACATCTAATTTAGACATTTTGTGATAAAAACTCTAATTATTGTACTTTAGGGTTTTAAATCTCGGTGGCCAAATCTTATTTCTATGTTCCTTGCCACCCCGGTATGCAAAATTTTAAGTTTTAGATGCAACTGGTAGAAGTCCACATAATACTTCGACATTTTCTGATAACTTATCTAATTGAAATACTTTATGGTATCAAATCTTGGTGCCCTAATCATAATGCGATGTTCCTAGCTGCCCGGTATGCTATTTTTTAGGTTTTAGATTCAAATGGTAGAAGTCGACATTTAATTTAGACAATTTCTGATAAATTATCTAATTAAAGTACTATAGGGATTCAGATCTCTGTGCGCAATTCTTATTTCTATGTTCCTAGGCACCGCGGTATGCGAAATTTTAAGTTTTAGATTCAAATGGTAGAAGTCCACATTTAATTTGGACATTTTTTGATAAATTATCTTATGATAGTACTTCAGAGTTTCAAATCTCAGTGCCCAAACTTTATTTCTATGTTCCCAGCCTCCCCGGTATGCAAATTGTTAAGTTTGAGATTTAAATGGAAGAAGTACACATTCAATTTGGACATTTTTTGATAAATTATCTAATGATAGTACTTTAGGGTATCAAATCTCGGTGCCCAAATCTTATTTCTATGTTCTTAGCCTCCCCCGGGATACTAATTTTTAAATTTTAGACTCAAATGGTAGAAGTCCACATCTTATATGGACATTTACTGATAAATTATCTATTTATAGTGTTTTAGGGTTTTAAATCTCGGTGTCCAAATTTGATTTCGATGTTATTAGCCACCCGGTATGCTAAAATTTAAGTTTTAGATTCAAATGGTAGAAGTCCACATTTAATTTGAACATTCTCATATAAAATTATCTAAATATAGTACATTAGAAATTCATATCTCTGTGCCCAAATCTTATTTGTATGTTAATAGCTCCCTGGTATGCTAAATTTTAAGTTTTAGATTCAAATGGTAGAAGCCCACATTTAACTTGGACATTTTCTGATAAATTATCTAATTATTGTACTTTAGAGATTCAAATCTCGGTGCCCAATTTTTATGTCTTTGTTCATAGCCCCTCTAGTATGCTAAATTTTAAGTTTTAGATTCAAATGGAAAAAGTCTACATTTAATTTAGAGAGTTTCTGATAAATAATCTAATTATAGTATTTAGGGTTTCAAATCTCGGTGCCCAAATCTTAATTCGATGTTCCAAGCCGCCCGGTATGCTATTTTTTAAGTTTTAGATTCATATGAGAGAAGCCCACATTTAATTTGGACAATTTGTGATGAATTATCTAATTATAGTACTTTAGGGATTCAAATCTCATTGTCCAATTCTTATTTCTATGTTTTTAGCCCCCAGTATGCTAAATTTTAAGTTTTAGATTCAAATGGTAGTAGTCCACATTTAATATGAACTTTTTTTGATAAACTATCTAATTATAATACTTTAGGGTTTCAAATCTCGGTGCCCAAATCTTATTTCCTTGTTCCTAAACCACGGTACGCTAAGTTTTTTATATAAAATTCAAATGGTAGAAGTCTACATTTAATTTGGACATTTTCTTATAAATTATCTAATTATTGTACTTTAGAGATTCAAATCTCGGTGCCCAATCTCATTCTATGTTCCTAGCCCCCCGCTATGCTAAATTTTAAGTTTTAGATTCAAATGGTAGAAGCCCACATTTAACTTGGACATTTTCTGATAAATTATCAAATTAAAGTACTTTAGAATTTCAAATCTGAGTGCCCAAATCTTATTTCTATGTTCTTAGCCTCCCCCGGTATGCTAAATTTTAGGTTTTAGACTCAAATGGTAGAAGTCCACATCTAATTTGGACAATTTCTGACAAAACATCTATTTACAGTACTTTAGGGTTTTATATCTCGGTGTCCAAATCTAATTTCGATGACATTAGCACCCCGGTATGCTAAAATTTAAGTTTTAGGTTCAAATGGTAGAAGTCCACATTTAATTTGAACAATCTCATATAAAATAATCTAAATATAGTACATTAGAAATTCATATCTCAGTGCCCAAATCTTATTTCTATGTTTATAGCTCCCTTGTATGCTAAATTTTAAGTTTTAGATTCAAATTGTAGTAGTCCACATTTAATATGGACTTTTTTTGATTCACTATCTAATTATAGGGTTTCAAATCTAAGTGCCCAAATCTTATTTCCTTGTTCCTAAACCACGGTATACTAAATTTTGCATATAAAATTCAAATGGTAGAAGTCTACATTTAATTTGGACATTTTCTGACAAATGATCTAATTATAGTACTTTAGGGATTCAAATCTCGGTGCCCAAATCTTGTTTCTATGTTCCTAGCCACTCCGGTATGCTAAATTATAAGTTTTAGATTCAAATGTTAGAAGTCCACATTTTATTTGGACAATTTCTGATAATTTATCTATTTATTGTACTTTAGAGATTTGAATCTCGGTGCCCAATCTTATTCTCTGTTCCTAGCCACTCCGATATGCTAAATTATAAGTTTTAGATTCAAATGCTACAAGTCTACATCTAATTTGGACATTTTCTGACAAATTATCTAATTATTGTACTTTAGAGATTCAAATCTCGGTGCCCAATCTTATTCTATGTTTCTAGCCCCCCGCTATGCTAAATTTTAAGTTTTAGATTCATATGCTAGAAGTCCACATCTAATTTGGAGATTTTATGATAAATTATCAAATTATAGTACTTTTGGGTTTCAAATCTTGGTGCTCAAATCTTATTTCTATGTTTTTAGCATCCCGAAATGCGAAATTATAAGCTTTAAATTCAAAGAGTAGAAGTTCACTTTTAAATTAGACATTCGCTGATACATTATCTGATTATAAAACTTTAGGGATTTAAATCTCGTTGCCCAAATCTTATTTTTATGTTCCACGCCCCTCCGGTATGCTAAATTATAAGATTTAGATTCAAATGGTAGAAGTTCACATGTAATTTAAACATTTTCTGATAAATTATCTAATTATAGTACTTTAGGGGTTCAAATCTCGGTGCCTAAATCTTATTTCTTTGTTCGTAGCCCCACAGTATGCTAAATTTTGAGTTTTAGATTCAAATGGCAAAAGTCCACATTTAATTTAGACATTTTCTGATAAATTATCTAATTAAAGTACTTTAGAGTTTCACATATCAGTGCCCAAATCTTTATTTCGATATTCCTAGCCTCCCCCTTATGCTAAATTTTAAGTTTTAGATTTAATTGGTGGAAATCCACATTTAATTTGGACATTTTTTGATAAATTATGTAATGATAGTACTTTAGGGATTTAAATCTCGGTGCCCAATTCTTATTTCTATGTTCCTAGTTTCCCCGGTATGCTAAATGTTAAGTATTAGACTCAAATGGCAGAAGTCCACATTTAAAATAGACAATTTTATGGTAAATAATCTAATTATAGTGTTAGAGGGTTGTAAATCTCGGTGTCCAAATCTGATTTCGATGGTACTAGCCCCCGGTATGCTAAATTTTAAGATTTAGATTCAAATGGTAGAAGTCCACATCTAATTTGTGCATTCTCGAATATTTTTTCTTATTATAATAAAATAGAATTTTAAATCTTGGTGCCCTAGTATTATTTCTATGTTCCTAGCCCTCCGGTATGCTAAATTTTAAGTTTTAGATTTAAATGGTAGAAGTCCACATTTAAATTGGACATTTTTTGATAAATAATCTAATCATAGTACGTTAGGGTTTCAAATCTCGGTACCCAAATCTTATTTCTATTCTCCTAACTCCACGGTATGCTAAGTTTTAAGTTCTAGATTCAAATGGTAGAAGTCCACATTTAATTTAGACATTTTTTGATGAATGATCTAATTATAGTACATTAGGGATTCAAATAACGGTGCTTTAATCTTATAACTATGTTCCTAGCCCCCTGTATGCTAAATTTTAAGTTTTAAATTCAAATAGTAGAAGTCCACATTTAATTTGGACATTTCTTCATAAATTATCTAATTATAGTTCATTAGGGTTTCAAATCTCGGTGCCCAAATCTTATTCTATCTTCCTAGCCCTCCCGGTATGCTAAATTTTAAGTTTGAGATTCAAATGGTAGAAGTTCACATTTAAATTGGACATTTTCTGATAAATAATCTAATTATAGTACGTTAGGGATTTAAATCTCGGTGCCCAAATCTTATTTCTATTCATCTAGCTCAACGGTATGCTAAGTTTTAAGTTCTAGATTCAAATGGTAGAAGTCCACATTCAATTTAGACATTTTTTAATGAATAATCTAATTATAGTACATTAGGGATTCAAATAATGGTGCTTAAATCTTTTATCTATGTTCCTAGCCCCCTGTATGCTAAATTTTAAGTTTAAGATTCAAATGGTAGAAGTCCACATTTAATTTGGACATTTTCTGATAAATTATCTAATTATAGTACTTTAGAGATTCAAATCTCGGTGCCCAAATCATATTCTATGTTCCTAGCCCTCCCGGTATGCTTAATTTAAGTATAAGATTTAAATCGTAGAAGTCCACATTTAGTTTGAAGATTTTATGATAAATTAGTAAATTGTAGTACTTTTGGGTTTCAAATCTTGGTGCTGAAATCTAATTTCTATGATTTTAGCATCCCGTTATGCTATATTTTAAGTTTTAGATTCAAATGGTAGAAGTTCATTTATAATTTGGACATTCGCTGTTATATTATCTAATTATAGTACTTTAGGGATTCAAATCTCGTTGCCCAAATCTTATTTTTCTGTTCCTAGCCCCCCCGGTATGCGAAATCATAAGTTTTAGATTCAAATGGTACAAGTTAATATTTAATTTAGACATTTTCTGATAACTTATCTAATTATAGTACTTTAGGGATTCAAATCTTGGCGCATTAATCTTATTTGTTTGTTCGTAGCCCCACGGTATGCCAAATTTTAAGTTTTAGATTCAAATGGTAGAAGTCCACATTAAAGATTGCCAATTTTTGATAAATTGTCTAATTAAAGTACTTTAGAGTTTCACATCTTTGTGCTCAAACCTTATTTCTATGTTCCTAGCATCCCCGATATGCTAGTTTTTAACTTTAAGATTTAATTGGAAGAAGTCCATATTTAATTTGGACATATTTTGATAAATTATCTAATGATAGTACTTAAGGGATTCAAATCTTGGTGCCTAATTCTTATTTCTATGTTCCAAGCCCCCCAGTATGCCAAATTTTAAGTTTTATACTCAAATGCTAGAAGTCCACATTTAATTTGGACGTTCTCTCATAAATTTCTAATTATAGTACAGTAAGGTTTCAAATCTCGGTGCCCAAATCTTATTTCTATGTTCCTAGCCACCCTGATATACTAAACTTTAAGTTTTAGATTCGGATGGTAGAAGTCTACATTTAATTTGGACATTTTCTGATAAATTATCTAATTTTAATACTTTAGGGATTCAAATCTCGATGCCAAAATCATATATCCATGTTCCTAGCCTACCCCGGCATGCTTAATTTTAAGTTTTAGATTCAAATGGTAGAAGTCCACATTTAATTTAGACATTTTCTGATAAATTATCAAATTAAAGTACTTTAGAGTTTCAAATCTGAGTGCCCAAATCTTATTTCTATGTTCCTAGCCTCCCTGAAATATAAAATCTTAAGTTTGAGATTTAAATGGAAGAAGTCCACATTTAATTTGGACATATTTTGATAAATTATCTAATTATAGTACTTTAGGGATTCAAATGTCCGTGCCGAAATCTTATTTCTATGTTCCTAGCCACCCCGGTATGCGAAATTTTAAATTTTATATTTAAATGGTAGAAGTCCAAAATTTACTTCGACATTTTTTGATAAATTATCTAATGATAGTACTTTAGGGATTCAAATCTTGGTGCCCATATCATTTTTTTATGTTCCTAGCCACCCCGGTATGCTAAATTATAAGTTTTAGATTCAAATGGTAGAAGTCTACATTTAACTTGGACATTTTCTGATAAATAATCTAATTATAGTACTTTAGGGTTTCAAATCTCAATGCCCAAATCTTAATTTGATGTTCCTAGCTGCACGGTATGCTATTTTTTAAGTTTTAGATTCAAATGGTAGAAGTCCACATCAAATTTGGACATTTTCAGATAAATTATCTAATTATAGTACTTTAGTGTTTCAAATCTCAGTGCCCAAATCTTATTTCTAGTATTAATTTTAAATTAAGTAAATTATTAATAAATTTTTTAGTAAATTTGAAGATTATATTTTAAATAAATTGGCTATTATTATTATAATAAACTTTATGAAAAAAATAACAAAAAAACATTTGAGTTAAAGGGACATGTTATATCTAAATAAACTGAAAAGAAAAGTTTACCTTTTTTTTGTTTAAATATAGAAAACATGGATTTTTAGCTATGTAGTTATACTTTTAGGGTAATGAAAATTAAATTTTTTTCCATAAAGGCCAATATTTTCTTGTTAATATAAAAGAAAGTAAAACAAATTTTTAATTTTGGTATTGCTCAAAACCAAACCATTATAGAAAACAAAATAATAAGATTAGCTTTTCATAGACAAGCTTTAGGTTCTACATATATAAATAATCAAAGAAATTTTACACAAAATTATGGAATACTTTTTTATAAAGTCGGAAAAGTTATTATACAAAATTTATTTTAAAAAAATTAGCCTATCATCTTGTGAGGGCACAAAAAAAAGGGACACAATCCAGGTTACGACCATGGGGGTGATTAGTAAGAAAATTCAACTAGTTGTTCAAACTACAACGGTTGCTTGTAGAACGGTTCCTTATATTAGGGCAACAACCAAGTGTAAGGTAAGCAACTAGGGCAAGGTACTTCAAGCATCATCGTAGTTTCAAGTGCTTGTTCTCATGATGCACCATGTCCTAGTTGCTAGCCCTTTGTAAAGAACTTTACTTCATAAAGATACACAAGTTGTATGTAAGCACTGGGATTCATTAAAAACGATGATAACTTTGTAATAATCCATCTTGAGAAGCTCAAAAGAAGGGAAAAGACATTGATTGATGGCTCAGCGTGTACTTATGAGTTACGATTTTGATCAACCCAAATAGGGATAAGGTCTAGAATTTCAAAATCGCCTATGAGAAGTTAAGAAATTGTTTAGGACAAGCAGAAAAAAAGACAAAAAAAAGAAAAACAATCCTCTCACATTAAAGTGATTTGGCACATACTGTTCATATTAGAAAAATTGTGAACTCCTTTACAATCAACCTGCTCCTGTCTAGAAAACGTGATCGATTTCAAAATCCAATTAATTAAATAGCGTGGTGCACTCAAACGAATTGATCAATGGCTTCAGGATTGACAATTAAGCTCCACCAACATTGCAGATTAGGAAGCACAACACACAAATCCTAAATACCCACAACTTGAGACATGATCTTCTCACTATCGGTAAACCACAGCTACCAAAATTTCCAATGCACTCGACATCGACCGTATTGACGAAAAATCCAACTCCACTCACCGCCACAATGCACACACCATCGTGTACAAGTTGCGAAGATCATCACACAACCATTACCCTCATAAAACACATGCTTACAGAAGCTATTACTCTCAAACTGTAAACTGGATCAAATCTGCAAGGAAAAAATGCTCGGACGTCGTGGTTACCTCTGAATCGATGAATTCCGGAAACACACACAAACACCGAAATTGGATCATGTGCTTGCCGAAGCGTTTTTTCCTTGCCCGTTTCCTGTAATGTTCAAGACCACCCAACAGTTCGTGACAGGATCAAACAAACCAGCCTGCAAATTGCAAACTTGAGACAAATTAAGTCAGTTATCTACACTGCTTTGCACTAAATAAAGATGTCCCAAATATTTGGTTCCATTAAAATCTTCAAGCATCCTTCAAATTAAATATTGTCTAAATTCTTCAATAGTTTGTGTACTTTTAAAGTATGTGTGAGTCAAACTTTATCAATATCAATGCAAGTGCATCTTAAACAACCTGTAACAACATGGCAAAAAAATTTGAATTTTCTATGACTTTGAAAGAAATTTTCACAAATTTTTCAAGATTATTGTAGAAGTAGTGCCAAAAGTGAGTCAATGAGGTGGTCAACTGTGAAATTCCTTTATTTCCAAACAATAATTGGTTTTTCCTTCAAATTTTGTAGAGTTGTAGCCCACCTCACATGTTTCAATTGCTGTAGTTTTCTTTTAGATTTATTCAATTCTTGTCATGTTATTGTTTTTGGAGTGAAATTGAGTGAGACATGGACTCGATTCTCGTTGTCATTGTAAATTTTGGAGAAATTTTGAAATTACTACAATTTTTGAAAATCATTACAAAATATATTAAAAACTAAAAAAATTAATCCGATATTTTTACCAAAGGTGTAAATTACGCCAGTAAAACACTAAATTTTTTTAAAGTTTTTCAAAATTTCAAAGTGAAGTAGAAACTCGACTTGGTAAGCTTCATTTTGTTAGTTAAGCTCAAATGAAATATAATTCATTTTCATGTCCCAAAATTTAGTTTAAGTAAAATCAACATAATAATCCAAAATCAAGTGAGATCAAGACTAAAATTTGAGACTAAAATTACTAGCGCTTTTGCATAAAAACAAGAATCCGACAATATTTGCTACAACCAAATACTTCCCAATTGCATTCACAACCATGCAACAATCAACTCAAAAGGAAAAAAAGAAGAAAAAACCCAATCCAAACAAATTCAATACAACAACCAAGTTGAGAAGCACCATTCATAATCTGGCAGATAATAATGAATCACAATTGTGAACCAAAATTAACCCTATCTAATTTCATCCAACCTAAATTGCATGGATGAAACCCTAAACCTAATGGATGGAACCCTAAAACCTAATGGATGATCCCTAAAACCTAATGGATGAAACCCTAAAACCTAATGGATGATCCCTAAAACCTAATGGATGAAACCCTAAAACCTAATGGATGATCCCTAAAACCTAATGGATGATCCCTAAAACCTAATGGATGAAACCCTAAAACCTAATGGATGATCCCTAAAACCTAATGGATGAATTTCATTAGATGAGGTTAAGGTTAAAGACTTTACCCATACAAGGTAAAGTATAAGTAACTTGATATGGAAGTAAATAAATAAACAATGAAACTCAAGGGTAGAAGTAAGAAGTCAAAAATACACGATGAACATTCAAGGAGAATAAAAATGCATGAAAAAACGTGCTCCGATCAAGGCAGCACACCCCTTGTCGCTAGAATCCCTATAACTTTGTCGTCGCTGATCGGATGTAAGCGAGCTTAGAGTTCCTAGAATCCTGACTTGAAGATCTACAAGCGTGCCAATTTTCAGCTCCAGAATCGTTGTCGTTCGCTCGCAGAGGTCCGTCAAAGTTGGTGAACCGAATCAAGCTAGCAGCAGCACCCCGGACACCAAAACCGCTGTAACTCAGTCCTCTGTGCTCGGATTTGAGCGTGCTGGATGTCCACAAAAAGCCAACTTCAAGGGCTACATTTCCTGAAAAAATAGACTCCAAAGTCGTCGTGGTCCGCCGGCAATGGCCCTCCAAAGTTGATGCTCTAATTCTGCCAAGGCAGCAGACCTCTTTCTACAAATTATCCTATAACTCCTTTGTCACTGCTCCAAATGGAGGGTGCTTAATACCTCTCGAAAGCTAACCATAAGATCTAACTACTGCTAAAATATCAAGTCCTAACTCTAAGTATCCATTTAGCTAAACAAGATTAACCGCAGCCTAAAAAATAAGAGGGAAAATAGAAGAAGTTTTGGCATAGCTTCGCCCAAGGCAAAAAAAGAGAGAGGGAGAGTGGCCACCCACGCCTCTTATCCAAGTGGGAGGAGGCCCAAGGGTGGCGGCCACATCCCTACCCTTGAATCTAACAATCCCTAATCAAGATCAAGGGCCCACGATCACCAAAGCCCTAAACTCGATTTTAGGGCTGAACATGCCTATATCTACCAAACTAATAGGATTTGAGCAAAATTAACACCACCAATGTGTTCAAAACACACTTTAATCCCAAGATTGATTATTCACAAGTCCAAATCCGAGTTCTAGATCATTAGAAACCAAGTAGTTTACTTTAATCGTTAAATCTACTTGCTACTAGTTTTTTTCTTTTTTCTTTTTCTTATCTTCTATTTTTTCTCTTTTCACAATAACATAAGTACCATACAATTGAGGTTCTAATATAACTTTTCCACTAACTGAATTAAATACTAAACTACTAATTTGAATTACCTAGAACAACATACTAATTCTAATTCACTAATGGGTTTCTATGTCTCTTTTGCTTTTCGCAAGTCTAATTTCCTATTAATAACTCTAATTTTGCCCTCCACACTAATTTAAGGCTACGTGGAGTCCAGTTAACTAACCTTTACTAATAACACACTAGAAAGCGCTACTAACTACTAATCTAACTACTAATTGAAATAAACAAGACAGTTTTCCACTAACTAATCACTAACTAACATTGTGGCGCTTCTGAGCGCTCACATATGGCGGCCATCTGGGACGACTAACAGGAGAGATACCCAACATTGGGCACACGGTCAAAATTTATTTATTTATTTATTTATTTATTTATTTATTTATTTTGTTTTATAGTTTTTATATGTAAGAGAGCTATCATAAAAACTAAAGCTATCTATATTAGAAGAGTTGGGAAGTTTTGCGCCTACGGAAGATGCAAAAATCGTAGCGTACGGTGTGTCATATCTCCGACCTGTGCCGCTAAGTCTGCCTCCGATAGCTCCCTTGGATGACCCAACAACCATCGATGATGGCCCCAGTGTGTCGCCCCCTCTTGTGGTGGAATTGGAGGCCTAAAAGCTCCCCAATATTGATCATCATTAGGACCCTCATAAGTAGCCTCGAAGTATCGGATTGGGCCCTCTGGCTCGGTTCTACCAACCCATAAAAATTGACCTAGCACTCTAGCTTGTCCAGGTAACAAATTGCCTATATAAAGCACTTCATTTCTGGTTGATGCTGAAGGTTCCGGTCTGTCCGCAACTCGCGTCGGCAAAGGTGGAAATAAAGGTGGGTGCGGACTCAAAGGACCCCTTCCCCTCTGACCGAAGTTGGATGGGGCATTCAACCGCCGACGTTGTGCCGGAGGTAGTGGAAGTAAATCGACTTGTGATGGTTCACGCCACCTACTATGAGGGGAAGGAGGTTGGGTCAATGATATTTCTCTATCTGGAAGGTCTGCAAGTGATAGCTCTAGACTCTGGTTATTAGCTAACGGTTGAACACCCTCACTAGTTGAAGGTTGTTCACCGGTATCTGCCTCACCGGCCGAGCCCGAGGATCGGAACCATACGGTATTTGACATATCGACAGAAGCTACGCTTAGAACTAAGAATGAGTAGAGAGAAAATAAGAGAGGATAAGATGAGAGGTGTGGAGGAAGTGGTAAGGATGAGAAGCCATCGCTCTTGCACCAACTTATACTAAGTTTATACTTCTAAATTTACAACCACAGTGCCATTGTGATTTTTCCCTGACACCAGTCGTGGATATTTATCCTAAAAGATAAGGCCATCGTGGATGGACATGGTTGAGCTAGGATTGGCATCCTATAATTGGCTCAACTAATAATGTATGATGCCAAGGTAGGTAGACTTTAACTGACCTTCTAGAACGCGGAAACTCCTAGATTAGACTTCTACATCATCACACCTTGTATTCCTTGCATCGATTACCAGAAGTCCTCGTCGGAAATACTTCTCCGTTCAATGTTTGTAGCTGAACGGAGTTGTTTGGATAAGCCTCCACCACCAAATAAGGACCCATCCAGACTGCATCAAACTTACCAGGAAAATCAAGTTTCCTGGCATCTTGTAACATTACCAACATACCCGGTAAGAGGATGCGTGTTTTGTGCCTTTTATCAAAGGCCAACTTCCTCCTACGCTGGATAGTTTCTATGTGTTGAGCACTTGCCCTGCGAGACTCATCCAGGCTCTCTAGCATCTCCAATCTCTCAATCAAAGATGGCGCCATCGTCATCCTTTCATCAATAGCTACCCGAAGAGATTGAACCTCAAACTCAATAGGAAGAATTGACTCCACCCCATAAACCAAGGAAAATGGAGTGGCTTTTGTGGTCACCTTGTAGGTGGTCCGATATGCCCACAAGGCAGCAGAGAGTTTGGTGTCCCAATCCCTCTTTGAATCGTGGACCGTCTTCCTCAAAATATTCACCAAAGTCTGATTCACCCTCTCTGTATTACCATTGGTTTGGGGGTGATATGGTGTAGTCATTCGGTGGTTGATATCAAACCTCTCGGTCATTGACTCAATCACGGAGTTTAGGAAATGAGTGCCACGATCACTAATGAGGGTTTTGGGGCACCCAAACCTTGTGATGACATTCTCAAACAAAAAATTGGCTGCATGAACCGCGTCATTAGCCTTTACAGCCTTAGCCTCAGCCCATTTGGTGAGGTACTCTGTGGCCACAATGATGTGCTTCATCCCACGAGAAGAATTGGGATGAACTTCTCCAATGTAGTCAATGCCCCACTTTTCAAATGGGGCAAGTGGCAAGGAGATATGTAACGGCATCGCCATGTGCAAATCGTTCTTTGCATACCTCTGACAAGCGTCACAACACTTGGCATAATCATGGGCATCTTGAAACATCGTGGGCCAAAAGTATCCCGCCCTCAAGGCTTTCTGTGCGGTCAATCTCCCAGCAAAGTGTCCCCCGCATGCGCTGTCATGGCATGCTGCTAAGATCTTGGGCACTTCCTTTTCAATCACACAACGTCGCAATAAACCGTCCACTCCTCGACGATACAACCGGTGGCCCACAATGGCAAAGTGACGGCTATTCACCCTCACCTTGCGACGCTCATGATGTGACAGCTCTTCAGGCAGTTGTTGAGTGGCTAAGAACTGGGCAATGTGGTCATACCACTTGGGTCTAGAGGTGACAGTGAACAGCTCTTCATCTACCAATCCATCCTCAATTGGAGTTGAACCCACAGTCTCATTTAACCTGGACAAGTGGTCTGCTTGATTATGGATCTTGCCAGGCTTGTACTCCACCTTGTAGTCAAACTCCTCCAAAAGAAGAACCCAACGAGCAATCCTACCACTCAAATCTGCCTTGTTTACTAGATACTTGATTGCCATATGGTCCACAAAGAAAACCACCGGATTTAGAAGGAGGTAATGGCGGAATTTCTTCACAGAAAACACCATAGCCAAGCACTCACGCTCCGTGGTGGTGTAGTTTTTCTCCGCAGCGTTCAATTGCTTGCTAGCAAAAGCTATGGGAAGATCCTTCTTAGTATCTCCATTTGGTTGGCATAAAGCACTACCCACTGCCATTGCAGAAGCGTCACAATAGACATGGAAGGGCATATTCCAATTGGGAGGCCTCAAAACCGGGTAAGAGCTCAAGGCATTTTTGAGCCACTGAAGTGCTGTCTCACACTCCTCTGTCCATTCAAACTTCACTAACTTCCTTTGAAGCCGTGTGATGGGGATTGTGCGTGTAGCGTAATCTGGGATCAGCTCCCTATACCAGCCGATATGGCCTAACAACCTTTCCACTCCCTTCACATTCACAGGTGCAGCTAAGTATGTGATAACCGCTACCTTCTCCGGGTCAGGCTCTCTGCCATCCTTGGAAACTACATACCCCAAGGTGATGCCCTTGAGAACTGCTAAGAATAATTTCTCCGGATTGAGAGCTATTCCGGCCTTCTTACACCGTTCGAAGGCTTCTCTCACGCACTCCAAGTGAGATTCAGCATGAGATTGAGTGCTGAAATCATCTATGAATACTGTCATAGACTTGTGAAGCAAGTCTGAGAAAGCATAAGTCATGGCCCTCTGAAAGGCTGATGGGGCGTTACAAAGCCCAAATGGCATCACCAAGAAGATGAAGGTACCCCAAGGGGTGGTGAAGGCTGTCTTGTGTCTATCTTCAGGTGCAATAGACACCTGGTTGTATCCCGAGTAGCCATCCATGAAGGTGTACATCTCATGGCCAGCAACTTCATCCAAGATACTATTGATGAATGGAAGAGGGAAGTGATCCTTCTGAGTGCTTTTGTTTAGCTTCCGGTAATCAATGCATACCCTCAATTTACCATTCTTCTTCTTTACCAAAACCATGGGTGAAACCCAATCTGTAATCTCCACAGGTATAATAAATCCAGCTTGGAGCAGTTTCTCCAGTTCAGCCTTGACTACCAACTGCAACTGGGGGTTCATTCGACGCTCCTTCTGACGTACAGGGATGGCTCCGGGGATTAAAGGAATTCGGTGTTGAGCTATTTCTGGAGGTATACCCTTGAGATCTTTGTATGACCAAGCAAAGATATCTCTATACTCCATCACCAGTTCCTTGTACATGGAAACCTCCTTGTTGCTTAGATTGACTCCAACCTTGATGTTCCGAGTCTCTTCTCCATTGCGAGACACATCAAGGTATTTCCAATCAGATTGAAGCACGTGGGGCTGTTCTGCAGGGCCTCTATACCAGTCCTCGGGGATGGGTGGATAACCAATGACTCCTCCACCCACTATCATGCCTGAAGAAGTCTTCTTGAAGTGGAGGGGAGGCCTCAACTGTTCTTCATCGTTGAGGATCTCAATATCCTCCTCGATCGTCCCATCCATATTCATGGTATAGAATTCTTCTGATATAATCACATCCTTGTGGTTTATCTCTACTTCACTGAACATGGCTACCCCCTCAATCCAATTCACTGTTTCCACTACCTCTGATTCTGTGTCAGGGTATTTCTCTAACCATTCTGCAAACTCTTCATCTCCTTGCCAATGATAGAAACTAGGACCTAAACAACATGCAAGGGGTTGTCCACCCAATGTTGTCCTTGGGTTAGGTAGCTGCTGCTTGGACTCAAGTTGATGAAGGTCTTGAGGGACCTCAGAGACATCATTGTCCGATGAGTCACTAGATCCAATAGTAAACTGAGTTTGAGAAGCTCTAATCTTTACTTTGGTTCTGTTGTGAGTTGGACCAAAGGATATGTGAGGCTTGTCCCCACCCCAATTAACTACCGCCTCTGCCGCTCTCAACCAAGGTCGCCCCAAGAGCAAGGGGAAGGACTCTTTCAAAGAGTGAGTCTGGATGACGTGAATTGTTAAGGTGTACACTTCACCCCCTACCATCACTTGACAATCCTTGATTTGGCCTACAGGCCTTGCAGGACTTTGATTAGCCATGCTAATCACAATGGGAGATGGTCCCGTAAAGCTTAGCCCAAGCTTCTCCATGGTTTGCAAGGGCATGATATTCAAGCTACTACCGCCGTCCACTAGTGTGTGTGGTAACACCTTGTCCACAATGATTGCCTCTACCTCCACAGCTTTGACCTCTGCTACCTTGTTAAGTGCATGAGCCCTAGCTGCCACCTTGACCTTGGATTTCCTTCGAGGTCTAGTGGGTAGCTTAGTCTTGAGCAGCTTCCGGATCTCCGGTGACAACTCCAACAATTGGGCTATGGTAATATCCGCCTTCATTCGACTCAAGTCCTCCCACAAATCATAGGAATGGCGTGATGACACCTTTTTGGGTCCTCGAGGTGGCAACCTCTCTGAATCGGGCACTCGGGGTCCTTCCCAATCATCCGCTTCTTCATCTTGTTTATGACTTGGTATTGGAAAGGGGCAATCTTCTAGCAAGGGATGGAAATTCAAAGGAACTCCCTCTTTGACTTGGATTGCCTTGGCGGCTTTCCGTGCTACCTCCTTTATCTCGGAGTATCTAGGAGGACTATTAGTGGTGGAAGAATCCTCCTCCTCTTCTATGACCTCCGGTATAGGCCCCATAGACCTTGTCATGATAGCCAAAGATGGAACCACCATAGAACTACCACCCTTCGAAGTAGAATGGGTAATGAAATTGGACTCTGGCGTCAGATTTTCAATGACCACAGAAGTTGTAAGGGGTGGCGGTCCATATCCTTCTTCGGTGGTCTGACTCACGTATCTCACATCTTGTGAGTGTTGGTTGCCACCTTGGTTCTGATTCAGTGGAATAAATTGGGCCTTGGTTTGCAAACCACCTGGAGCTTGCTGGGTTTGCCTATTGGCATTGTAATCGTAGTATAGGTTTGGAGGCCTAACATCATTTGGATGTGGAGGCTGCCTAGCTCCCCGTTGTTGATCCACAGCTTGTTGTGGATAGTTACCAGGTGGATGTGGTAGCACAATAACCTTGTCAGGTCTTCTACACACATGCGTGGGGTGGTTGCCTCCACAGTTCCCACACACGACATGGTTCTCAATCCAACACTCCCCAGGGGGGTGTTTCTTGCCACAAAAGGAATGGACCTCGTTCCTAGCCCTACCGTGGCTGTTGTAACCTTGGCTGCCACTTTGGTAACCTTGACTCTTGTGAGGTGGCACATACAATTGAGGCGGAGGAGGTGGTGCGTAATGCACGTGATGAGCTTGGCAGAACTGTGAGGTGTGCCCGGCCTGGCCACACCTTGTACACCACAAAGTGGATGGATGCTTCCCTGACTCAATGGCTGGAGGAATTGGGTTAGGATTGTGGTTCCTCATCAATGCAGCCATCTGTTCAGTCATCTGGTTCATCTGTTGAACCATACGATCATGGAACCCGCGTTGGGTGTCCTCGATCTCCTTCTTTATTTCTTCTGTCCAGTTCCGCTCTGGAAGAGCCAGTATGGGTGTCTGAATCTGCACTGGTGTCACCACGGGTGGTGCCACTAGTCTAGGCTGTTCCGGGTTTGACCCATATCTCACAGATATAGGAATTCCTCCACGAGCTGGTGGATGAGGTGGTGCAGGATTCTGAGCATAAATAGGAATGAAACTCGGAATCTTCTCCCCTTCACGCCTCCACAACCGCTCTTGCTCCTTGTTAACTTGCTCCACGCGCCTAGCCGCTTCCTTAGCAGCCGTTAAACTTGCTGGCTGAGAGTTTAAGATCTCTCTGATGACCTTCTCATCAGTAAATCCTTGCAAGAAGAAGTGTTTAAGAGTATCATTGTCTAACAATGTACCCACAAATCGGGTCACCACCCACTCAAACCTACGGATGTAGGATGTGATGTCCTCATCCATGCCCTATCTAATTGATGACAAGGCAGTCAAGGCTGCACTCTGGCCCACCTCTGGCCGAAACTCTTCCAAAAATGCCGCCTGAAGTGCATTCCAATCCGCGAAGGTATTGGCTGCATGGTTGCGGTACCATGCATAGGCACTACCTCTCAAAGTATTGGGAAACCATACCAAATAATAGCCAGGCTCTGAAACCAAGGAGGTCGTGAGAATCTCGATGAACCTCTCCACGTGTGATGAAGGGTCTTCATCCCTTGAACCTGTGAACACGGGGAGGTTGGGTGGAACCGATTGTGAAGCCAACCCTGCAGGAAACACTATGGGTAAACCCCTGGGTTGCACCAAAGGGTTTATAAGCCTAGCCACTGGGCCTTGGTCCCCTCCACTACCTGTGCTCATCGCTTCTGCTCCTTGATCCACCACTAACTCTATAATTGGGACACTACCTCGAGTACCAGGGTCGATGACGTCCAACGCCTCCACGTCTACCTCCTCTATAAAATCTCTTCCTACAGGTTTTCGGGATGTTGCAGATACGCTGGCTTCCTGTTCAACACCACTTCCTTGTTCGTCTAGCCCCACTCTATCCTCAGAAGTCCTCCGGTCTTGGTCAGTCCCTCCACGAGGCCTCCGGGATCTATGGTCTAATCCAGGTAGAAGGTTGGGGATAGAGGATCGGGTGCGCGGTTGCATCTAACGGCCTCACATCCACGTGCACTTTTTAACTACACTTCCTTTTAACTTTTAATTATTTTTTCTTAATTATATATTATTTTTATTTTGTTTTTTGATAACTAAGACCCTAGCCTACCCTCAAACAGGTAGGGAACGCAAGCCACCCAATCCAGACTACACCTTGATGACAAGCTCCGGCTTGGCAAACCCCAAAGGTCTCATCTGGATTGGGCATACGAGACTGTCACGTTGTGTAGGGCTGACCAAGTAATGGGCGAGACACTACGCCCTGCCTCGGCGGCCAGGACTCCTTGTTCTCAGTTCAGCCCACTCTTGGCATTACCTACTACAAGCAACCTATCAGACTGACCTAAATTGTTCACATATATCCATTCAAGGTTAAGATGTACCTTCCGCAATCCAGCTTCCTGCGCAGTTAGTATACCACCGGCCTATTCGATCACAAGGGTTTCTATTCTAACAAAAGTTAGTTAGGAATAAAACCTGGGCAGTGCTCCTTCCAACACGACCCCAACATGCACCTGTACGTCACCTACATGTGAGCCACACGTCAATGTTCTACGAGATAGACAAATCACCTTCCAAGCAATCCTAAAGCCTATAGAGTTAGACTCCCAGCAGACGCACCATTATGTGAACCAAAATTAACCCTATCTAATTTCATCCAACATAAATTGCATGGATGAAACCCTAAACCTAATGGATGGAACCCTAAAACCTAATGGATGATCCCTAAAACCTAATGGATGAAACCCTAAAACCTAATGGATGATCCCTAAAACCTAATGGATGAATTTCATTAGATGAGGTTAAGGTTAAAGACTTTACCCATACAAGGTAAAGTATAAGTAACTTGATATGGAAGTAAATAAATAAACAATGAAACTCAAGGGTAGAAGTAAGAAGTCAAAAATACACGATGAACATTCAAGGAGAATAAAAATGCATGAAAAAACGTGCTCCGATCAAGGCAGCACACCCCTTGTCGCTAGAATCCCTATAACTTTGTCGTCGCTGATCGGATGTAAGCGAGCTTAGAGTCCCTAGAATCCTGACTTGAAGATCTACAAGCGTGCCAATTTTCAGCTCCAGAATCGTTGTCGTTCGCTCGCAGAGGTCCGTCAAAGTTGGTGAACCGAATCAAGCTAGCAGCAGCACCCCGGACACCAAAACCGCTGTAACTCAGTCCTCTGTGCTCGGATTTGAGCGTGCTGGATGTCCACAAAAAGCCAACTTCAAGGGCTACATTTCCTGAAAAAATAGACTCCAAAGTCGTTGTGGTCCGCCGGCAATGGCCCTCCAAAGTTGATGCTCTAATTCTGCCAAGGCAGCAGACCTCTTTCTACAAATTATCCTATAACTCCTTTGTCACTGCTCCAAATGGAGGGTGCTTAATACCTCTCGAAAGCTAACCATAAGATCTAACTACTGCTAAAATATCAAGTCCTAACTCTAAGTATCCATTTAGCTAAACAAGATTAACCGCAGCCTAAAAAATAAGAGGGAAAATAGAAGAAGTTTTGGCATAGCTTCGCCCAAGGCAAAAAAAGAGAGAGGGAGAGTGGCCACCCACGCCTCTTATCCAAGTGGGAGGAGGCCCAAGGGTGGCGGCCACATCCCTACCCTTGAATCTAACAATCCCTAATCAAGATCAAGGGCCCACGATCACCAAAGCCCTAAACTCGATTTTAGGGCTGAACATGCCTATATCTACCAAACTAATAGGATTTGAGCAAAATTAACACCACCAATGTGTTCAAAACACACTTTAATCCCAAGATTGATTATTCACAAGTCCAAATCCGAGTTCTAGATCATTAGAAACCAAGTAGTTTACTTTAATCGTTAAATCTACTTGCTACTAGTTTTTTTCTTTTTTCTTTTTCTTATCTTCTATTTTTTCTCTTTTCACAATAACATAAGTACCATACAATTGAGGTTCTAATATAACTTTTCCACTAACTGAATTAAATACTAAACTACTAATTTGAATTACCTAGAACAACATACTAATTCTAATTCACTAATGGGTTTCTATGTCTCTTTTGCTTTTCGCAAGTCTAATTTCCTATTAATAACTCTAATTTTGCCCTCCACACTAATTTAAGGCTACGTGGAGTCCAGTTAACTAACCTTTACTAATAACACACTAGAAGGCGCTACTAACTACTAATCTAACTACTAATTGAAATAAACAAGACAGTTTTCCACTAACTAATCACTAACTAACATTGTGGCGCTTCTGAGCGCTCACAACAATCAAAGAAGAGGGGTGTAATTTGTAACTACAATTACAATGATTTCATTTTTCTAACAACAATTTAGAAACAACAATCAACAGCATGAATTAGAATAAGGAGGGAGGAAGTGGGGCTTCCCACAGTTCTGTTCCCTAGCTGCGTTGTACAAGCTATTGTTGTTGGCTCCTCATTCTCAACGACGTTGATTTGGAGTGTACGATGAAGGCATTGGGAAATCCTTGACGAGCTGCTTCCTTGCCGACTCCTCAGGCTTGCATCACAGATCGCAACCAACCAAAACTTGTTCTCAAGGTCGTCGCGCCGACTCTATTCGTTCCGACCTAGCTCTCAATTTGTTTTGCCTTGCAGCCACCAGGTCTTCATTTTATTGGAAGCGGTTGGCCTAGGTTCCTCAGCCTAAGCTCACCCTAATTGTCACTCGTGGGTTCATTTTCGGTGCTTCCGATGTTGCCCAAATTTATTGCTCTATCGTTGCCATCCATTCTTATTGGTCAACGCTGTTGAATTCCCAATGCCCTTGTCGCGTACTCCAAATCTTGTCTTTGCGTCCTTGTCGAGTTTCGTGCCCGGTTGCCTACCTCGGTCAGGCTTGCCGTCATCGTCCTCGAATGTGCCGTGCCCTCAATCGCCTGAGACGCCTTTGCTGGCTCGCAACGTGTCCTTGCACTTGCAACGTTGGGATCCCCAACTAGCTCACAAAGATCGCGTCAAGGGCAACTCCTCCGATTGCATCTCGGTCTTCATCGTCTATTGAGCACCTCCAGCGCTCAATCGCCTAGCCAGCTGCAGGGCCGCACTCGCCTACCACGCGCCAACAGCTTGCCTCCTTCCAACAACGCCGCAGCTAATCGCCCTCCGACCTCTCGTTAGCTCATTGTTGATGGGTCCGACTCCTTCTCAGATGTCACACTCACATCAATCCTACCTACCTCCGATCGACTGCCACTCACCAAATTACGCCACTACTAGAACCTTTCACCAGAACCACCAAGGTACCCAAATCACCTAGGTACTCTCATAATCGATAAATTCTCTAACTCACCCTTCTAGATCAATCTCTAAACCCCATTTGATCAAGGCTTCGCCGTCAAGCAAAAATGAGAGCTACTTAGAAAAAAGCAACTACCTCAAAAACAAAGAAAACACACCAGATCATTCAAAAACCTTACAACTAACGGCTTCCTACCTACATCCATGCACTTCACATCCAACGCTAAGTTAGGGGGATTGCGATAAGATAGCCCGTTGTCCACTAAATTAGCATATTGGGATGCAATATCTTAGCGCAGCCCCTAAAAAAACTACTAAATACTCCTAAAACTCCCAGAAAAATACCAAAACAATTCTAAAATCTACTAAAAAAATCCCGAAGCTCTTAAAAGGCCTATACTCCTTCTTAAGACATCCCTAGACTTAGCAAAACAAACAACCCAATTTAATTAACAATTCTCCAAACTAATCTAATACTAATACCGCTAACGTAAGGAACACACCTAAAACTCACACTCTGGGCGTTCCTAAATTGCTATTTGGCTTTAAGGATGCCAAATAGCAATTTAGAAAGAATTCCAAAAGTTCAATTAATTCCTACGGTCAACGTACCCCGAAATTCATGCTAAGAACCTTAATGCTTAAAACGGGAAAATAAATACTCTTGGACATCTAAAAGCCAAGGTAATTGAATTACCGTGGCCCATAACCCACCGAGGTGGCTCCCATTTAGTGTTTTCAGTTTCAATTATAATTTGCAATTACTTAATTTTGTAAAATTTGTTAAAATGGCTCAAATGTAATGAACATTTCTATGAATCAAACTGAAAACACCAAATTAAAAAGTATTAGGGCAATGAATATAAATATTAAGTGTTTTAGGTTTGTAATTTCAATTTGTAACTGATAAATTTAGTAAAAACTGTTAAAATGGCTCAAATGTAATATATGTTGCTATCAATTGAACTTAAAACACAAAATTAAAGAGTATTAGGACAAAGAACATTAAATTTAGTATTTTGGGTTTTTAATTTCAATTTGCACTTGTTAAATTTAGTAAAGGTGTATTATGAAATGAATTGCAATGACCACATTAAAGAGTAGGAAGGCTAGATTGAACATTTTTGAACATTTTTGAATGAATGATCTATAAAATTTTGGAAAAAATGCTAAGATATGAAATTTATAGTGCATATTGTTGAATATTGTGTGTGTAACTCTTTTACAGGATCTTGCAGTTTTTAAGATGGTAGTTATTATGTAAAATGAGTGAAGGGCGTACGGGTAGTGGGTTTCAATAGAGGATCCAATGAGGCTTAATATTTGGATTAATAAATTCCATGTGGTGGCAAGGAGATATTGAACATCGTTAGGCTGAAGATTGGATGAGGTTTTAGATATTTCATCAGCACTAGGCCGGATTTTCCTCATAGACATATCCATTGAGGAGGTGTTCTTTACAAACTATCGGTTGATGAAGGATCTAATGATGGCACCACTACCATAGAGTTTAGTTAAATGTGTCCCTCCTTCAGCCTTCACTAGGGTACATGCTCATAGGTCTCTTCTCTTATTTGATCAAATCAATGTTAGTGGAATTCGGGTAGGACCTCAATACTCTCCTAATTCTCTATTTAATTATGAAATCGGGGTAGCTTACTAATTTTAGTAAGTTGTAGTTTTGTGTAAAAATTTGCAATTGGTCAAAAATAAAACTAGTAGGGGCTCATGGAAGGTTTGATGGTCATTGGTCTTCCCACATAATGATTCCTAAGCATCCACCCCTCTAACTCTTCACTACACTACAAGAGCCACTTTTAACTATACATTGGTTGTCCTAGGATGCTCTTAGACTACACTAGGCTAACCATCAACTTATTATAAATACCAATCTAAGCATCACACACAAAAATCACACCTCTTACTACTCCTAATAAAACGGAATCCACATCAATTCAATAGAAAAGGCTAAAAAATGCACAAGAGAAAGTACTAGATCCTAAAATCGCAAGGAAAAATGAGCAAAAACATACTAAAAATAGCTAGCAAGAGGAATTAGCCTAAAAGGAGGGGAGGGGACTTTAAAGGTTTATAGAGGAAACAGGAACACTAAAAACACAAAACCAGGTGATTGTGACCTTTCAATGACCAAAGCCACTGTTTAAAAGACTATCAAATCCAATAAGGGCAACCCTAAACTACAAGGCTATTATCCATACTTTTAGAGTTAAGGTTTGGGAAGGCAATCACTCTTGGGAGGATCTCAACTCAAAACCCCGTGACTTCTGGCAATCATTCCGCATAAAAGTGCTTGGACGGAAAATGGAGGAAACGGTAGCTTTGTCTTATACCCGACCGTTTGCCGAATTCCTCCGATGCACCATGCACTCACTACCTAAGCGTGAGAGGGCCGAAGATTTTTGCTCGTGATGCCCTTCCGCCAGGTAAGCACTGGAAAAAGAGGTGATCACCGATACTAGGGAATGCGCCCCATTGCCGAGTTAGAGCTAGGCCTCCATGCCCTCTCTTCCCCACTTGGAGTTCAAGTATCAAGAGTTTGGAAATCAAAGAGGTTACAAACATGAGATCATGCGTTTAAGGTTCCCTTAAGATACTTAAAAGTCACACACACCTCTTAGAATACTTCAAGATCATACGCGCCCGCCCCCTTAGTATAGTTCAAGGTCACATATGTCCTTTGAGTTCATACTCACCTCCTAGCATACTATTTTTAAATGGTGAACTTGACAAAGTTGAGGTATAAGGACTAAGAGACACCAAATTCAAGGTTTTTATGATCTTATTGACTTCCACTACTAGAAAAATCCATGTCTAAAACAATAGAGGGTTGTCGTTTACCTCTCTTGTTTTGGACGCCTTGATTTGGACAATAATCAACATATTCTTGTTGATTTGTTTTGTTGATTTGGACACATTAAATTTTTATTTAATAACTAATTAATTAAAAAAAATGCTATTAAAAAATTTCAGGCAGTAGAATTTTTTTATTTTTTAGGTGCCTACTGCCAGCTACTCAACAATTTCAAGCATACATACGAACTTGTCATTATCAAGGATCAAATCCATAACACACCATGTCTTGAGTGAGTCATGTCCAATGGAAAGCTTTTTTTTTATTATTCATTCCAAACCAGTGATTCTTAAAGTCAGCTGACTTTGGCGGCTATTTTTGCATGGTAAACTACCTTTTCTCAAAAGATATAATTCCGCTCCAACAATCCGTTTGTGATTTGGAGCCTCCAATCAAAAGTTATAGACAAAATTTAGAGAGGATGTTTGAAAATGGAAAAAAACAAAATTCCTTCTCAGCCCCTCTCTAAACTTTGTACTTTTGATTGGAGGCTCCAAATCACAAACGGATTGTTTAAGCTGAAATTTAACTTTATTTTCCACCTTTTTCTAGAATTTTTTTTAAAAAGGTTAATTTACTGTGCTGAAATGGCCGCCAAAGTCTACTATGTTTGAACAACACCAATTTTGAATTTTGGCTCATTTTGGCTCAATTTGGGAACTCTTGGGTTGGGGGCTGCCTTATACACAAAAAATCATTTTTTGTAAAACCTTTTTGCCTTTCATGCAATTTGTCAAGTTTTCTTTCCATAGGCAAAGAACACCAAGATTTGGACAAAACTCATACTTTGGTGATTTTTCCAAAACCATGAGTCCAACTTTTTGCCAATGCATTTTGCCTGGAGAAAAAAACTGTTGTTTTTTCAAAACCTTCACTTTATTTATCAATATCTCAAAATCTATACGGTTAAATTACATGAAAGTTTCAAGATAGACTAATTTTTTAGCAATGAAGAAGATCATATGGTTAGATTTTCCAAAAAAATTTAATTTTTATGTTTACATAGTAGTTCAAAGCATGGTTGTTTTGAGGTGTTTTGGACCTCCAATACTCCTCAACCATATAGAGGTGCAATGTATGAGTTTTATTTTATCTTCAGGGTTTTAAATTTTTTACAGATAAGATCTTAGGATTTTTCATAAATTCACCACTCCATCAATGAATGAGGCGTAAAAGTCATATTCAACAAAGCTTTAAACAAATATTAGAATATTCATAATCTTCTTATGCTCTTATAACATATGTTCTAGTACTGTAATTTGGCTTAAAATTTGATAATGATTCGCTCTATTTTCATTGTTGTACTATAATATTTATATTTTTTTTACTTCTTTTGTTTTTATAAAATTACTAGATGATGATGGGTGTAGTATAGTGTTTAAAGAGTAAAGATGTAGTAGGGGATTTAAATAGTGTAGAAAAAGTTTGGATTTAAGAGTGATATGGCATTCATAATATTGTAGAATGTATTTATGAAGTATTTGAAATAAAAGGCTTAAAATTTTTACACAATAAAAGTAATAGTTTTCCTTGAAATTATAGGATTTGGATTGTAATGAGCATTTTTATTCATTTTGTTATAGGGAACTTGTTTATAGAATGTATGCAGAAAGTACCAAAAATTATCATAATAATTTCCTAAATGCGTATGAATATTTTTCAAAACATTCTACAAAAGACATAAAGGATTTTCAAACCAAAATATAGTGAAAGGAAGTAAGATTCCAAAAGATTCCAAAAGATTCCAAAAATGACAAGTTTTGTTACTATGGACATCATTTCGGTTGTGGTGCATGAATCAACGGAAACTACGCGACGTTTGTTAAACTGTTAACAATTCTCTGTTGATTAAGTCAAGTCGTGACCGCTACTGCCTGAAATGATAGAGGACAGTTGATTATCTGTTCATTCACTAGTTTCTAGTAGTATTCTAGGAACGCTAAAACAATCATTGGAGAAGTAGGACAACACTCAAAGCGCAAAAAAACGAAAGAAGACAACGTTCTGGGTTGATGAAAATTTTCACTAGTAATAATTACTAAATTTATATTGAACACATGGGTGACCACAAAAATTGGGATGATGGAGAGTCGGGCAACCTGTGAGTTCAACTTGCATAATACAATCTCTCAAAGAATCGGAGTTATCATTGTCCTTCTCCTTAATTTCAAACAATAAAATCGGTCTTGCAGGTCATTACTCAACACTTCACCGTATAAAAAACCTTGTAATTGAAAGAAATTACACAAACAAAGTCGTCACCCAACAATAATGGATCACTTTGGTGCCCTAGGTGACAATACCAAAGGACTACAATAAAAAGGAGGCCCCATAAAAATTGGGACATACGCCCCTCTGGTCCAAAAGGGGCTAACTAGGCTTTAGCGCTAAGCCCGAACTACCGGAGTCCCATCCTACAATGGTAGGACACCTAATGTTAAAAATAACACACCCTCCGCACGTCCTTAAGAATGGCAGATCATTGTTTGTAGTAATTTGTCACCGAATCCCAAGAACTACCACAATTCAAGGAGGAACCTCCCTTGATATTCACAAGTGAATGATTTACAAAAGATATAGAGTTAACCACTAAATAAACACCCCTCAACACTATACAATTATTGGCATACAATCATAATATTGGTGGAATCTACCACAATGGTACACTACCCCTACTCCGCTCAGAGATTGGCCTCGGTGCTAAGCCCCAATCCCCAAGGAGAAAAAATACAAAAAATACACAACGGTTTATAAAAAACACTTAACATTCACTTGAACCTGCGATCCACACAAAACAAAGCAAAGCAAGAGTATAAAAACAAAGCAATTTCTTGAAATGAAAAGGTTCATAACAGCCTTTGGGGTCTTCTAGCTCCAAACCTAATGATTATCAAAATAGTCATCTATCCTTGCAGATTCTTTACCCCACTTCAATTCCACAAATAGTTAGTCAATTCAAACTTGAAAACCAAAACAAAGCAATTAAAGCAAAAACAAGCTAAAGCAAGGGTAAGCTAAAGTAGCAAAACAATCAATAACAATTAAAATAATTCCTAAAAAATTAGGACTTGAATAAGACGAGCTCTTCCACCACATAGTAAGCACCTAGCAAAACACAAACACTTGACAACAATATTAAAACCAAAAAGACACCTCCCGATAGATGCACCAAATTTGTGAGCACTTTGACTAGTAGGCCAAAATGCACACAAGAATGGCCCGTAGAGTGTGTCACTAACCTAATTGCTCTCTAAGCTATGACTCCTAAACATGACTGGACTGCAATTTACTATAAATAGTAAGCTAGACTTATCGTGGGACAATATTAAAGTTAGGTCAATCAAGACACCTAGAGCAAAGGGGAAGAGAATAAGGATAAACAAATACAAAAAGTAGAAGTAAAAGCAAGATTGATGGATAAAATAAAAATGAAGGTAATGTAAATTAGGGATAGGTGCATACTCTGATCTTTAGATTGACCCTTGCATGGGAGTGTGAGTGATGAAGGAACGGTGTAATGCAATGGATATGAGGGTATTCATGTCAGTTCAACATGAAACCCTAACTCAAACATAGCATTGACACTACTATACTAAATCATCATAATACCCTTCACCACTAACACTCAGTAAAACTACACTAAAAAGCCCTAAAATATCCTACAAAATCTATCAAATGGCATCAAACCAAACAAAGGCATGACATGCACAAAAAAAAAACACCTCCTAACATCAACAGAACTAACGACCCTCCTAAAACACCTGTGGATCCATTACTACCATGCATAGATGCTAAATTAGCATAAAAACCCCAAAGAAATAACCCAAAAGGACTCAAATTGCACTTGAATGGAGATTGACAGCGCACTATCAAGGGCTGAAATCACTATCAAACATCACCCAAAAAGGCTCAAAAGCATCACAAAACACATGTGGGCATTCTACCTCTAAGGCTAGTTAGCAAAGACAATCTAGAAAGGCATAAAAAACGCTCCAAGAACATAACATTCAATAGCCAAAACTGGCTCTGACTTCTGCTGGACATAATGATGTGAAATATTCCACATCATTCCATCCTTAGAATGAAATAGTGGTGTTTTGGAACCTTGGATTACTGCTGTGATTTTTGAAAATTAGCCTGTTGAGCCCCTTTCAGTGGTTTTTTGGGTTTTAAGTCTTGTTAAGTTTTTAGTCTTGTTAAGGTTTAGCCTTATAGTGGAGTTTAAGATGCAAATTGAGGTTCTTGGTACTATTGAATCGTATTTTGGAGGCTCTCGTGTGTTGTGATTTTCTTAGGATGCCAATTTAGAGCTTCATAACATTCAGTAGCGAGTAGTGGCTTTGCTTTTCGCTCTTTCAAAACTTCATCCAGGCTTCATCTCAGGCCTTTTACTCTGTCAGGACTGTGATATGTTAGGGCTCCGTGTTGTAGTTCCTGATTTGGTGTGGATTATTCCACACCATTTCATCCTAAGGATGAAATAATGTGGAATATTCCACACTGATATCAACTCAAATCACACTACAACAAAATTGCCAAAATCTTACCCTCCTTACCTTACTCATTGTCCAATCTTACTAATCTAGCAATCAAAACTTTACTAGAACTATAAAACCTTACTCGATTACTCAATCTAGTAATCAAAACCTTATTCAAACAATAAAACCTTACTCTATTACTCAGTGTAGTCGTCAAATTCTTATTGCTAGTAACGTTAGTTTTTAAGACTTCAAGTGGGTACATTGTTGGGAACACATAGTTGTATAGGAATGGTCTTGTGAACTCCATTGGGAACTCCATTGGAATCTTCTCATTGTTTTTAATGCCAAATTTTATTTTAATTTATTTTAAAATTATTTTATTATTATAATTCCTTTGTCTACAGTAAATTACAATATATTAGTATAGATAGATGATACTTGTTTGTATTTGGTGTATATGTTTTTAATTTTTAATTATTTTTTGGTTCTTATACTATTTTATGTTTATATTTATATTGAGTGGTTTAGGATATATTCACTTTTATCTATACTTTTATAAGTACACTGTGATTATTTGTTTGAGTAAGAAGGGACAAATGATTACTCGTTTGAGTAAGAAGGGATATGAGATTACTTGATTAAGTAAGAAGGGACCAACTTAGTGATTATTCATTTGAGTTAAAATAGGCATTTGGGGAAGGGGGGTAGTATGGACTTCTTGAGCTCTCATTTCCTCATTCTTTTGTGGTCTCATAGAGCTCTCACTTCCTCCCTCCCTCATTCTCTCATGGTCTTATGGAGCTCTCACTTTCTCATTCTCTTGCAGTTTTTCCCTCATTCTCTCATTAGAACCCATAGTCATAGAGAAAACGAGATTAGCGTTTTAGAGGTTTTAGAGTAGTTTTGATACTCTTGAGGCCATGATTGCGCTTTGTGGTAGTCGATCGAATGTTTTGAGTGGTGGATCTTGTAGATCTAGTCAATTTGTGTACGTTTGTGCATTAGATCTAAGAAAATTGGGTGAAACCCAAAGTAGATCTAAAGTTAAAGGTGCTAGAATTAAGAAAGAACAATAGATCGAATGTTTTTGCTACAGATTTTTCTTTTTCAATTTGCAACACCAATTTTTTGAATTTTGTGGCATGGAATATATATATATATATATATATATATATATATATATAATTGGAAAGGCCTTGAATATACCTTTCCAATGATATGTTACACATACAAAAAATTACAAAATGGTAGTCGAAAATCAAAAAAGAAAAATCTGCAGTCATTTAGTGACTATACAAAACTCTTACTCAATGTAGTCATTGTCATTACAGAAACCTTACTAGATTTAGTAATCAAAGCAAAAACCTTCCTAGATTGAGTAATCAAAACCTTATTGGACTGCAGGTTTTTATTTCCCAAGTTTTGTTATAGTGATATGGTTGTTTTGTATAGCTTTGTGAAGTAGATCTAAGCAAATGGGTTGTCAAGTTACTAATTACACATTGTAAGTGTTCATGTAGTGGAAGACAAGTGACATAGTGCGAATCATGGAAGTAGATGTAGATGAGTAAATGTAGCTATTGTAGAGTAGATTTATATGAGTAGATGTAGCTATTGTAAATTTTGACAAGCATATGTGATTGGAATTTTTTTTGCAATAAGTAAGGACATGGTTTTGATGATATGAATTGGCCTCCTTGAACGTAGTCATTTTCATGGCAAAAATCTTACTAAATGTACTCGTTGTCATCACAAAAACATTACCGGATTGAATAATCATAGCACTAAATTGAGTAATCAAAACCGTATTGGATTGAGTAATCATGGGAAAAACCTTATTAGACTAAGTAATCATGGTAAAAGTCTTATTGGTTTCAGTAATCATAACAATCATGGAAAAAAATTGTAGAAAATTCAATAATCATGGTCCGACTGAACCTAATCATGCTTGTTGTAACCTTGTGAGGTCCCAAATCGAGGTCCTAAACCTAAGGGAACGTGCAAAGAGAACGTCCTTTCTTACTAGTTAAAAATTGAGTAAGAAAAAAATGACTTGTCTCCTATTCCTCAAAATCTTACTCAAAATCTTACTATAGTAAAGTATGCATTTTCTTACTTGTTTGAGTAAGAAAACCCAATTAGATTTTGGTAGTTTTGTTGTTGTATCACCTTGAAACTCGACAAATTACAAACAAAAACCAAGGGTTTTAAACCTTACTCAAGGTTATTATACATGCCATGACAAGAGTAGGACCAAGCAACCTAAAATCAAGTCAAGCATTCATTCTAAAGAACCCTACATTGAACAAAAACTAGGCAGCACTTCCGCACTACATGGAGAACCGTAAAAATGAACTTTAGATTAAACCACCAGCTCCCATCCATCTAGGACCCTTATACAACAACTATCAAAAAAGGATTTGAAAACAACCCAAATTGAGTATACATGCAAGAGAAAAGAGGAGCTGCAATTTAAATCACAGGTTTCATCCTGAGAGTTCTAGGAGGAGTAAAAAGGAGAGTTGGGCAAGGGCTAAAACCCCGCCCTGGCAATTCATTCTACTATTGGGTTGTCGAACCTTGATGGAACTCTCGCTGTAGGACTTCCCGTGTTTGGAATCTCCCAATCCTTCTTTGGTATGTTGATGGCTCTTTAGCGTTAGTTTCCTGGGAACCTCGGCTGTTGTCAATTCTAGGGGATCTTCTTCCAATTCAGTCCTAGGTCTCTCTCTGTCTCTGCTGTTTGCGCAAATCCTCGCGCCTCTCTATAGACACTTAAGGCTGGCCACCTCTCGATTGGAATTCTGTTTGAATTTTCACTAGCTCTGGCGCCAAACTGCCGTCCCTTGCGTCCTAATTACATCTCGCAGCCACGAACATGCTACAGGCTCCATTGCAAATTGGCTATCAACAAGATCTCAAACGCCGTGGGCTTTGCCGTTTGCCCAATTAAGTTAAGGGCCACCTTGCCGCGGATCTTCCACATTAAATCTGGCTATTGCCACCTCGTTGTTGCTGACCAAATGGCCGTTCTTCCCAATCTCGTCCGCTCTTGTACATTCGTCTTGTACTTAGCCTCGCCTTAGGCCAAGACACTGTTGCGACGTTTGCTGTCGAGCTTCCTTTGATAACACCACATACACTCTTCAAAACGTTCTAGTCGTATTGTCATTGCCCCCATTCAAGACCAATGCGCCTTTGCCTAGCGCTTGAGAATTCCTGCCTTGATCGCCTTCACCGAGATCTTCACAGATGGCGCCTAGTGCTTTGTGCTTCCAATGAAGGTTGGTATACCAGATAGACTGGACCGCCCGTTTGACCATCCGATTCGTCCATCTTATTGGTCCGTCCGTTAGAGGTGCCGCCCACTTGATGTAGTCAACATGTAGTTGACTTTCAAACAAAGTAAGAAAATCTGACGTGGATTTACCTTAGAGACACCTAGTTGCCAACTCAGAATTGAGGCGTGGACGCAGAGGCTCGACACAGATGCTAAGTCAAACGCTAAGGCAACTTGAGTCAAGGCACTGATTTTATCATGGGCGTGGACAAAATTATGTTTGGACGCGGACGCATAATAGGGCGCAAACACAAATTGTACCAGGACGCAGACACAAATTGTACCAGAGCGCAGACGCGTGGATGGGTGCGCATGCAGGTCGGTCTGAGAGCGAACGCATCTCGGAGCGCGGAAAGTAGGGATTCTGGGCGCGGTCTCATGAAAGGCCTAATTATGCGACATCCATTTCTTGGAAATTTTATTCATAGAAATAACCTTGTACAACTATTACTTTTGCAGCCATGTGAATTTTCAATCAAAATTCTAAAAGCTACACTCATGATGTGCTTGCCAATGCCGTAAAATTTTCACATTAACCCATAAACATCATGGGCATTTCCAATTTTGGCAGTTTTGCAAAGATGCACCATAAAGTGCAACAAAGAAGGATATCTTGAAGTTGGTATATGAATGAAAAGTGTACATTATAAATTCTAGATTCTATCCATATGGTTAGATCTGCAATTGCTATCATCAATATTTTCTATAAACTTTAGAAACAATAATTCAATATTTTGATTGCAAATAAGGTATTGATAATTTGTGAATGAATTTTTTTTGGATTGGTTGAAATGTAGAACTCTAAGTGTAGTGATTTTTGGGGATTTTTTAGTTGCTTAATTTTATGAGTTGACTTTTTGAAGAGCACATTTAGACTAAAATCTGATAAAATAATGGTAAAACCATACAAGATGAAATAAGGCATAAGTTTTTTTTAAATTAAACTCTTTCTAATTGGCTCTTATGTGCACAATGTTAACTTCCCATAAAATTTTCAGTAAAAAAATCACGCTGCAAAAAGTGGATGAAAAATGAGCAACAACAGGTTGATTTTGTCCATTGACCAGAAATAGGTGGCATGGAGTCGTAGACGTTTAGAGGTTAATTGTGAATTATTTGTGGCCATTCAAACTTAGGTGTTAACTTTTGATAGTTATGGCGTATTTTGCCTCTACAAGTTCTAGGGTTTGTATATTTTGCATCCAATGTTTGTTTTCAATAAATTTTGATGTGTTAGATTTCTATTGAAGTCTTGTTTGTGTAAGATTGTACAATTGAGATTTCCATAGCTAACTTCTATTTAAACCTATAATATTTATAACCCAAAATGCCAGGATGAAATTTTGAGGCCTCAAAATACCAGAGTTGGTTTAGGGTTAAATGCTACATCCATGCATCTTATAGAATGGGGTTTGACCTTGATGTTATCTTCATGCAATTTTCCATTTGAACTTTGAAACTACAAACACATTTATATCTCATACAATGTAAATGTATAATTCATTTTTGATCTCGTACATGCAACATGTTTTGGATGTAATTGTCATAGTATCATTCAAACATTCAGACATGCATACATCATTCTCTTCATAGTGCCAAAATTAAGTAAAACAATAGTTGCTTCGAAGAGGGTCTGACATATATTTATAATATTCTATACAGTGTAATGTTTGACTATGTATGTATATCTGATCCTCTGCAAGTAGGTTGGTGGCACACAAGTACTCAACTTCACAAGACACCACCAACAAAAAAGAAAGCAGAGAAGGCTGCACTAAATAGAGAAAGTAGATTGCCCCACACTAATATCTCGGCATTCTACACTATACGAATATCACAATTATTGTAGAAGGATGTGGGAAACATGTTTGCATCATGATTATATGACAAAGGTGTTCCTTGTATGTATAAATTTATTTGTCATATGATCTTCCATGATTGTGTTGGCCAAAATGTGCCTCCATTGCACTCAAACTCTGAACCATAGAAAGACAAGCCTACACCCAGTTTTTATAAGGTATATTAATCTTATTTGGAATTTTATTTGATATTTAATATTTGTTTCAATCATACATTACTTATTGTTTGCTGTAATTATATTGACTTCAAAGATATATTTGTCTATGGTTTAAATAAAATTTTACTATATGTAGAAATACTGTAATCTATTTTGGAATATTGTATTATTTATATTTAATTACTTTAGTTATGATCTATTTACACCTATTAGTTCAGTTCCACTACATTTATACATACTTATATTGATTTTAGTTATACTTATATTGATTTTTATACAGACATCATATTTCAAATCCTCGATACTATGTTTTATCCCAAAAGTGTCCAATACTATGGGACAAAGGAAGTGTCATATAATGATATTTTTGCAATATAATGATATGTTTGCTATACATGAAATATGAGGGCAAAAACTCAAGACTGATGCCTGAACAAGAAATCTCTCTGCACTGCTTCCTTCATAAGATCATAGAAATGCATCACAGAAACAATCCACAAAAACTGTCTGGTAGCATGAGGTCACTTGAACTGGGAACGTTTTGTCTTTGCACAAAAGCAGGAGTGTGGAGGCAATTACAAGCTATATTTGTACACAAAAGCATGCGTTCTGAAAACATTTACAAGTGATGCTACAAACCATGTAAGCATTAGTGACCGACAACATTTACAAACAACTATGCCTTCAACCTGTCTAGCCAAATTCCCTTTGGCTTCTTCCAAAGTAACAGTACTTTGCCCAACAACCCTCCCAAACTTCCATACCTAATCGGTAATGTTGTACTAATACAAAGATCTTCATCAATCTCAAACATGCCTCATCCAAGGAAAGCTTGCAAAATCTGCCCATGTTCCAACACAGTACCTGCAAACACAACTACCCTGATCCAAGAATGACTAGAAGGATAACAGATTGCAATCAAGGACTGTAGCTACAAAGGCAACCCTCAATACCTATGATCACTATATCACGCTAATATTTGACTTGATGCATCAAAACAGTGCAGGATATGCTAAGAGTGGAACTTACAATATAGCCGTAATTCCATAACTGCTTGTAAAAACAAAGGACAAACATCTTTCACTGGACCTGCTTCCTGCACCCTTTACATAGAGCTGAAACGAGTAAAGAAATAAACATACATGAAAATAAGTCATCAAGAGACACTCGTGACAATTTCATCCTCCATCAGAAATCACAGCTCTCTACACTCTTCTGGAAAATCAAAACATCTTTTTAAGAATCATGTTTCTAATCAATGGTAGTTTTACATCAAAATAACTAATATCAGATCTAATTACAACTAAACAAATGATTTTTTCACAACCTCAAACGTGGTGAACACACCTTCCAAACGACTTTCAATTGTCTTTGTCGCTCTTTGTTGCCTCCTTGTAGGCCCTGAAGTCGACCTCCACTACATATTGCTGCATCTTTTCCACCAGGCCTTGTTTCTCCTTTCCCCGAAGCTTGCATTTTGTACCTTTCTTAGTCAACCAATTCTGAAACTTGGTTGTCTCAAACGTTTCCGTAGGCACACACGACCACACGTTGTAATTCTGCATTCCCAAGGCCTTGTGCAAATCCAACAACCCCCGAATCTTGTAACCGTGATTCCCCTGCGTATACCTAAAGAACTGTACCAAAGTATCCGGAAGAATAACTGCATCCACGCTCTGCAAATTGAGTTTCAAAGGCTTGCAATAAACCCCTGAGGGCTCAGAAAGTTTTATCGTTTGTAAGTCCTGAACTTCCTTAAAACTCACCAACTTCAGTTTCTTCTGATTGAAGACCTCAGGGGCTCCATCATTAGCTGCATTCTTGAATACCATCTTCCTCTGGAAATATCCACCCTCCCTGAGAATGACATGAGCAACCCGCTCGTAGAGGTGGCCCCATATGGTCCCATGCATTTGGCTGTCGATACTCTTCACTAAATATGCCACTACCTCCGCCTTGCAAGCTGAATCAAAATGCTTGATAATCTTTTCCCGAGCAAAGGAAGATGCAAACCGAAACTCAAATTTTTTATAATTCGTCTCCTTGTCCACTGGCATATGGTCCTCCTCCTTGTCCACTGGCATATGGTCCTCCTCCTTGTCCACTGGCATATGGTCCTCCTCCTTGTCCACTAGCATATGGTCCTCCTCCTTGTCCTCTGACATATGGTCCTCCTCCTTGTCCACTGACATATGGTCCTCCACAAACATATGGATAAGACAGTCGCTCACGTCAGTGAAATATACCCCATCAAGAATCTGCAAGCAGTTTGCTGCGTTGACCTTTCCAACAGCAAACCTAAGCTTGTCCTTGCCGACCTGCATCTTATCCTCATGTAGTACGTATCGAGCCACTCCTCCTATTTCCTCAAAAGTTTTAAGAGCCGTCTGCTTGTCAGGCACATGCATACCTGAAAACTTGGACCTATGCTCTTCAAAATCCTTATAAAACTCCTTGATCTCGGCCTCTGCCCAAACAGGAAGATAGTAGACTTTGGCCTTTCCATGCTTCTCAAATTCATGATGGTTTGACTTTTTCATGGAACACGCTAACAACATACTGCACGTGTACGTCAGCGGAGCCTCCTGTTTGCCATCCATTATAAGCCAGGAAGAACGATCATAGAACACTGACTGCAGGGCAGGGTGTGCTGCATCAGTTACCGGACCTCGAGCAGTTACAGCCTTGAAGTCCAGAAGATAATACAGACCGTCAGCAAGCTTCCAAACAACTCTCTTCTTCAGTGTCGCCAGATAACAGATCCAGAAAATTGTGAAGAAAGACTTCCCTATGCCTGCTGTGCCCAATACAATGGGCCTATCACCATCTTCCCCCTTCATGAAGATCTTCTTCAAATCTTCATAGGATTTCCTAATGAAAATCAGAGATCTACCGTCAGAGGAACCAATCGGATTCCCATCCACCTCCAAGAACTTGTTTTGTTTTTTTCCGTGAACATCTCCCGGTTCTGTTTTGTTCTTCTTTCCACTTTCCCACTCCTCGTAATTTCGGGCTGCCGATCGGACAAAGCGCTGCAATAGATCTGGAGCACTTTGAATCTCAGCCGCATTTGCCAGACGAAGACCTTAACATCAGTGAAACGTCAATAAGTCGATGCCATTTTGTTTGGACTAGCTACAACATCATTCCAAATATCAACCCGTTATCCAACCCGTTCATCAGCACTTCTTAAGTAAACTGCAGTCTCATACCCTAACCATCATCCCATGTTGTTGAGTACCATCTATCCTGTAGTGCGGACATGTATTCAACAGAGGGTGTGTCTATAAGAAAACAAGAAAACACACTAACAATCACGTGCCCCCAAGTACAACCACTAACTAATTCTTCGAACCGCTCAGTGCAAATCTTAAGAAGACATATCTGCGGGAGCATATGTCTCCTCTTAACAGTCCTCTTGTTACTGCATAAGCACCCTAGAGAGCACACCGCACATCCTACCGAAAATGCACAAACCCATCTCTAACTCGTTTATCGGCACTCTTAGATGAACTGCAATCTCATACTCTAGACCAAAATGAAGCTCCAAAATCTGTATTCCCAAAATTACACAAAGGGATCACACGACGGTCACAAAATTCAACCATGACAAAAAAGAGAATCACGCCACATATCTGTTGGCAGGCAAAGCAAAGCAAAAGAAAATTACAAAAGAAAATTTACAGACAATCTATGCAATTAACACCCCAACTGACCCGTACCCCAAAACCCTAAGCATCAAGAAATCACACGCACTACTGCTTCTTAAGGGACAAACTATGCTTCAGACTGCAAACCATCGGCATGACGGGAACTCTGAAACTTGAAACTAGCTGCTTTTCTGAAAACTTAGCGTGAACACTGAAAATTGAAACCAGAAGAAAGGAAGTCAGGAAGCACAACATACAGGGAGCCCAGCCCGCACAGTGAGCATGAAACAAAGAAAAATAACAGTCGAACCTAAACAGATCATAAGTATCTAGAACTGAGCAAATCCCAACAAAGAAAGACAACCCTAGAGAGCACACCGTACATCCCACCAAAAATACACAAACCCATCTCTAACTTATTCATCGGCACTCTTAAACGAACTGCAATCATACTCTGGCGATCATCCCATGTTGTTGCCATGCATCTTATCACGTAGTGCACAACCAGAATTCCACATATACGTCCGAAACAACCACGTCTGTCACAAAACCCTCCGCATATTTCACTTGTAAACATGGACCCACTCAACAGAAACAGAACTCATAGCAAGAACACAGCCAGCAAATAAACCACATAAATCACATTCTATCCAGAACCAATCAGCACCAAAGTTCAAAACTGAACAAGGAGACTGAAAAAACATCCAATTCAATGCCAGCTACCTGCAGAAGGCGATGGAGATAGAGAGTATTGTACAAAACCATCTCCAACCCGTTCCTGGGCTTTCTTTCAAGAACGGCAACCCCATACTCTACCCATCAACCCATGTTGTTGAGCTGCACAGCTTCGGTTCTGAGGTACTCAACGCCACCTCTGGAAACATGCTTATTCTACCTTCAACCCTAACCACTCCACCTCGAAAGCATGTTCTACAAGTGTAAGTAGCGCGAGTAGCGCGGATTAAATGAACCCTAACTAATCCTTTGAACCCCTCAGTGCAAATCTTGGTTGCAAGCCCAAAATCCGTGGTAACCCTAACGGGCTCCCACGAAATCTAACACCTGAAGAATCCATTGCTCAACACACCAATCACTTCATCAAACTCTCACAAAGTCCTTACCAAGGCAGAGGATGAAGAAGCAGCAGGAGAAGCAATCATAATGCAATCTGCTATCATAATAAACAACTGCATCATCAAAATCTCACAAAGTCCTTCTATCTATCAGATTTTTAGTAAAGTTCACCATATTTGTCTCAAAACACCACCAAAATTATCTAAAATTTGGAGTTCCGATTGATACTACAAGAAAACCTTACTGGTGGGTCTTAAAGAAATCAGTCACGGATTGATCAACTTCTAACTATCAAGGCACGAAGTGGGAACACACAAGTGTAGAAACCGATTGCACAAACAGCTGGATCGCCTTTCGAGCTGTTTCAGGCCTTTTACGATCAAGTAAAACCCTCAGTATCACTATCACTTGGTATCTGTAATTCGATCTCGTCAGAGAGCAGAGCCAAGACCAGAGCAGAAAGCAAGCTAAGAAGATAGACACAACGCTGTTCAAGCAAGAAGCAACGAAGATAAAATCCTAGTTTGCCCTTAATAGTCTATCAGCCGTGGAATGAAGCATCGAACAAGCCATCACAAGAAACCCTAATTCATCGAATGAAACCGAACATCCGCCTTGCTGCAAGCACGTACAAATTGATAGAAGCAATGAATAGATATGAACTACCAAAACCCTAAGCAAAGAAAACCCTAAGTATTAAACGGAGCTTCTGCCTGCCTTAACAAAGTTTTCAAAGCTTTCAATAAGCTTGAAACCCTAAAGTAGACGAGATCGGCTCCAATCGTAATCTAATCGTTATCCTACCCGAACGATAAGCCCAGTATCATGTTATGGATGCAACAAAGAAAGAGAACCCTAAATAGCAAACCACCCATAACTACAGCTACGAACATGAGCGTCAACACTAAAGAAAGCCTGCAAGGAGGAGTCCAAAATTCCAGGAAGGAAAAAGTACATACTAAGAGAAGAGAACTTGTAAGATCAAGTGATACAATTGTAAACTTGTGAAACCCCAACAATCATAGTCTGAACCATAAATGGACGAAGCAGGATCATATCGATATGAGGTGATAGCCCTATGCCAACCCTAATTCTGGGGAACAATAACTGCTGATACTGAGCAAAATCTGAAGAACCTTAGATGTGAGTGTTGTGAAAGATGTAAAACTTCTTCAAAATATGCAATGTAGCAGTATCTAACCCCATCGCAAGGTACATGTAGCTATTTAATAGAAAAGTTAGAAAATATACCTCCAGCAGCGGGTTCGATGAGGGCCAAAAGAGATGCTCGCACAACATCATCGTCATCATCAGCAAATAGCTCATCCCGAAACTCTGCGGTTTCTCGTACCAACATATAAATGATCTTCCCCTTCAGAGCGGGGTCTTCGACAATTGACTTCAATCTTTGGCGCCAGTCCATGCTTTCCTTCAACGATTGCCAACGTCGCCACATCACCCCAAACCCTAGAAACAACAACCCGGAAACTCCAACCTCAAACCCTCACTTGCGTCAAGAAATCTCCACTCCGCCCCTCCAACCCCAAACGATGGTCTCTCAACCTGTAAGCATGCGTGCGAGAGCTCCTCAAACTCCGCCAGCTCCTGAATCAGCTTCGCAATCGCTGGCGCGTCCGCCCGCGTCTCCAACCTTAATCACCCTCACTGTCCCTTCTATTGCACCAAAACACCGAGCCAATCCACCAACTGCGATGCGCCAATCGAACTTCCTGCAAATAAAAGAGACTCGCGCTCTACAGCAGTGCAATTAAACCCTAGAGCTTCAGAAGTTCTCTGTTTTGGTCGAAGTGTACGGTGGAGATGCCTCCACCCCTTGCGGGGAAACGCCCACAGCAAAGGGTGGAGATGGCGTTGGTGAGAGCAAACGGGAGGGGGGTTGCAGTCTCCCCCCGCACCCGTCAGGTCAGCAAACGGCCTGCGCGCAGGCCAGCTGCCGGCCAACTGCCGGCGTCAGCGCCGGGCCAGCTGCCGGCGTCAGCGCCAGGCCAGCTGCAGCCAGCGGCAGGGCTGGCGTCGGGCCTGCCTGCCGGCTTGATTTTAAATTTTTAATATTTTGTTTTGTTTTTTTAATCATTATTAGAAATACTAATATTCGTAATGTATATTCGCTCTTTTTTTACCATTTTTTTTTTTTTTGGGTTTATAGTTTTCATACTTTATTAATTATTTAACTTCTAAAGGACCACGACCACTTTCGCTCTAAAACGAGTCCAAAACTATCACTATGAAAAAAAGACATGAAAATCACATTTTAAAGTGAATTTCAGATTTTCAACCGTAAGATCTTTGAGTATACTTCATTATGAACATGCCCCTACATTTTGGTTGCTATCCACCGCACGGATTGATAGATTTAGTGTTAGAAGTCAAAACTATGGTTCGTTTTCTTCCGTGCATTGAGTAGATCAGTAGACTTTGACTTCACTTTGAAACAAATTTTTGCATTGTACAAGGTCTAAATCTTTTTCCATTGTCTTAAGCATGATGTTATTTCCCAACACACCAATTTTTAGAGGTAAAAATAAATGTAGCATATTCAAAACAAGTGTGCAAGGTGTGGAGGTTCAAAAATTGCCATTTCAGGTTTTTTTGTTTTTTTGAACTACATATGTATTCGACTGATAATCCAAACGGTCAATAAGAAGGTTTTCACCTCATATTGTTGTTGAAAAAATAAAAAGTGAAAATTATGAAGATCTCTAGGTTTTATGTAGAAAAGATAAAGTTTTTTCCCCCGTTGCCCGACAATGTGTGAAAATGTTCGACTTGGAATAAAATGCCTTTTTACACTAAAGACAAGAATTTTTTAACCAAGTGCGAAGGAAATTTAATAACTGAACTAATATTGTCACATTTAAAACAAATTTGCCATCCAATATACGATATACATGAAATCATACACTTTATATTTGAATTACTCAAAATCCATCGTGTTACAACCGAAAGTTTCTAGCCACTACTAATTATTATAGTTGAAAATAATAGGTTTATGAATAATTCGTCAAACCACCAATTAACTCCGATTTTATTTTTAAATAAATTTTCTAGGCTTTTATACATAAGTTCAATAATTAGGAATTACCGAGATGGAGTAACCAAAAATTTGTACAACTATCCATCCAACGTACATTTGAATTGCATAACATTGCAAAAACATTACCCCTACGTAAACAATCCTTTGTCTCAGCATGAGATAAATATGTACAACTAAGTTTCACGTGTATTCCGTTGATTGCCCTTCCACCACCACAGATGTTCGATTAAGTCCCTCTTCAGTTTAAAATGTGCCTCCTCATCAACTATCTTGTCCCTTTCACTAAAGTACCTTGCAGTGGACAACGGTTCTTGTACATCTTGTTGTCCTCTGCGCCCAATAGTAACAGTGGAAGTAGATGTGGTTGTGCATGTGGAATCAAGAATATATTCTTGATTTAGCTCGGGAAACGGCTCCTCATCCTCAATTATCATGTTGTGTAGAATCACAGAAGCCGTCTAAGTGGTAACCATTTCCTCTTTCTTCCATTGTCTAGGAGGAACTCATAAGATTCCCCACCGTTGTTGTAATACTCCAAATGCACGTTCAATATCTTTCCTTGCACCTTCTTGTTTCCTCGCATACAAGCTGAACATCTCCCCTTGAGGATCGGCTATCGTTTTCATGAAGATACTCCAATCTAGGTAGATTCCGTCCGCTAAGAGATACCAACTATCATACTCGTGATTATTCACGTTGAATTTTACATGTTCTCCTTTACCTTTTATATAATTCACTAACCACAGGCTCCGATCAAGGACGATTATGTCATTATTAGAACCCGCCATGCCAACAAAAATATGCCAGAACCATAGATTTTTTGATGCAACAGCCTCCATAATTATAGATGGATTGCCATCCTTGTCTTGATATTGTCCTTGCCAAGCATACGGACAATTCTTCCAATCCCAATGAGTGCAGTCGATGGAAGCAAACATTCCCGGGAAGCCTCGCTCTTCATTAATGCGCAATTGTTTCTTGATGTCTTCATTTGTAGGCTGCCTTAGGTACCGATCTCCAAAAACCTCCACAACAGCCTTCACAAATTTTTTAAAACTCTTTTGTGTGGTTGACTCCGCAATGCGTATATAATCGTCAAGAAAATCTGCTTCTACACCACCAGTCAGCATACGGAAGGGGGCCAATACCTTCTGCACAGAAGATAATCCCCCCCGTCCCACTGCATCTTATTTTTGTTGGAAGTATAGATCATGATGCACCACACCATCGTGGATCCTTAGGAATAATCCTTTACGCATGCGAAAGCGAGTTCGGAACAAATTGGCGTATGTTGCATTTGCATTAAAGTAGTCCTCCATGATTTGTTCATGTCCTCGGGCATGACCTCGGTCGATGTTTGGTTTTTTGCCGGGTTTAGATCCACCATGTCATCTCCCCAATATTTCTGCTCATTCAGCCTCCACTCTCTTTTGGGATGCTTGATAAAGCATATGCAATTCAAGAAGTTCTTCCCCTTCATCTTCCTCTTCAATCAAATCGTCCAAGTAGTCCGAACTATCAGTCTCTTCATCCATTGTAAACCGTCGAAGCTAAATAGAACCTATTAGATTGCGCAAAAAATAAATAGTTGAAAATATAAAGAGATAAGCAAATAGAAGGGCGATTGGTGTGAGAATCACATATTTATAGCTAGGAGGGCATCCCCAAAAGTAAAAGAGAAATTAAAAGTAAAATACATCCTTAAAGTAAAGAACAAAAAGTAAAGTATGGAAAAATGAATGCGTCGATGGATGAATGCGTCCATGAAAAACGGTTTAGGATGAAAAGCTACAAGTTAGGGTTTTGGATGAAAGAAAAGCTAAAACGTAGGGTTTTGCATAAAAGGACGGGGCGGGAATGGGGACGGGGACGGGGGACGGGGGATGGGGACGGGGATGGGGGACGGGGGATGGGGGACGTGGTATGGGGGACGGGGGATGGGGGACGTGGTATGGGGGACAAGGGGACAAGGACGGGGGGACGATGGATTGGAGGGAAGGGCTAGGGGACGGGGACGTGGGGACTGAACACAAAATAATTTTGTATCAGGAAGACACGGGTAACATGCTAGTTCCATATAGAATAGGAACAATTGAGAAGAACATAAGCTTTCCATTTGTAGTGGGAATCAAGGCAATTCTCTTGGAATCAGAAAGGAAATACACAAAGGATGAAAGGAATATGTAGAAAATATCATTATCAGAAATCATGAATCCCAAGAGGAATTGGAAACAAACAAACAAAACAAGGTGAATCCATTAACACATAAATGTGCACCCTAGAACCAAACATGAACATGTTCGCAAGGAACATGTTTTAGAAACACATGCCTAAACAAAACCATAGAAGAAAATGTCTGTGAAATTAAAAATTTAAGAACCAGCCGCTTCGTATCAAGTGTGGTAAGAATCATGATTCGCCTCTGCACCAAAAACATTAAGTGCGATCAAATTGAAGCAACCGAGGGGTATAAATTCTTCTCCTACATAACTATAGAATGACATAAACAAGTACAATAAGTAGAACTATGCTCTCACAATCAGGAACAAAAGAGGTTGCGAGAATAAATTGTATGTAAATTCAAGATACCTTCTGCTGGGACCAGTACAGTCCTCATCTGCTGGTGGAGGAACGACCCCTGTGACCTCTGGAGAGTCATCATCTCGATCGCTTGCAAGAGTCTCAACATCAAAAAAGAAGTACGCTAAGAAGACATATCTTTGGTAGATATGTTAATGTAATTAGCATTGAAGTTATAATAAAATAGAATGTAGAATTTGTACCTTGGGATTTGCAGGTTCAATTGCGGGAACAATTGCTTCTGCAGTTGTAGAAGCGGCCATAGATGCCTTTAGTTCTGTGAGCGCTTTCTGGCGGAGTAAGGTGAAGTATTCAGCGGCGTCAGGATCTAGTTTTGACAAGTCTTCTTTGAAGATCTTCCTCATGTTTGCAATCTTCATCTCCGCCGTTCTATCTTTGTGTGATGTTGCTAAGTTTTTTGTGGCAATCTTAAAGTCTTCATCAAGGTTCTTTGCAATCACATCGAGCTTCAAAAGTGCCTTCGCTTTCTTATTACCCATAGGGCGCTCCACTCCGCTCGCATGTGCTACAATGTTTGATCCCTCCTTCTCAGGCTCCTGCTACGGGGGAAAGCTATTTTGCGTGCCTTGAGCCGTGAGCCGTGAGCCTTTGGTCGTGAGCCCAAAGCCAAAAAGTTAGAGAAAAAAGTAAAAGATAGTATTTTTTAATGAAGATATTTCTAATTTTAGAATAAAAATTGGACCTATTACCGTGGATTAAATAGCAAAAGTTTCAGTGCTTATAGTTATGTTTGTAAAAATTTACGATGGAACACTCCGTACATTTGCATGTAAAGAACTAAAGGTTTTAGGTTTATGGATCGTTAGGGAGAAGGAGAGGTCCGGATGTGGATGATTACGGTGAGGGAGAGGTCTGGAAAGAGACAATTAAGGAGATGCCCTTGTCTAGTTTAGGGACAATTTTGGAGAGGAATATTCTATGGTCGCGGAGAATTAATGAGATTTGTGGATAAAGACAATAAGACAATCGGAAAGTTCAGGATGGAGAGAATTGAGGATAAGGGAAATTACAATGAAGAGACTTCATGGACACGGATAAGCAGGTTTAGGGACTGCATAAGAGACAGACTTTGAGATTAGTAGAGACATGGAGAGTTTGGAATAGGGATAAATAGGGAGAAGGAGAATTTAGAATAGGAAGTAGGTATGGGTGGGATTTAGGGTTGAGGATTTAGGACGTGGATGGACAAGAGAAAGTGATATAGATGAGGGCATTGGCTGTAATGTAGCGGGGAAGTATTTTCCATCATCAAATGGTGCATGCAGGGTTTAGAGTAGTGAGGTATGTTATTTAAAACTCACTGGGTGTGGCCCTTGTAGTCTCACAGCATTCTCATAAATGAACAGTAGTACAATACAAAGTTCTGATACACTTGAGATTACTAAGGACCATAATGTTTAAGAAGCAGAACTTGGAGAATCCGCATAATCTCGTACCAGCTAAAACTAGGACTGTGGATGAAGACATCTACCTCAGGATCTAGTCCACAAACAATGTTGAGGATGTAGTATAAATGCTTACAGTAGGTCCACGCCCCACGTTTTCCAAGTGACTTCTTCGACATCTCTGTAAACGCTGAACAATCGCACCTTGGAAACTATCCAATGGTAACCAAATACCTTGATACTTGTGATATGGATTTGGACTCGAAGGTGACAATGCAACCCAATGCGTTAGGAGGAACCATACGAATCCTACAAATCTTACCAACAACAGACAATGCAGAAGCGCAACTGTTGAGCTGCTTAGTAGTAGGTGCATTGGCGTTCCTACGGATATTTTTACCATACCTCTTCTTAGGGTGCTCGTCAGGGTTGGAAGGAGTAGGATAGGCCTTGAGGTCCAGGGAGGCCACTTCGTCAACAAAAAGCTTTCGAGGGGAAAGCTCCACGTGTTTAGCTAGGCAAAAACCTGCATTCTCCAAGGCTAAAAATCTCCTTCTTTGTGAGGTTCGTTCCTATCTTGATAGGCCACACGTCTGGTACTTGTGGCCTGGTCATTACCCACCTCCGTCTTGTGCCCTTCACACATCGCTCAATGTCGTCGTTGCAAAAGAAAAATTGCATTATCTCTTCTCTTGCCTTCCTGAAGTTATCCATGATACCAATGTACGTAGGGGCGGCGGTGGGCTTACCATCTTGGATGATCGTGGCAACGCATTTCTTATTCGTTTGCGCTTGTTGAGCAAAACATTTTTTTGCAGATCGGCTATGGAGTCTAGCGATATGCCACTGCCTTTCATTGCAGACAATCTCTCGAACTGCTTTGACATGCTGAATTCAAGGCGAAGAAGGTGGAGTCTTGGACGGGACGTTGTCTTCAACCTCTGGCACTACATCCAACTCCTGGGGGCAGTCCTCCTTGGTCAGGTCCACTATTTTGCGATTACTTTGTCGTGTTCTGACCCGAGGCCGTGATACACTAATCTTATCAGGTCGGTGGGAGTCGAATTCTGAACCTGGAGGAAGGTCAGCCTTTCGTTTTAGAGATAGGAAGACTCCCTCACCTTCAAGATGAGGTTCACGAGTACAGAAGGTGGCAGCGCCAGGCATGTTGGCGAGGGCCGCATGGAGAACTTTTGCATTTCCAGACCGCTCTGCTGTACGTTGGGCGGTACGTAGTCGAAGTTCTTCCTTGGTTGGTCCGGTTTCGGCCTTCTCACCCTTTAGAAATTGATAGTACGCAACAGCTTGCATGAAGGCACGTACCATGTCATCGACGGTAGCCACATACAAATCATTGCCTCTCTTGCCTGATTGTTGCAACCACTTGTTGTGGATGGTTTCGCCAAGATTGCAGGAAGGCATCTCTGCCAACTCTGATAGGGACATATTCTGCGAAGACCACAAGATGTTAGCTCCAAATAATAATTACGTGACGTGGCATACATGTGAAAAATGTTTGGAAACTCATCCAGCTGCACCGCTCAAGGTTTGTCACCATACACTCTTACAATGACCACCTTGGAGGTGGTGCCGTTAGCAGCACCTTTATAAAAGGATACACGGAGTAATCATGATCACAAGAAAAGAGTAAGGCTGAAAAAAATATGAAGGTGAATAACAAGTGCAGAAGACTTACGAGTTCTATAAAGCCCCCCCCATTGTCTGTATCGAAAATGCCAGAACGCGAGCCACAGATCAAGACGTGGGAGACCCTCCTCTGTTGCTGCTCCTGATGATAACCACCATGAGCGGATTGCAAGGTACTTTGTTTCAGCCTCTTCCATCGACTTAGAGTCCTTATATTGTTTGCAGAGCCGTTTGTGTTGATCGCGTAGGTCTGCCCTGATATCTGCCTATGTGTGTTTTTCCAAAGATTGGATCCAATGGAAAAGGCACGTGCGTTCTCGGTTGGGCATGGGGACCGTCTTGTCGCCATTTCCATAAACTATGCGCACTGCAATCCAGTTCGATTGGGCGCTGTCAGCCATGAATCCCTTAAAATTGGGATTTTCAATGTCGTAACGAGCAGCAACTGCGTTGAGATTCTTCCAGAACAGCACTTGGGCATTGGCGTCTTCGAACATCATGTCGCACACAGCAATTGTCATCACTCGACAGTACGTGGAGTCGTACACATGACATGCCATTGTAGTCCATGTCTTGTGGCGCTTGACGTGGTCAAACATCATCCACGACTCCTCCAAATCACCTCCAGGCTGCATTCGATTCACCAGGTCGACGCCACTCGCTGGTCCCAATTCTGACATCTTGAATATGAATACCTTGTCATCTTCTTTACCTTACCCCGGAAAGCGATTTTCCTGTACAAAGGCCCAGTTGCTGGAACCTCTGAGCTTGGTGATGCTATCCTGTTCACCATAACGGCGGAGGTGCCTAAAAGTAGTCACCTCGTTCCGGATACTGGGAGAAGACATCTGCTTGAATTTGTCTAGGAGTGGGACAAGTTCAACAGAACTCAACGTCTTCTTTGTAACACCATCAGGGCAGAGAAGTAACTCTCCAAGATAGTCCTTGCTCGCCTCAAGGACAATTGACGAGTTTGTTGCGGTAGGTGTCTTCTCAACTTGCTCTGCGATGCGAGTCTTGAGTATGTGTGCTGATTCCATGCAAGTTCCCATCCTAACTAAATGACTGTGGAATCCCAGATGGATACACGCTCGACTCTGATGACTCTGGCCAAGGACATAGTAAATTTTAGCGGGGCACGTTTTTAAGCAAGTAGGTGGGGTCCGACATATCGAACATACGACAGTGGAGTTAAGAGGGGGGTCACAACCAGGATTAAAAGGAGAGTCAGCGGTGCCCTCCCATTCAGTTTCATTCTTTGGAGAAGTACGATGGATTCGACTCAGGTAGTCGCAAGTGGGATTGGTGCATTGGAGATTCCCCAAGCAAGAGGACATTCTAAACATGAGGTTGTTCTCGGACTTAATGTGGGACGTGACTGTCCGGGTCCAGGCATTACCGTTATAAGCTTTGTCCATCCCCTCCAGAAGTCCAGCCTTAGACAATCACGTGTAGTTACCCAATGAGGGAAGCTCAAAGATCCGGTCACCGTCAAAAGTAATAGGAAGGACGTTCACCTGTTCTATTGTCATCGAAGTATAATCTAATTTACTCAATACCGACCTAGCTCTTTGACGAGTGCTGAGATTTTGGAGGCATTCCACTATACTAGCAGGAGCTAGTCTGGACGGTACAAAGGGTGGTTTCATTCGAGAAGGGCCTGCAGAAATAGGAAGAGTCGCAATCGGAATGTGAGGGCTAGGCTCCGACTTTGGAAATGTGCTAATTGGGGTACTAGGAAAGCACTCTGTGTCGGAGTCGTCACTGAGAATAAGGATGGTATCCTCAGTGGGTTCAATTTTCACCTTAGACAAGAGCGGTGTCACCTCTTCAACAGTTGAGGATTGTCTAGGCGTCAAAATTACAGATGGAGTACCGGATTCACTAATCCTTGTCCCATACACTCGATACTCTCCTGATTTCAACAACCACACTTCGCAATCCTCACAAATACTAGAGATCTGAGCTATAGTATGGGAAATCTTTCCACTTTCCTTATGATGAACATCCTTATCAATGTGCAAGCCTCTCTCTGCTAGCTGAAATCTTGAAGCTAGTCGACTAGACTTTACAACAGCGTATCCATCTTCAGATAGATCGAATGAGATAGGTACTTCCTGCACATCTCCACGAATAAGTACACTCTGGCTAAGATGATCCTCAATAGTAGCCATGACAATAACCGGACCATTAACACAACAGAGTTTGAAGAGGAGAAAACAAGAGAATGTGAAGGCTTATATGGGTTTCACTACGAGAGCCTGAAGGTCGAGGTAATTACGTGGTAATAAACGCAGGGGTAAAATGCATCTATTTAATAGAGCGAGAATTGATAATTGGCTCTCAATGGTGCCATTGTGTGTTAAGTTGAGTCACGCACTCTATGCTCTTATTTTGGATCAGTAGGGAACAACGTCAGATATTGATTACAATTAAGAATTGGGATCCCATTTGGCGGGCTGGACGGTTTAGGAGATTACAATAAATACGATACATCTTGGACGTAAGTCCAATAAAGTGATCTAAAGACGGCTATATGTTTGAATAGGAACTGTGGTTATCTAATTCAGTTAGAGGTGATGGATGCATAGTAATTTAAATCTCGCCAAGGGTCCATCATTTATTCAGTTAAGGAGGTGGCTGCGGTGGCAATATAAGTTAAGTATGGAAAATCTTGATTGCAGCTGAGTCAAATATCTTTTGTTGGTGATGTGGTTTACTGGCAGATACGTTTGCCTCGATAGGTTAAGTGGTCTGGCTAGGATGCAAATTAGTGAGTCATTGTGAGAGAATGCCAAAGAAGAAGTTTTGTTTCAGTAATAGGAAGACCATGCTGAGGAACAAAGTGATGAGAGAAAAGAAGCAGAGTGCTAGAGTTGCAGAGATTGGTGAGACGGCGAAAGTCTTAGAGTTCTTCGATCATGTTGTTCAAACTGGGAAAATGAGTCGAGAGGATAATCTAGACCTCAAAAGTATTCCCGCGATTGTCCAGGGCCTAGGACAACTGGAACATAGATCCCCTAGTAGAAGCGAGAGTCGCAGCATAGCACTCGAAGTAGACATGGCATCTGGAGACCCATACTCAAGGCAACCTTCTTTACAATCAGATAATGTACTGTATGATTATTAACCTTCTAGACATTAGAACATGTGAAGTCAATATATGCGACAAGATATCTAGAGACTCTAAATTACACCGTGAGAACTAGAAGTGGTAACAAGAAGTTTTTGATCCATGTCCTTGATGACATAACCCTAAAGTGTTTAGCTCATATTGTTTAGAAGTCAAAGAAATCCATAGATTGAGAAGTTTTCATTTGCAGCTTCGAAGATATAACTTCAGCTTATAGTTTTGTGTCATTTTCAAGCTTGGAGATGTTTGCGAGTAATGTTGGTGGCTCTCCAATACATTGTGAGTCGTGTTTTTGGAAATTGAAGTGATGGATGAATACTTTCCTTCATTATCAGCATGTGTGATTCTTCATTCTGAAGTTTACAGAATTAGGCGGCTGATATAGGGTTTGGTCAATGCTGTTGTTGGTGTTTGAGGTCGTTGTTGAGAGTGGAGTTGGAAGGTTGCTCACAGTCGTGTTTGAGGTCGTGGTTGACAGTGAAGTAGGAAGGATGCTCGCAGTCAGAGTTTATAATTAAAACAAGTTACTACTAGAAGGGTTCTGAAGTTAGGTTTTCAACTTAGATCTTGGAATCGGGTTTTGAACTTGGAATAGGGTTTGGAACTTGGAATTTGTTGATGTTGATTTGCAAGGGAGAGGTGTGGAGGTTTAAAGGAGGGAACTGAACTCTTGTTGTTGCCGCAGACGAAGAAGGAGAGATTCAGACGCAGCTACGGTGGAAGCAAAACTCATCGCGTGTGAAGGTTACCATGGCAGGTCAGTTCATTGTTTTGCAAGACTTACTTATTTGGATTATGTATGTTTCCACATACATCTTTACTTCAAAGGTCTGAACTAAATGTAAAGAAGGTCTGAACGAGGTCTTAAGAAGTTTGAAGAGGTCTGAACATAACGGAGGTCTGAGCTGGGAGGTCTAGAATATCCTCTTTCAAAACTGGGAGGTCTAGATTATCCTCGCAACTAAAGTCTGAACGAGGTGTGAAGAGGTAGTTAATGAATGTAACTTAAGTCTGAACGAGGTCTGAAGAGGTAGTTAATGAATGTAACTTAAGTCTGTTCGTAACTTAAGTCTCAACTAAATGTAAAGAAGGTCTGAACGTGGTCTGAAGAGGTTGTTTATGAATGTAACTTAAGTCTGAACTAAATGTTAAGAACGTCTGAACGAGGTCTGAAAAGGTCTAAACTAGGTAGTTTATGAAAGTTCATTAGTTACTAGTTTATGGAATCTACCTGAACTACTGCAACAACGTTATGTTCAGGCTTGATTTAAAACTGTGATATTCTAGCAATCCTGGTGCAGACGAACTTCTAGCAGAAACCCTTGAATTGAGTTAGAATACCTAACTAAGAATGTGAAGATGTAGGTTCACTAATTATTCGTTTGTTTGGAGTCGATGATTCAAACTCATGAATCTGTGGTGAGATACTCATGATTCAAGAAGCTAGGTTCTCGGCAAATGATTGTGTAGAATATTTTGTCGTTTTTTTTTGCTTGAACTTTGAGGTTGGATTGACAAGAATCTGGAGCTCTAGAAATAATGTGTCTTGGAAGAAATTCATGATTCAAACTCATGAATCTGCGGTGAGATACTCATGATTCAAGAAGCTAGTTTCTCGGCGATGATGGTGAAGAATATTTTATCGTTTTTTTTTGCTTGAACTCTGAGCCTAGCTTGACAAGAATCTGGAGCTCTAAAAATAATGTGTTTTGGAAGAAACTCATGATACAAACTCATGAATCTGCGGTGAGTTACTCATGATTCAAGAAGCTAGGTTCTCGGCAATGATTGTGTCGAATATTTTATCGTTTTTTTTTTTCCTTGAACTCTGAGGTTGGATTGACAAGAATCTGGAGCTCTAGAAATCATGTGTTTCGGAAGAAATTCATAATTCAAACTCATGAATCTGCGGTGAGATACTCATGATTCAAGAAGCTAGTTTCTCGGCGATGATGGTGAAGATTATTTTATCGTTTTTTTCTCTTGAACTCTGAGCTTCGGTTGACATGAATCTGGAGCTCTAAAAATAATGCGTTTCGGAAGAAATTCATGACTCAAACTCATGAATCTGCGGTGACATACTTGACATGATTCAAGAAGCTAGTTTCTCGGCGATGATGGTGAAGATTATTTTATCGTTTTTTTTCTCTTGAACTCTGAGCCTAGGTTGACAGGAATCTGGAGCTCTAGAAATAATGTGTTTTGGAAGAAACTCATGATACAAACTCTTGCTTCATGTGAAATACTGAAGATACTTTATGATATTGATAACTTCTGATATTCATGATACTTCATGATACATCTTTATGAACAATACTGATGATACTGCAATGAGATGAGTAGTGGACTATCGTGTAGCAAGTGAGATACTGTAGTAGAAGTCACATACCTTAACTGTTGAGTTGGGCGTGCAACGTTGAGTTCTGATTATCGTCCAACGTTGAGTTGAGTTCAGATTCTAGTGCAACGCACTGTTGAGTTGAGTCGAGGCTATAATGATCTGAAACTGATGATACTGCATAACTTATGAGACTCTTGTAACTTATGATCTGAAACTTATATTATTTTTGTACCTGAAGAATGTATAATTATTTTGAGTCACCGTAAGGTCTACATTAGAGTGAGAGGTCGCGGTGTTGTGGAAGACACACTCCGTTTGTTTCAACTATCAGGTTGCTTTCTGGCATGTCTTGAAGGAGATATCGAACTTTATGAGTCATGACACCTACGGTGACAGTGCTTCAGATACATTAAACCACGACTGAAATTAAGTCGTGGTTGCCACAACTTTCACTTAAATCAGGGATGATATGCCTCTCGTTTAGAAATCATTAATGGAGCAGTGGATTAATGGAGTAGTGGTTTGATGACCGGTTTGGTGAATTGTACGAGGACACTTGTGAAGCAAGTGCCGCTGGCAGCACCTCCTTCACGGGGTCCTACCTAACAAGTTTGCAGTTGGTACTGAGTAGAGTGACGTATTTTTCTGTCTCATGTTCATAAATCAATCGGTCACAGTCAACTAGTATTTGAAGTCCACTCTAGAAGTAGAAGTTCAAGTTACAACTAGAAGTTTATGCTGTGCATCTTGAACTTTTTTGTTATCGTTTTTTGTATGGTCATGTGCATTTCCAACATTGTGTTCTCGGCTCTTGCTTCATGTGCAATACTGAAGATACTTCATGATACTTCTGATATTCATGATACTGTAGGATACTTCGTCATGTATAATACTGATAATACTGATAATACTGCAATGAGATGAGTAGAGGACTTTATGTAGATTATCGTGCAAGTCAGATACTGCAGTAGAAGTCAGATACCGTAGCATCTAGCTTGTGAACTGGAATTTTGAAACGCTTTGTTGAGATGAGTCGAGGTTCACATCATAAGTTTTTGATCATTACAGAAGTTCAAGAACATAAGTTTCAGTTCATAAGTTCAAGGTCATAACTTCAAGATGAGATGAGTCGAGATCATAAGTTCGAGATCACAAGTTCGAGATCATAAGTTTCAAGGTTATTAATTTTGAGATCACTGTTGAGACGGGCAGGTGAATTATTCGAGGACTCCTGTAAAGCAAGTGCCGTTAGCGGCACCTCCTTCACGGGGTCCTCCCAAACTTGTGAGTGTTCCCAATATGCATGTGTTTGGCATATTGGCACTGTTTCACTTAATTTTTGTAGGCATGTTCAGCAAGGCTCGTACCTTGGGTTTGCTGATTATTCAACCTTCTTTCATTTCAGGGTCACTTCACTTGAGATCTTTCAGGTTTTTGAATTGTCAATTAGAGAGCTGAACCACTTAATGATTAAATTCAACTGCATGCATGTAGAATATTTAGGCAACCAGTGATGTTTATTTGTGATTTGATGTTGACGAATATGCATGCACTTATTCCTTCATATAATCATATCATCAATGACTATTTGTTTGTCCCACTGTTAAATTTATAGTTAACCTGAATGCTTTGTTGCAGATATGGAGCTTGAGGGCGTGGAATGCGAAGTCGACCAAGTAGACGACAAGCAACCTCCAATTCGAGAAAATTCAGGTATCAAATGCAACTGAATTGTTGGAAGCGGTTCAGTATTCTCTACTATTTGTTTAACCTATCTCTAGATGCAGGGGTCAATCACAATGAAGATGAAGACAATGAGATCAATTTGGAGGATGAGAACGTCGATGATGATCTTCGGGTGGAAATGTCAGCTGAGGATTTGGGGAGAGAGATGGATACACTAGTATTGCAGGAATCTGTGAACACAAGTCTTGTTCTGGAGAAGCTACGGATGAAGCCACGGAAGAAGTCCAAGATTGATATCCCACTGTGTCGAATGAAGGAAGTATTGGCGGTGAGGCCGCCCCTCTCAAACGACGTCAGCTCTTTAGGGGCTCACTTCGTGAGTACCGGATACATGGAGGGTCATGGCGTTTTCTATGTTGCATTGCAAAATGATCAGGGAAAGACACTTGACGTTAGCGAGGAGATTATTCTTGGATGGAGTCCATTGTGGAAGAAGAAGAATGAAGAGTTTGAGGCACAGTTGCTCGCAGATGAAGACTTGATGAAGTATTCGGGTAAGATGTTCTATGTTTGGGATGGGAACCATCGTCTCAAAGCTTGGCTGGAGATCATCAATAGAGACCACGGTGATGACAAAGATTGGCATTACGCAGTGGAGTCGATTATCTTGGATGTTCCAACAGGTTCGACAGGACCTCTCGTAACTGCACTCCACCAAGTCAATTGGTAAGTTTTGATTTCTTGAAATTTTAAATATTTTTAAATTTGTCTATTTTGTCCTCTAACTCCACCCACTCCATATGCAGGCGTAACCAGAGGTGCCACGTGAAATCAAATCTAGTCCACAAGCTTTATAGAATTCAACGAATTGCTGGGCAACCCCTCTCATATTTTGAGAACCTTGTGACCAAAGCTGAAATTGATGATGCGATTGCAAAACAGGATAGAACTCCAACATGGTACACGCTTACTGTTAAAGGACTTGTTGGAGTACTATAACAGGTACTATTCACCTCTTAGATCTACATTTTATTTATCTGACAACTTTTATTAGTCAAATGTTTGATCATTCTCCTTGAAAATGGCTTGTGGAGGTAGATGTATGCCATCTTCAGCTCCTGAAGGGAGTGCCGCCAACGGCACTCCCTTTACAGAATGCTTAAAGCTATTTTGTGGCAGCCTCCAGAGGTAGAACTGCTAGTGGCTCATCATTTTGGAGGTGCAAGTGTCTTGCTGAAGACATCCCATAAAGAGGGTGCCGCTGGCGGCACCCTCTCCTTGGGGTGTTGATGGCTTCTTGAGGCAGCCTCTCGTGGAAGCGCTGCCAGCGGCTCACCCTTTACGAGGTTCAAGTAGCTTGCAAATAGCATCCAATAAACAGAGTGCCGATGGCGGCACCTTCTTTTTCTCGTGTAAATGGCTTCTTTGACATAGCCTTTAGAAGGAGTGATGCCAGCAACTCACTCTTTTAGAGATGCAAGTGGTTTGGTCATGGCATCCTGTAGAGTTAATGCCGCTGGCGGCACCCTCTTCTTGGGATGTTGACGGCTTCTTGAGGCAGCCTCTCGTGGAAGCGCTGCCAGCGGCTCACCCTTTACGAGGTTCAAGTTGCTTGCTCAAGGCATCCGATATATAGAGTGCCGCTGGCAGCACCTTCTTTTTCTGGTATAAATGGCTTCTTTGAGACAGACTTTAGAAGGAGTGATGCCAGCAGCTCACCCATTTAGAGGTGCAAGTGATTTGTTCAAGGCATCTTGTAGAGTAAATGCCGCTGGCGGCACTAACTATTTTAGAGGCTGCTAGGTACCCTGGGGTAGTCTGAAAAGGGGTGCCGCTAGCGGCGCCACTGTTGGAGTGACAAGGGGTTCCTCCCTCTAACCCCCTTCAAGGATGGTACAATTGGCGGCACTATCTGTTGGAGAATCTTCTAGTAGTTCTCTAGTCTCTTGTATAGGGTTTTCTAATGATTTTTGTGTCTCATTCCTGACATCTTTCGTGGAAATGTACAGCAAGAGATTGGTGAAGCAGCAGTGCATGCCAATAGAATGTTCATTGAGAAGTATCCAGAAAAGACAGCTCAGTGGAACAGGAAGGATTTGCACCACGAAGTTTTGGAAAAGGTGAAGAAGGTGAAGAAGGACTATGTCACTGAGGTGAAGAAGCAGTTGCCACCTTCTGATCCATAGCACACTCCTGATTTTCTCAATCAGGTTAAAATCCATTACGAAAAGCGGGAAGATGATCGGGAGATGTCGCAAGAGAAGTTGTTCTACTTGGCAACATCCACGATGTCCGCAACGATGAAGGTTAAGTGGCTTGAGCGGTGGAACATGAAGCCCTCTGTTCGAAAAGCTATAAGATTTCCTGAGACCAAATTCAACGACCACGACTTCCCCATTTGGCTAACTCGGGCTACTTGGTGGGCACAGGTGTGTTGACTTAGATACCTTTTTCAATTTTCACATGTTTAATACTTTCATGTGTCTTAAAATTATGCCTTATGTGGGATTTTAGATCTCTTCTGAAACAAGCGATCTTCTTCATGGAACATTGGTTGAACTGAACGAGACTGTCAACTATCACCCACTTGATGAGGATGCCATTCCAACTATTATTGACTGGGTTGAGCAGATGCGCATTCACCTTTGGGAGATTGCTTTCAACACTAAGTTGGCAACCAAGGGTGTCTCTAAAAACAACACTCCAGTTGAGCAAAAATTCTTGGCTGAGGCTGTCAATCGAACTTTATACAGGTATTTCCACTATGTGTTGCTTCCCAGGAAGGCAGTTTCAAGAATTCCCCCTTTCTTCGCAAACTACCTGGATCCAACTAGTGACAGCTGCATGTTCACTGAGGAGAATATGAAAGACTGGGATAGGGAGCACTGGAAGAAATGTGGATGGTACTTAGATTGTCCCAAGAGTAGACCTCCTTTGTTTGACATTCCACTGCGGAATTCAATTCAGCCTGCTCTAGCAGGAACAGAGTTGGTCTCGGTTGTGACAGAACCCATGAAGATGACTAGAGGGGCACGGAAAAAGGCAGCCGAGGAAGATGCAAAGAAGAAGAAAGCCGCTGAGGAAGAGGTCGCCAGGAAGTTGAAAGAGGCCGAAGAAGAGGTGGCGCGGAAGCTACAGGCCGCAAATGCGGCGGAGGCAACGGCATCACGCAAAGCAGCAGCCTTGGAAGCACAGCTCGTAGCAAGAGACTCAGCACCAAGACGGCAACAAGAACATGCTGCTTTGCCCTTCGATGGCAACGATGATCATGATGTTCAAGAGGCATCCTTCTTTGCGACACTCCCCGAGACTCAGCAAGGTTTCTCTATCTCCCCCGCTACTCATACTCAGCTTATAGACTCGACTAGTCCTATATCCATGGATTTCAAAAGATTGAAGAGGATGATGGCCACTCGAAAATCCACCGAACAGCGTGGCGTGGACTTCGTGTCCTCAACGCTTATTGAGAACACGAGCCTCACAAAGATAATGGATGTTCTACCGCAAGTGCACCCGGTTCTAGCTAACATGAACAAGTTTTGCATGGAGGTAAGACTACCAATGTTCAATTGTTGTTCTTTTGTTTCCATGCATGGTTTAATCCTCGATTTAATCCTACTTGCAGAAACAAGCTTTGACCACTACCTTGAAACGTTCGGAGGTTTGCCCGCACGGTGGCTTCAATCTCATCATCGGAGACTTCCCTGATGGGATGCCCGTACCCTCAATATCCATACAGCCTTCTGTCGTTCCTACATGGAACAACTACAACAAGAAGGATGTTGAGTCTGTTTTCGAGTTTGGGCATGAATTTCTTCACCGTCACGGTAGTATTCTAGCCTTTGCACCTGAATGTCCCAAGGTCCGAACCGATATTTTGAGCTACGCCGATGCGTACGATTTCTACATGTTGCGGGAGTGGTGGGGTATAAACGAGCTTCCGCTGCATTCAAGTGTGGATCCTAAAATAAAGGTAACAGACTAACTTCATTATCATCAATTTTTAGTTGCTACACATTCCTCTCAACTTCTGTACACTCTTCTCACTTTTATCATTCATTTTTGGCAGTCACGGCGGTTTAGGGTTCAATTATTCATGCCCAAGGTAGTTCAGCCGGATGATTTCATCATTGCGCCAGATGAGACACTCTCGGCATTAAACGTAGACGTCTGTGATTCTGATGTTATTTTCAATTACACCTCCCTGGAGTCGCAGTCTACGAATGGGAACGTCCCATGGAGGGGTCCCCGTGAAAAAGATACTGTCGTTCTCCGAATGCTCATTGTAGCTCTTACTAAGCCGGGCTCACTTGTCCTTGATGCGTTCGCGTCCACAGGTAATACTTTTGATATGCTTTATTCCATTAAATTTGCATCCACGATTTTAAACAATAACAATTCTCTTAACTTCATTTTTGTCAGGAAATTCTATTCAGGCATGCAAGGACATTGGGCGCCACATTGTGGCTTTGGAGCAAGACAATGACGTCTTTGAGGCCATGTTGAAGCCTCTTCGTGCAGTTCCGCGTGATACTCCAATGCCTACTACGTCCTCGTCCATTAGTCCCTGCCTTGCCGACGAGATCCAAATCCAACCGGTGGCGAAGCGAAATAGATTCAGTACGTAAGCTCCTTCTATCTTTCAATCAATTACCATCTTTGATTTGGAAATATTCTCAAAGTTTGTACCTTATTGTGCTCAAATTTCTAGCCCTATGTGTAGAGTAATGTGGACTCTAATGTCACCTTCTCATGTTTCATATTTTAACCTCTAATGACACCTCACGTTTCCTCTACTTTGGTTGTGGCATTTGCAGAATGATGTCCAACGTTTGTTTCCCGTCTAGAGACTTCATTATGGCTCCATGGCATGCAGAAGAGGCCCTTAGGCAGGCAGCTGCATCATCCCCGTGTTCTAAAAGTAGAAAACGTTCACTTGATCTGCGTGTTCTTCAATTCATTGACGATGAGGCTGACGTAGAGCTGCATGTAATTTCTACGTCGTGCGGAAGCTCTGAGGACATGTCATGATAAACAAACATTCCTATAATCCAAGATATTTGCAATATTTTTCAACCACTAATGTAGATATTCTATTTGCTTTGCTAATACTCTCATTCAATACCCCTTCTTTTCCTTGTTCTTTGCTCTACTCAACCTAAAGCCGTTGTCGTTGTAGTTGGTTTGCATAAGTTGTAGGGTTGTCATTTAAAGCCTTATCATTGGTCAAATAAATATGGTAACTATAAGACATAACTTGGTCGAAATAGAGTTGGGACTCCAACCTACACAATTTGATTTCAAATCTTTGTCCTTACATATGTTTATACAATAAAATCCATAACAATTCATGAAGAACACATGTAATAATTGAGTGCTAATGGAGATGATGACCTTTTATAATGGTGTCGAGAAATATATATTATGCCAATCGACGAATTGCAATTTATTGAAAGTCAAATAATTTTGACAGAATTTCAGCAAGGAAATGGATTGACAATTTATCTCTACTACCACCCGTTCTAACTATAAGTGTAAAGCATACTAAAATCTCAACATATGAGTTCCTCCACAAATAAAATAAGCCGTGAAATACATGGTGCGTTCATCTAGAATTGTACTCTAATATGCCACGGTTTCAAGACCAATTTAACCCCTAAAGGACCAAGTATAAAAAATAGGCTTCTGGAAAGTTTGGTTAGGTTTCTTTGGTGTCAATTTCCAACCATCTACTTTGAAAGATTTACTGTAGAAGGACATTACTAAGTCCTCGGTGGGAGATCAATTTTTGAGTAAATCCGACATTTAATGAAAAAGTTATAGGGTTTCAAAATTGAAATGGGGCGAGCAGGCACTTTGGGCACCTCAAAAAACTTTATTGAATGAACTCTCTATTGAATGTGAGATTTTCAATTCTACCAAGTAATATTTTTCCCTTCATAATGTAAAAATACATTTTTGTCTTTATTTAAAAATAGGAAGAAGAAGAAGAACTCCGGTTTCCAAAGGAGATTGCCGTGAATATAGTGAACTTTGTTCATTCTCTTCACTATGCATATGGCCACGGGACATAGGCTAGTGTAATAGAACTGCTTCCCCCTCCCAAGGGTAAGTACTTTTCTAATCTAAGTGGTTCCCTACACTAATTGCCTTAGAGACAACCGACATGTCATCTCCCCCAAGGGCTTTGTGGGTCCCCATACAACGAGGCCTTGGGACCCCCCACTATAATTGGGTAACTTGGAGTCACCAATGCCACCTTGCATCTATGTTTGGACGGTGATTGGGCCTAGATGATTAACCCTGTAGCATGTTGGTTGGCTGACAAAGGACCATAATTTATGGAATAAATCCCGAAGTTAACCAAACCACCATGTTTCTCAAAAACAAGTGGACTTTCACGTGTACAACCCCTATCAGCGTTTTGGGATGACAGTCAGGGTTTAAACCCTAAGTACTTTCATGAAAACTCTATTGTCACACATTGTCGGTACCAAAAAAACTTCTTCTTTTCCACATTAAAAAAATCTTCTTTTCCCTAACATCATGCTCAACACAATGGTAATGGATTTATACTTTGAGTAGTGCAAATATTTGACACCAAGTGAAGTCAAACATTGTTGATCCACTCAACGCAAGAAAGGAAATGAACCATTTGTTTTACTTTCAACATTGTAATCTTTCAATCCGTGCGGACAGAGTTTATGAAATTCTGTGAGTATGTTGCTTATTAAGTCGTATTTGAGAGCCTTTGGTCAAAACTAGAAATGAAAGTTTTTTTTTCCTTCTTAATTCATTGCATTTGAATTAAATAGTTTTGAAGTGTTTTTGATGTGAAACTCTCACGGTACCTTAGGGAGTAAATTGTGCGTCTTCATTTTCCTTCCTCACAGGCCTCAACAGCCTTGCTTATCAGCGCCCCCGTCGGGCCGCTTTACATGCTTATTTTGTTCACCTAGATTTAGTCACCTTCTATGTTAATTTTTCCCTTTGCCTTCTTGTATTTCCATGTTATTGTATTATAGCAGGTAGCTAGTGGCGATGTTCGAGATAGTTCAATCCCTGGAATTGTGGACATGGTTTAAGATTTCAGGGTTAACAAAGATAGTGTTGAGTTGTTTCCTTCTTCGGTTGCTTTCAATGAAAATAGCACCGCCGCTCGTGGTGTTGTCCACGTCAACAAAATTTCCACAAGGTAGGTGCACCCGGTGGACGTGATGTTGATAAAAAAAACACTCTATGTTGGAGTGTCGCCGCCCCTCCCCCCGACACTTGATTTTCAACTTCCTAGGATTGTTGTCAGTCTTGTTTGTGTTCCTTTTTAACATTTAACTAATTTGCAAGTCCATGTGGCATAATCGATAAGGTTTTATTGGCCCACCTTAGTTGTGGTGTAAGGATCCTTCCATTTGTACTACATTGGTTTGACCTAAAATAAATGTCTACCTCAAATTAAAAGACTCCCTACCTATAAGGATTGCATCCCCTTCCCTTAATTGCTAGTGTGACGGTTTACAACAATGTATTAGAGGAACATTACGTACTAGTTTTGTATAAATGGCTAAATTTTGTGAAGATGAGATTGTCACCCTCGTAGATGTCTACATCCCATCAGGGTTGCTAGAGCAATTGCTAGACGAGTTTGATAGGGAAGATCAGGATGAACAAGGTTGTACGGATGAAGCACTTCTCACAGGTATGGCCGATGCGAGCAATGCGGAGAGGCAAGACAATGTAGTGGTCGTTGTAGAGCCCAAGTGTGATTGTGAGGGAACAATTCTTCTCAAGAAGAGTACTGCATATAGCATTCCTTCCAAACACCAAGATTATTCCATTGGAGAGGAAGAAAGATCCGACATGCCTATACACCGCCCTATTCATTCCGAATCAGTGCTCATGACATGTAGATATTAGAGACCTCCCTTAGTGAAGAGGCGTAGGGTCAAGGAAGCTTCACATCTTCTAAGAAACCTAGATCATATTTGAGTAAAAGCATGTTTAACCCATAAAGGACCAAAGTCCCCTCGGGGGACATTTTGAGTTTGGGTAAGGTACCACGTTCTAAATTCTAGGCATTATTTTCTGAGAATTTTTATTGAATGGACAACTTTTGATGAACTTTGCGTAGACACAAATTTCTTAGAATTCCGACTTACGGTTCAAAAGTTACAATTTATTTTCACTTATATATACAAATAGTGCAGCAGTTTAGTGTGACATATCACAAATATTGTCACTAAACTTTAATAACTTCTAAACTCAATAGAAATTCGAGTTTTTGTCCATATAAAAGAAAGAAAATGTCCTCTTTGAAAAGAAATTGAGATCTTTGCATCTACCGTACGGATTTGTGAATTTCAAAAATTTGAGAAGGATATGATATATGCAAAATATAAAATGTATTGTTGATTCTCAGCACATAGCTGCAATGTAGGATTTTTTAGGACATCTTCTACACCTCTTCTACTTCTAAAATTTGGTGCATATGTGCTTAACATGATCCTTTTCAGGCCAACATAATAAATTCACGGCCCGTAGTGCAAAAAGTTGCCATAGAAGGTGGTCGAAGTTTGTAGAAGGTGTTTAGGATGACCTCAAAAAGAGATTATGTCTCACTTTAAAGGCTGATATCTTTCAATCCGTGCGGTCAAACTTACCAAACTTTTCACCACACACTCTCATACAACTATAGTACAAGATCCTACGGCTAAATTTTCAGAAAAAACATTTTGTATCATTTCGTGTTGAATGCGTTGAAAATGGCAATTTTGGATTGACTTTGAGGGGAAAATGTCTTGGTCCTTTATGGGTTAAATTCAAGGCTTCTTCGTCTGCTCTAGTGAAGTGTGGAATTAATTTCCTAGTTTTTAATACTACATATGATATCGATACGCCTTCTATTACAATATGTTGTGTAACCCTTACACGGTCATAGGGTACCTATCATCTTCATGACAATTCATTATTTGGACAACAACCCATACTTTCTAAGGAATTCCACAATAGTAGGCCCTTATCCTCAGACGATGGTTCAGACTTTCAATTGAAATGTTAATTTATGGAAAACTTTTACTTTTTTTAGCTTTTTTTTTACTTTTCATTTAAATTTTTTTTTTTTTTACTTTTCATTTTTTTACTTTTCATTTTTTTACTTTTCATTTTTTTACTTTTCATTTTTTTACTTTTCATTTTTTTAACAACTTTTTGTTTACTTTTATTTTCACTTTAATGATATTCTTTTCCAAAAACGGTCCAAATTAATTGCTTAAGGCTCGCGAAAGAAGGCTCACGGCTCATGGCTCACGACTCAAGGCACGCAAAATAGCTTCGTCCTCCTGCTACGTAGACGACGTGCCAATCTTTCTCTTTCCTTCTACGGTTTGAGCCTTAAACTTCTCCTTGTCACGAAGATATTGCCAGCACTCGATGTATCCAAATGCTTTTTTCTTCTCGCCACCTCCACCATAAAAGTCCAAGTACAATTTCTTTGCCTCTCGAATTTCGTCTTCTTGATTCCAGCCGGACTTCCTCATCTGCAGTACTTGCTCGTAGAAACCAGTGAACTTAGAAACGTCCTTGGAGATCTCTTGCCACTTCGTATCAAGAGATCGCGCACCCCGAGACGCAAGCTCAGGATTGCGGGGCTCCAAGTTCTCGTACGCCTTTTTAATCTTCTCCCAAAACGATTCCTGAGGTTGATTCGTACCTCTTGCGGAATCTTGGGAGGTAGTAACCCAGGCACGACATAGTCGCACGCACTCATCTGGCGTGAAGTTGGTGCCCCGGGGAGCTTTGGGAGCATTTGTAGAAGTCATAGTGGGGGATCTACGTCAACAATGTGGACACTTAAAAGAACCGTGCAAAAGTAACCCTAAACCTTAATTTGAACAAATAGTAGTTACCCTAAACCAATATTGAACCACATGAATATGCTTCTTGCTAAAACTTAATAATTCTCTAGGAAGAAAGTTTTAAGAAAGAGTGAGGGGAAAGTGGTTTACGTGAAGCAAATAACGTAAATATATTATGGTTTCCATAATAATGAAGAACGGAGAAGCAAAATGATGGAAAGGAGTTCTTTAATAGTTAAGGCGAGCAAAAATAAAAGAAAGGAAAAAAAAAGAGAATAAGATGAGGCAATGAAGTGCACTGAAGTGCACTTGGAACTGTCAATAAAAAATAAATTAAATTTTTAATTTTTTTTTTAAAAACAAAAATAAAAATAAAAACATAAGTGCACTTCAGTGCACTTTGAACTGTGAATATTAAAAAAAATTAAAATTTTTTTAAAAAAAAATTTAAAAAAATTATTATTATTGCGTGGCCCACTGGCCGCGGCAGCCACTGGCAGCCCGTTCGCCAGCCACTGGCCGCGGCAGGCCGTGAGCCAGCCAGTGGTGGCACTGGCCGCCACAGGCTAGGTCTTGTGTGGAGACAGGGCCCCGGGGAACTGCCGAAGTTCCCCGTCGACGGGGCCTTGTCACGGGGAAACCCCGCCCGATTCTGCCGTATTGAAGCATGCGGTGGGGGCGGCCGTGCCACCCCGCCACAGCATCTCCACCCCATTTGCCGGGTTGCTCTGGCGGGGTGGAGATGCTCTAAGTTGATCGTCTTTCTTCTTTAACGGTATAAGGGCCCGGTTCAGAATAATTAAAACAAATGAACAACAACTCGTCACAGGACAAGAAAAGGGAACGGGAGGGGAACCTGATGGGAACTACTAAGAGCTCCGGGAACTTCGGAACCGGCCCCTTCATGCCCCTTCGGAACAGGCTCCTGCAAAAAAGAAGACCAACATCGATTGCTGCTCAAAGACATTGCAAGCGGAGGATCAACTAAGCCACATAGAAGGCCTACATAAAAGAAAAAACCCTCAAATTTGTCAGTGCCACCGCGTCACACGAACTGAAGGTCATCCGCACTTATTCCCAGAAACTCAGTCGCAAAAGATGTGACTATTTTCAGAATAATTTTGTTTCCACATTCTGCATGACCTAGAACAATAACATCTCCATAACCAACTTAATAAATCGATCAAACTACAAGGATCATCATATCTTTGGACCTAAACCCTGAGCCCTAAAACCTCAAAAACTATGTAAGTGTACCTTTTTATTGAGCAATATGTGATTGGACTGGTTGTACTAGGTAGAAGCCCATATAGTCAATTTAAGCTAAAAAAATCACTATAGATGATTTATATGAATTTATCTTGTTTTTTGCCAAGTGTTCAATATGGCATAAATGTCTTTAAAACATAGAGTGTGAATGCAAAAACAACATGAGATACAATGTAGGGATGTACATGATGTATAAAGATGTCCCAAATATTTGGTTCCATTAAAATCTTCAAGCATCCTTCAAATTAAATATTGTCTAAATTCTTCAATAGTTTGTGTACTTTTAAAGTATGTGTGAGTCAAACTTTATCAATATCAATGCAAGTGCATCTTAAACAACCTATAACATGGCAAAAAAATTTGAATTTTCTGTGACTTTGAAAGAAATTTTCACAAATTTTTCTAGATTATTGTAGAAGTAGTGCCAAAAGTGAGTCAATGAGGTGGTCAACTGTGAAATTCCTTTATTTCCAAACAATAATTGGTTTTTCCTTCCAATTTTGTAGGGTTGTAGCACACCTCACATGTTTCAATTGCTATAGTTTTCTTTTAGATTTATTCAATTCTTGTCATGTTATTGTTTTTGGAGTGAAATTGAGTGAGACATGGACTCGGTTCTGGTTGTCACTGTAAATTTTGGAGAAATTTTGAAATTACTACAATTTTTGAAAATCATTACAAAATATATTAAAAATTAAAAAAATTAATCCGATATTTTTACCAAAGGTGTAAATTACGCCAGTAAAACACTACTTTTTTAAAAAGTTTTTCAAAATTTCAAAGTGAAGTAGAAACTCGACTTCACTTTTGTGTTAAGCTTCATTTTGTTAGTTAAGCTCAAATGAAATATAATTCATTTTCATGTCCCAAAATTTAGTTTAAGTAAAATAAACATAATAATCCAAAATACACTATGTGGAGGATTGTTTTTAGGACAATATTTGTAGTTAAGACCCTTGTAAAATCCAAAAATAGCTTGAATGATATGAATTTAACTTGAAGTAATGGCATGACCAAACAACGGATCCTTCACAAAAAGAATTGGATGGAAATCATCCTCATACCAATTAGAATTGAATAGTTAGTTCCATTCAAAAGTGGGTTTTTGTTATGAATAGCGTTTAGGGATTAACCCCTAAACGTCCACGGCATTATCCAGTTTCGGCAATTTTATATTGATGCACAATAAAGTGCAAAAAATAACGATATTTAGAACTTGGTATATGAATGAAAGTTGTACATTATGAATTATACATTCTATCCATATGGTTAGATCTACGATTGCTATCACCAATATTTTCTATAAATATTGGAACTTGTAATTTAAAATTACTTCTTGATTTGATTACGAGTAAAATATTGACAATTTGTGAATGAAATTTCTTTTGATTGGTTGAAATG
>OZ020519.1:4618049-4856696 GCA_963971425.1 Bryoerythrophyllum caledonicum | reverse complement strand
AGCCACCTCTTTAGATGGAAATGGTTACTTAGATGAAAATTTTCTATTCGATGAAAACCGTCATTAATGTGTATGGATGAAAAAATATTGGGCCCATCATTTTGCAAGCGCCCACCCTTTGAAAATTTGTCTTGTCACTTTCTGCCCTATTGAATGACGGGCAACTTGGGCAGAAAATGGGAGATTTCCATTGGTTATTGGCTGCCTGGATTTAGAGCAGATTCTTCTAAAGTTCATAACTTTTGCATCGTAACTGCGAATGCTTTGAAATTTGCGCCATTGGAAAGCTGTCGTTGAGAGCTACATGGAGTAAAAATTTCAGAAAATAATAAAATTCTGAAACTTAGAATAGCCTGCCCAGAAGTGCTGCGACCCGAATCCGGTCTCAAGGGCCTTTAGGGGTTAATATGTAAATTTCGGAATACATGCCACTGCCATACCTAACTATGGAAGATCTAGCCATTTCCTTTTGCCACTACGACTATACCCGTACCTTTTAATAAAATGCGGGACTATTAATTCTATTATGGCATTCTAAGAATTAAAAAGTGGTCCACATGCAATGATTTAAGCTTATGAGCTCAACCTTGTAGTCTATTTCTAAGTTTTGAGATCTCTATCATAAGTGCTTTTTGAGGGCTTTCACGCTCTTATTCTTGACATGTTCATTCCAAGATGGTATGGCAACTGTCCATTGGATGACTAATGGATGCGTTAAATACGGATGAACTCTTTCAATGGAATGCTTCATCCATTTAGAAGTCATTGGTTTCTTTGTCGGATTCTCAGATGCCATACTATTCCGAAATTGGCAATATAAATTATAATGTCAAGAGCATTGTGTATTAGAAATATGGACTTTCATATGAACAAAGAAGTCAGATTCTACCGGTCCAACACTTCATCTTTTAACTTCTACGCTCCTTTTTTTTTATTCCAAGTGTGTTTAGAAGTTCAACCTTGGTTCAAACCCCCAACTTCCAATTCTATTTGGAACACAAATATTGCCACCCCAAAATTGTGTAGTGTTTGGGAATATTTTAAGACATTGCTAATGTAATTACATTGTTTGTAGAACATTATGGACATTATGATTTTGGAAAGTATCATTTAACACTTGCACCTCTCTCCAAGTTCCAAATTTACTACATACATCCTTGCCAAAATAATTACTCCTTTCAAATTCTATGTTGGAAACGTTGGAATGTATAAAAATTTCTCATTCCACACATCCACTTATACTTAAAAATAAGCAATCAAGTTCATTTAGAAACAAGTAACATAAAATGTACTCTTTTTGTTTACATTGACATGGCCGCAATGTGGAAAAAAACATCCACTAGGAAGATCTTAAAAAATGACCTTGATCAATCGACTCAAGACCAGTCGGTCGGCACTTGGTGGTCGACCGCCATGCCGTCCGCTCCTAGAGCTTGGCGGACGGCCACCAAGCCACCAAGCCTCAAATTTCAGCAACTTCCTTCCCTCTTCCACTTCTCTCCACTCTTTGGCAACACGGAAGCGGTTTGGAACATTATTTTTTTGAGTAGATAGACATTGCATGTGCACTCTAAATTAGGAGAAAGAGTCACGTGCATTATTAGTCAGAAGAATGTCTCAAAGATATTATGCGAATATATATGAATATTCCATTTCATATATCCTATGCACTTGGAAACATATGAAGAATAGAACTTGTGAATAGTAGTTTCACTTAAAATAGACTACACAAGAAATCTAGATTCATTTTTCTCCTTTACTAACCACAAGCCTATTAGAATGACCGTCCGCCCCGCCGTCTGTCTTTGGCATTTGGATGCTTCCCTCCGTTGTCCGCCTCTCCAACTGCCACTTGTCACTACACAAGGGTTCGCCCTCCGAACTCTATGGCCGACCGCTGCTCGGTCGACTCTTGGCCGTCCGACCCACCGATTGCCTGGCCGTCCGCCCGGCGGTCAGCCTTAGGCGTCCGCCGGAGCGGCTGACTCCGTAGTCGTCCGCACGGGTTTTTTGGCCATAACTCCCTCATTTTTGGGAGTTTTTGAACGTGTAATATACCATTCAAAGCGTCTTAAAAATGCGCTTCTAACAGTATAGAGCGCGCAGCAGACGCCCAAGGGCCGTCCGCACGGCGGTCGGCCCTCACCCATCCGCATGGTTGACTCCCTAGCCATCCGCATTGGTTTTTTGGCCATAACTCCCTCAGTTTTGAGAGTTTTTGAACGTGTAATATCCCATTCAGAGCGTCTTAAAAATGCGCTTCCAACGGTATATAGCGCGCAGCGGACGCCCATGGGCCGTCCGCACGGCGGTCGGCCCTCACCCGTCCGCACGGTTGACTGCCTAGCCGTCCGCACGGGTTTTTTGGCCATAACTCCCTCAGTTTTAGGAGTTTTTGAACTTGTAATATACCATTCAAAGCGTCTTGAAAATGCGCTTCCAACAGTATATAGCGCGCAACGGACGTCTAAGGGCCGTCCGCACAGCGGACGGCCGACCGCCGACCGCCATTCGGACAATCTGGCGGACGGCTGACGGCCGACCGCCATTCGGACGGCCGATCGGACGACCAAGACGCTGACCGCCATTCGGATGGTTGGGCGGACGGTTGTCGGACGGCCAACCCCTGACTGCCATTTGGACGGTCAGGCGGACGACCAACTATGGACCGCCATTCGGACGACCGAGCGCCGACCGCAATTCGGACGGCCTAGCGGTCGGCACCGACCGACCACCTAGCGGTCGTGGCGGGCGGACGGCAGGGCGGACATCACTGACCGATCACCGGGCGGTCGCGATAGGCGGACGGAGGGTGGTCGCATCTGACAGCCGAGCGGTCGGCCGAGGCTGCGGACGGCTATTTACCCCCGGGTAAATTGACAAAACTCGTTATGTCACCGGACGTCCTGATAGGCCCGAGGACGTCCTTCGTTTTGACGTCCGGACGTCAGGGACGTCGAGCGTCCTGACAACCCTGGTGCAACCACAAAGTGTGTGATCTACATCATCACACCATATGCATCGTTTCACAAATCCCTTTGCATTATTTGATGACTGAGAAAAACTCCCTCCTCGTGATTTCTTGAGTTCACTCATCTCCACTCTCAAATCTTTGAGGCCCTTTACAAGTTCTTCAAGGAAATCTTCATCTAAAGTTTTACCCTTTGAAGATCTTGCAGGAGTTGAAGGCATAGCAGTCGGAGTTGAAGCATTTCCAGTTGCCTTTGGTAAAACCTCCATCCTCAAACTATGTCCCCGCGCCTTCATTCGTTGTTGTTTGGCAATAAGGCTCACAGCTTCCTCCATCCGCCTCCAATTGGTAGTAAAACCTCCTTCAGTCGCTCCATCTTGCAAAAGTAGAAGTAGTCTGTCTTCTACAACATCATCAACAGCTTGCAAAAACAGCTTCGATTTTCTAGCCTCCAAGAAACGCCGATCGGCTAATGGAAGTTGACCAAACTTTCTCTCAAACTCCCTTAACAACTCATTTGGGCCGATGCCCTTGCCTGCTTGCTGCTCCACTCTGTAAAAAAAAAACTCTCTTTGACACCCTCTCTGTATCCTCATCAAAATACTCATCTCTCAACCTCTCATCAAATGTAGCCCATGATGTCACATACTCTTCTTCTCGAATCTCTCGGACCCTCTCTCGGATTTCAGGAACAACAACAAGATGAAAAGTCTCATTCATTTGACCCTCAGGCACTTGATACATCTCCATCTCACAAACATAAGATTGTAAGAACTTAGTAATGTTCTTCCCATCAAACCTCCCGATCTTATCAACAAACACCCCTCAAAGCTTTGGTGGCTGCATTACCACCAGTGTTTCCTCTCTCCCGTTCCATAAACAAAGCCAATGCACCCAAAATATTCTCCATATATGCTTGAGCCCCTCTAAGAGCCCCTCCGGAAGCCCCTCTTGAAGCCCCTCCAATGTCCCTCATCAAAACAAACTCAAACTAATTGCCCTAAAGCGTCTCTCAGTGGAAGCACCAAATTTCGGGTAGAGAGAATTTGCTCTAGGCAAACGCTGGGTTTTTGGCTGCAACTAGTTTTAGTAAGGATGATAAGGGCTTAAACAAAGAAAAGATGTAAACAAACTCATTCTTTTCTTAGTATTAAAGAATAATCAAGATATAAACAAACTGCATACATCAATAAATGTATACATTATAAGTTTTTGTTTATATTAAAAATAAACTCCATTGTATAAAGACATATAGTTGTATAAAAGCGTACACAAAGTCATATAAAGGTGTAGAAAAGGTCGTATAAAAGTTGTATAAAGGTCGTATAAAAGTCATATAAAAGTCGTATAAAAGTTGTATAAAAGTCGTATAAAAATTAATAAAAATATGTATAAAAATATGTATTTATACTCTCATGGTACAGGCCTCCTAAATACATCTACAATTGTACATACTATGTACAAGTTTTAGAAAAACCGCACCTCTTTCTCAAACTCCTTGCAAACAACATTTTGCACTCAAATGAGTGCCAAAAATGCTAGAAATATCCAAATTGAACATACTAAAGTTTTTTAGAAAGCTAACAGATTGACACTCAACCACAAAAAATTTCAAGTTCAAAAATTAAACCAATCGATTGTTATGGTTCTTCAAAGTCCCTCCACAAAATTAGCAAGGCAGCTGTACATCTAATCACTTACTAGATCATTTCGGTTGCATGGAAGCTTCAAATTCAATGTGCTATATCATTTTACAAAGCTAACTACATAATCCATAACCTCTCAAAATCTTAGCTCCAAAACTATCATAATCCAAAATTTATACTTTGCTAAAGTCATTACTCTTGTTTTGTGCGGCAGTTTCACACCCTCACACTAGATTACTTATAACTCTCATATGAAGCTCCAAATACAGACTATGATAGCTTTTTAGAAAGCCAAAAACTATTTACACATGCTCACAAAATATCAAAACAAAAGGATTCGTAACAAATTTCTGACAAGCTCTCAAAGTCTCTGCTAAGAAATTATAAAGGCAGCTGAACCTCTCATTTTCCTTCACGCATAACTTCCTCACTGTAACTTCAAATGAAACATGCTATACCATTTTAGAATCAAAACAAAACGTAGAAAAAGTCCTGAAATTTTCTTTGAAATCCAAGCAAAACTCAAAACATAGTGTCTCTCCAAAACTCGGCTCTAAAAACAATGGGGAAAGAATGCTCTCGGGAAGAAGATGAACCTCCCTTATCCTACTCAAAGGAGGCCACCAAAGTCAAAGATAGGCCACATCAGCCCATCCACAGCCCATGTGACACCCTCAACTCCTATTGGTTGATCCAAATCTCCTCCATACCCTCATCTATCCCTTTATTTTACATAGAAAACCTTAAAATCAAGAAGAAGGGTAAAATAGACTTTATCCTTCTTTTAACAACTATACTCAACTCACTCAAAGTACAAACAACTACTTGGGTAAAGAAATTGATGGCTAAGGATCTAAGAGCTGTCCAAAGAACGTATAAAGGCCTCGACAAGGTACATTTGACCGCCAAATTGCGACTTGGTTGGTTGGTTCGTACGTCGTTGGGCTCTCCGCTGGTCCATGTTCGATTCCCGAAGGATCCATTGAGCGGTTCTGGAGGCCTGTAACTTGGCATTGCTAGTGAGGCAGGAAATAACAGCCAACTTGCTACCTACTCCCTGAGCTGTACTGTGACAAGATGCAGGACACCCCAAGATTGTTAACGGGCTCCAGCATTGATTTAAACTGTGGTTCACACCACAACTCCCTCCTCTTTTTCTCTACCTTATTTGATTATTTTCGCTCAACAAAATCAACTTAAAAATACCACACTATATTAATTTACATTATGCCGCGATTTTCATTACCACAGCGTTGTGGGCATTGGAGTGATTGATACTTCAATCAAATGTGGGATGGAATTGAATCATGTAAAGTTATTCCCTTTTGAAGTTACTGTACGTGTCTCACGTGTGGTAGATGAGATGGTTTGGACTAGAGAACTAGTCGGGGAACGTTTTGGGCAATGCCTGGGCTTAATTATACGGTGGCAAAAGTCTCAATTGCGGGTTGTTCATGCACAAGGACATCCACCAGCCTCATCAAGTGCATGACAAAATTATTCTTTTTCACCAGTGGCAATGGCTCAGTATGATTTCCATGGGGAGCATGGAGATTCAAATCTCAACAACGTCTCTCCTAGTACTCCAATGCATTTGAGCATTCATGAGAGGTCATCTCCAATGACCTAGGGATCACAATCTGGTGTTACAAATCTTCCACACATGGAAGGTTTGGCACCTGAGAGAACCAGCACTAGGTATTCTATGGTGAATCGGAGAAGGAGAGTACCAAGACTACGTGAGAGGGGGGAATCGAGAAAAGCAAAAGTGGCATTGAATAGTGTGCAGTCTGCAAAACAGAGGGGGGACTGCAAAAGTAATTGTTTGAAGGAAGTGACCGAAAAATACATTTTGGAACAACGTTACATGATATGGGCCCCTGTATATGAGGTGAGAGCCACTTGGATTCTACAGATGCTGAATGTTTTCTACACGATTAAGGAAGGACAAACAAGGAACAAATATAATACAAAGTTGGATGGCGTAGTTGTGTGCAATGGATGTTACGCTGCAGCATATGGTTATTCGCAGAGACGATCCAAAGAACTGAAGCAATCTCACCATGTGTACAGAAGGATTGCTGCGGAACATGGAAATGTTTGTAAGATTAGGGAAGGGGCAAAACTTTTTGCGGCACGTGAGTGCTTTACAACCTTTGTGAACGAGGCATGTTGCACCCAACCGCATCGGCAAGAACGACGGAGGACAGACAACTTGGTGATGGCACTGGTGCTGCTCCCTATGAATACTACAAAGGTAGACGTGTATAATTATGTAAACGAGGAGGTGAAGCAGATACACGATAGAGAATGATTGTCGATAAGTGGTTTCAAAAACTCTGAAGGGTGGAATTTTCACATGTGCAGATTCCTCCGTTCTCTAGATTTTTGAAGTGCTTCCATTGTTGGGAGTATAAGTGTGGAATGGAAGCGACAAACAACTCGGTGACCAAGTTGCAGATCAAGAACAAGTTTTTGATCCACATCTGACACCAGATGGAAGAGCGCCAAGATTACTGGTCATTCAAGAGATCAGCTATAATATCACCAGATCTCTACATGTGTTTAATAGTGGATGGCATGGATCAAAACACTACCATGGTTCTAAAGATGAGGCAGACGGTGAAGAACATTGAATCACGATTTGTAAAAACTCATTTGTGCGGTGTTCTGGTACATGGAATTGGATTGTATGCAGATGTTTGGATAGACTCACACCACCAGCATGATAGCAACCAGGACATTACATTTGTGATGCATGTGATACACGATGTGAGACGAAAGAAGGGTGCATTGCCTCCTTCGTTGCAGATCCAAGCAGACAACACAACCTGAGAGAACAAGAACATCTACATGTTTGCCCTATGAGCTATGCTTGTTGGAATGGGGTACTTCCAAGAGGTACATCTATGTTTTCTAATAGTGGGCCACATGCACGAGGACATCGATAAGTGGTTTTGTATTATATCCCACATGTTGAAGAGATCAAACATTGATTCTTTGAAGCAGCTGCTGCAACTCGTGGAGAAAGGAACGTTGTACACAGAGTCCTTCGTGAGTGCAAGGCATTTGGAGAATGTTAGGGATTGGAAGACATTCATTACGCCCTACTTGCTGGCAGGTGGTGATACACTGTCGGGCATAACATTTCCGCATCAAATGAGATTTTACTCAAAGAATGGTACACCTCGGGTGCAGTACAAGCATTACAACAAGGACCCGTGGAGTCCTACACAAGGGTACTTGTGTTTGTGATCTCTACCGGCAAAAGAAGATAAGCCAAATTTTGTAGAGGTATTTGGTGCAGATGACAAGGAGTTGAAAGCACTCGATGATTTCATTGAATACAAGGAGAAGTGTGTGGAAAGGATACAACATGTGGAGGAGAATTTGCAAGCAATCAAAGAGGCTTAGTGGATGAAAAAATATTTGAAGGGATTTTCTCTCCAAGATCGAACTGTGGATGCAATGCTACGTTTCGGCCGTATGAAGCAAATGTGAATGTAGAAGGGGACAATACCGCAGTGGAGAATACAACAGAGAACGGTGATTCTAGTCCACCAAGGAGTAGAGATGCAATTGTGGACTCAATCATGGCAACCATGCCAAACCCAGAGCCTCGAGGCTACTTTGGACCTTGCTGGGACAGACCTTCAATTTCAGCAGTGACGGGAGCATCGAGAAGACCAAGAGCGAGAGTCGTAGGCCAACACTATAACAAAACATGGTAAAAAAGAACCGCACTCAAAATTAGGTGTGGTTCTTTTTGCCACCGTTCTGCGCGCGGCCAAAACGACTGCAGGTTTTTCTTTTGCATTTGCGACTGCAATTTTTGGAATTAGGAAGCGTATGCTATACGGTTAGAAAGGTCTTGGAAATACCTTTCCGACGGTGTATTACACGTTTCCTAATTCTCATAATTGCAGTCGTAAATGCAGAAAGAAAAATCTGCAGTCGTTTTGGCCGCGCAGAACGGTGGCAAAAAGAACCGCACCTGATTTTGAGTGCGGTTCTTTTTTACCATGTTTTGTTATAGTGCAAGCATCAACATCAATACAGGGGGCAATAGACGACCCTTTTCCACATTTCAATCCAGAGACGGATCTACACATTGGGCACTTTGTGGCTTTGACAGTAGAGTGGACAAAAGTACGGGCTGTAGTACCATTCTATGTGGGGAAGGTAATGGAATGTGGACAACGCAAATGGGCCATGAAAGTGAAGGTGATATGGTATTGGCCTATCATGAGGCAAGGTGTGCAAGATGAACTGGGTTCTCATGCACAACGGTACGGAAACTGTATGGGAGCATCTTGGGAGCCGTATGGTGAGAGACATGGCTGGGTAGATGAAGAAGCTGCTATATTTTCATGGAAAGATGTTCCAGTAAGAACGAGAAGTGAACACTTGAAGATGAAGTTCATTATGGTACAAGGAGTACAAACAGAGGACGGATTTACTATTTCTAATGAAGCCATGCTGCACCTATTGGAATACATTGCGCTGCAAGTGGAAGGTATGAATGATGAGAGGCTGCAGAAGGAGCTAGATGCTTACTAAAGTAGAGTATTGCATTGTATATATTATATGATTATCTATATTAGGTAATGTAGTCTTGTAAGAATAGATCATACTATTATCATGCATGTGTCAAATTTGCCATGGGTTTTTTATATAACATAGAGGATGATTATGTTTTATCCGTATATCTGTGGGGTACACAACCAATTGTGTAGAATCTATTTTTCCGAACATGTATTATGTGAATAGAAGTAGACGTTTCAGATGTTCTATATTTGTTCATATTGTATACTTTGTATTGAATCAGATACATACTACATATACTATAACGTATCCATGACGCGAATAATTATTTTTTCAAGAGATTCGTACTTGATATTGTCAAAGAATATATACTTCATCACTGTTGTAGAGGAAATCATGTTAAAAAAAATTTGCCACAGTGTATAGTAATTTCTTAGAATTCGATTTTGTACTGCACTCGGGGCCTAAGTGTATGTTTATTTGGCCAAGTGCGTAAATAGTGAATTTTGTGTTTGTCCTCAACTAATTACAAGCCTCTAAATCTAATGTTCCATTGTACCGATGGTTTTGAAAGTTGGTATACATATTTTCAACTATACAAGGTTGCATTTTGTGAAGAGTTGCACATTATTCTTTTGTGAAAATTTTGAGATATGGGCTCCCAAAGTCATTCTGCCCGTGAGAAAAAACTGGTGATATTTCAAAAACTATCCTTTGATTTTAAATATCTCAAAATCTGCACTGTCAAATGACTTGTTCTTTGTAGGGTAGACTAATATTATAGTAGTGAACAAAATCCTATGGTTAGATTTTTTTTATTCTAAATTTGTTTAGACTCTAGTTATAGAAACGGTAGTTTTGAGGTGTTTTGAGTCCTCCACTATCCCTCCGGCCTTTAGGGGTTAAGGTTCCAAAATCATCTAACCTTCCACTCAAATTGTTGATACTAGATGACCTGCATAAATGCACAAACATGTCAGAGGTGGAGTTCTCCACTTTGTAATTTGATAAACAAATGTTTGGAAACAATAGAGTTATCCTTCAAGGAACCTAAAACTAACCACTTGTCATTCAATCAAAAGGCATCTACAAGTAGGCAAAATTGGGATGTTTAGGATGCAATTCAGGATACTTTTTGTGGTGGAAATCACCTATAAAACACAAATAAGATTTGACTAACCTTGCACTTTCAAATTTTATATAAGTTATGTTATAATTGAAAAAATATATTTTTCTATGTTCTGTCAAAAAATAATTCCAATTTGATATACAAGAAATTCCAAAGAGAGTAGCTGACATGGGCAATTTTAGGTGCCCACCTTTTAAAAATAATTATTATCTGATAAAGATGCCTTCCTAGCGGGCTTTGGGTATAGTTGATAAGACTAATGTAAGAATTGCCTCAGTGGTGGGACCCACGATTTAGTGACTGTTGTTGATGTTCAGGTGTGTGTTTTGCCAAGCAGTCATTGTAGTCTGTTGAGGACGTAATGTGTTGTTCCCACCTGCTGTAGTTTAGAGTGGGAGACGGACAAAACTTCTTAAAATTTCTAGGGCATTCTCACCAACATCCTGAACATATTGAATTATGTTAATTTTTGTGTGGTAATTCCCGAGCATTCTTGTTTGAAAAGCATTTTTGTTGTGATGGCGCCACGATGTGTTTGAACGAAAGAGAGCTACGCCGGGTTGAATTGTTTGCGCATGAAATTGGTGACTGGCATAAATTCCGCACATATGCTTCTGTTATTAGATTCTGAGAGAGTTGCACAAATTGTCTCGGGCAATGCTTGTGCTCGTTGCTGGATTGGAGGTCCAAAATATTATGAATTCTTGGTTTTTTTCTGGGTTTCGCTGTGCCGTTATCGCATTGGATTGAAGGCCGGATGAAGTGCACGCTACATGAGGTACATTTCTATTTCATTTGTGTTTTCGTGTTGAGGATTGTGAAGTTGTCCGCGTGTTCTCTGTGGTTTCGTAAATATGGAGTAAACGTCTTCAGTGTATGTCATCATTTGAAGTGTGAAGTTGGTGATATCCTTAGAGTGTTTGCCACTGTTCAATTGCAAAGAGTCATTTGTATATAGGGTTTCATGGGGTTCCTTTGCATTGTGTTTACATTGTATTCATAGACAGATCAATTTTGATTGACTTGTCATGGTGAATGACAGTACGGCACCTTCATGCGGGTTTAGGGTTTTGATATTGTAGGGTGTCCGTATGTAGGTGCTAATTGAAAAAGTGATGTGCATAAAATAATATTGTATTCCAATTTATCGTTCATACATATTTATTAGCTTTAGTTGAAGTGTTTCACAGCAAAGCGGTAGGTGTTGCTAGCGTCCATGGCGTGAAGAACTATCTTCTGCATATAAAGACAATGTTCGCAGCATTTATGTGTTATGCGTGTCCTTCCTGCAGTTTGCATAAATTTATCTGGCAGGTTTAGGGTGCAGAGGCAGTAGACCTTCCATCTTCTTCGGTATATTGAGGTCTATCAAGGAGTAAGTTTTGATTTCAGAATTCGACATTCTCTATTGCAATTACTAAGGTATGACTCTTCCCAAAAATTTAAATTATGTAATCATTCTTGATGTGCCTCTCTGTACGGTTCGAAACTCCCATTATTGAACTTAGATTTTATGCGTAGTATGCACAAACACACTGCAAATATGGGATCATGAATGTGATGAACACACATACACTAAAAATAATATTGATGTCCATATGGTTCAGGGTTGATAGACAAAATGAAGTATGTGTACAATTTGTAACCTTCTCTATTATGTGTAGATGGCGGCAATGTTAGATGGACTTGATACTCCAAGCACCGCAGTTGCCTTCACAGTGTGGATAATTCTCCTCCTATTGCACTCAAACGATGAAATCCAACAACCTGTATTTCTTGAAGCCGGCGATGATGAAAAACGTGATTTAATCAATGCTCTTCTCAACCCCTTCTCCATCATGCAGCACGCAAGCCAAGACATCATTGAAAATAGTCTTCACAACTATAGAATTTCTACATCGTTCACTGAATATGGAGAGGACTTGGGGTTCTAGGTGAAACCTTGATCAACGACATGGTTCTCGTGGTTCCACCTGGAACAGTATGACAACACAAGGTGGGTGGAAATGTTTCGAATGACGAAGCAGTTAGTTATGTCTTTAGCTGACATTTTAAGTCCACAAATATCCCGCCAAAATACACACTACCAGCTCGCCATTCCTGTGTTGATCAAGGTGGCTTGCACGTTATTCAAACTTACACATGGAGCAAACCTGACCATCTGTAGCAAAATGTTTGCTATTGGGAAGAGTACCATTTCCAAAATCCTACAGGAGATTGTTCATGCTAACAATGAAGAGTTGAGGGGACACTATAACAAAACATGGTAAAAATGAACCGCACTCAAAATCAGGTGCGGTTCTTTATGCCACCGTTCTACGCGCGGCCAGAACGACTGCAGATTTTTCTTTTTGCATTTACGACTGCAATTCTAAGAACTTGGAAACTTTTAATACACCGTTGAAAAGGTATTTTCAAGACCTTTTTAACCATATATCATACGCTTCCTAATTCCAAAAATTGCATTCGCAAATGCGAAAAGAAAAACGTAGAGTCGTTTTGGTCGCGCGCAGAACGGTGGCAAAAAGAACCGCACCTGATTTTGAGTGCGATTCTCTTTTACCGAGTTTTGTTATAGTGGAAGAGTTGGTATGGCTACGGGTGATAAAGTTTGCATTATACAGGAAAAGTTTGAACAACTTTGAGGCTTGCCTGCGGTGGTGGGTGCCATCGATGGTACTCACATAGGTATCTCAAAGCCTCAAGTGGGGGCACATGATTACTTTTACTTCAAGTCGGGAGCTTATAGCATGAACTGCCAAGCCGTGGTGGATAGTGAACACCGCTTCTTGGATATGTATTTGGGCATGCCTGGATCAACAAACAATAGTCAAATGCTACGGAGGTCCTCATTGTACACTTTAGATGGACAAGGTCAATTGTTTGATGCAGATCAAACAATGCATGGCCACACCCCCTACTTGATTGGTGACTTGGGGTATCCTCTACAGCCATGGCTGATGGTACCACATCGGATTTACACAAATCTATCAATCTTTGAGACTCTATTCAATCGACGTTTAAGACGTGGCCGATGTGTTGTGGAGAATACATTTGGAATCTTGAAGCAGATGTTTAGAGAGATTTTGGACAAGTCAGACTTACTTGTCACTTTTCTTCTTGAGTGCTGTGCAATACTCCATAACATGCTGTCGGGGCAGACGCAAGAGCAAGTTAAGCAACTGTTGTGCGTGCTACGAAATGAGGGGATGCACGGTGCTGTAGTTGATGATGAGATCCGTGCACATGAAGTTTTGGGTGGAGGTCACAATACTACAAAAACAAAATAGGCTATTGAAAAGCTTCGGCACTTGGGAGTGCACCTCACCACTCGCCAGCGGGTGCTACTCTAGAAATTAAGGTAAGTTTCATATAGTTAACAAAATCGATGTCATTTTCCATATCGTTTTTTAGGTTCAGCATGCTATAGTCTTCTCTACTGCACGCACTTGTGATGAAAGAAATAAGCACTATAAGAAACCCGTGTTTTTTTGGACGTCCGAGGTCAAACTGCCATGTCTGAAGTGATGTCCGATTATAGAAATATTGTAGCAAAGCCGAGCATGTTTTTTGCAGGACATCAGATCAAACACGTGAACTAGTATAAATAGTGTTTAGATGTCTGATCTAATGCACATGTCAGTTTGGACGTCTGAAAAAACATCCGCGCGTTACTTTGGACGTCCGGAAAAACACTATAGTGCCACGTCGGCAGGGGGGTTTCAGCTTCAATGTGAGTAACTTCGAGATTGTTACTGCAACGTCCTGTAAAACAGTGCCCAACGGTTAAAACACAGTGGAGATGGGTTGATCCCCTACAAAAATAAAAACGTGGATGTCGTTACTGACATCACAAAAAACGTGGATGTCCTTACTGACATCACAAAAAACATGTTTGAGCCACGTAGGCAAGGTAGAAATTGGATTCTTTTTAAAATGTTCGTGCCACGTAGGCAAGGTTGAAATCAGCTGCCACGTAGGCAAAGAGGATGTTGGAACAGATGCCTGGATGGACGTCTACTGTGACATTTTAATGTTTATGCTAACACCAAGACAAATCCAAAAATCCCATATGGATTGTCACCACTTGTGCATCCCATTGTATATATATGTAAGGCCTTCTCTCCTATCTCATCACACTTGAATCAAGAGTGATTTACTTTCGTCCATCTATTTGGATGAATTTGAATTACCCTTCAAACTTAAAGTGATATGGTACTTTTTGATGACATGGCGCTTCTTTTTGGTGACATGGCACTTGCTTTTGTTGACTTGGCGCTTGCTTTTGGTGACCTCCATTTCAAAGTCAGATGTCATAACAAACGTCACAGAAAACATACCATGTTAGAAATGCCACATTACCAAGGGCCCGGATGAAAAAGTTGGGGATGTGGCACTACCCATCCACGTGGCGCTGATGTGGCAACGACGTGGCAGCCACATGGCACTTTTTTTTCACCTCATGGCTGCATGTTAGATGTGATGTCTCGCAAAAAACACGGCAAATTTCGCATGTTTTTTCTGACGTCTGCATGTTTTTTTGCATATCTTTCTTAACACATTTTTTGGACATCCAAAAAAACGCGACGGATGTCCAGATGAACATCCGCCTACGTTTTTTTTTATGTCAAAAAACACGGGTTTCTTATAGTGAAGTATGGAGGTATGAAATAAAAAAAACCTAAATGAATCAAGGTTAGTGGTACTTACCTCCCCGGGTTTGCATGTTAGAAAGGGTGGCTAGGGTGGCAGTTGGAGCGCGATACAAGCTAAAACCAAATTTCAAAGTCAGGTATACTATTTCAAAACAATGTCTTGTGTATGTACAAAATGTACAATTTTTAATTTTTTTTAAATTTTTAAATTTTAATTTTTCCATTCATTTCATAAAAGAAAAAGTCTAAATTCAATTCAAAATCTCACAAAAACAACACTAACATTCAAGTGCCTATTGTATTTGCAGGTAGTCCTGCATGGAGGGACGCGGATATGGCGATCCTGTACTCATATTGTGCATGTCTATGTTAGAAGGTCTTGTACATAGCATGTAGATTGTTCATACATGTAGAGTTTGCCATTTCTAGTAGCATGCATTTCAATTGTCCGTTGTTGAATGGGGGCCGTAGTGGTTGTCTTGTAGTCATCCTGCATCATGAAAATAGTGTATCTTGGCACCGGATGTCATAGTATCAGAGGCCTCCTACGTTAGATTCGTAATAGGCTCTGGCTCACGAGCAGGGACATGCCGATGTAGTCCTTGTTGGTGTGACGTTGTCATCCCGCCACTTAAAACTTTTGAGAGCTGCGATAAGCAAGCAACCATTTCACTATACTTCATAATTGCCAGGCGGGCGTTCTCATTTGCTACTGCTGCATGCTCATAAGTGCGGAGATCTTTCTCCCTTTGATAAGACATTTGCTTTGAGAATAGTTTCAGTTGCACATCAATTTTTGATCTTTATATATCTTGGGATGCTTCAATTATCTCTTGCATCTGAGATGCCATGATAGCTCTCGTTGCCTTGATCGCCTCTGCAATGAGGGAATGACCTGATACATTTTTGCGGCGGATGCCCATGTTCCCTGTGCACTTTGTGCACCCGAAGTGGGACTAGTCGGGTGAGCTCAAAAACAATGGTGTAATCCCTGGTGGGACACCAAGAAAAGAGTTCGGGGGAGGCACATCAGTGCATCCTTGAGGGCCTTGACATTCATGTGGACCATAGAATGAAGGTCATGCTGACTGTGGCGTTGTGCTTCCTTTAGGGGTTCCAAAAGCATGGTCATGTGACATGTCCATGGGCTCGTCATTCTCTGCATCACTATCACCTCCATGAGTCTCTCTTATTGTGGAGGCTGGTAGTTCCTATCTTTATTCGACAAGAGGTCCCTCACGTGAGGTGGTTGAATGAGAGGTTTGGATCCATACCACTCATGTATGGCGTTATAAACCTCTGGCAAGTATTGACGAGGAAATCCTTCTCCTTTACGCTCATGAGAGGAAATCTCCCAACATTTAGGTGTGTTACGTCCCGTCCTTCACAAGAAATCTGCAATTCTTTTATAGTCAGCTATAAATTGATTCCACTTTGTCTTGCATGCTTGTGCGTCACGATGGCAAGGAGAGAAACCAGAAGACTTGAGATGAGCTGGCAATCTATTCCATTTTGTGATCTCTGGAATCATCAAGTCTCTGTTGTCTACTCTGTCAATTTCTTCCAAGTAGATGATACGTTTTCTAAAAATCAAAGCAAAAATCTCCTTACGGTTCTATTTAGGGTCACAATCCTTTCTTGCACGCTTCCTTGGGCTGCCTACTGACGAAGACGATACTAGTGGAGGCCGAATATGTGATGAAACAGGTCGGGATGTTCCAAAAGCTGGAATGCGGACGCCATCACCGAGTAATGTTGAGTCTATAACAAGTAGTTATCCATAACACATTATATATCCTTTTACTCAATTGATGTACCTACTGATATTGAAGTAATGGTTTCATGCATGCGTAAATAATCATTTTATGACAATGCAAATCAGCAATTCACTATAATACATGTGCAGAGAATGAATAATACAAAGGAAAGAAAACCAAAATATTCACTCATGCTGTACTGTAACTTACATGTAAGAAATCACAATTTGTTCAAATGATGACAATGTTTTACAAAATTTTGATTTTCGTTAAGATATTTCTATGAAAACATCTGTAAAAGTATAGAAGTTCTCTATTGGATGTCGGAGATTGTTTGTTTGTTTTGCAGGGTTTATTTTGTAATAATGTTGCAGTTTGTAGAGTAAGTATTCCTCCGGATAGCACTTAGTTGGAGCTAAATGTGTCCGGAATGATCGCTTTAAATTCGTTCCCACAGAGATCTATTGTTTCTTCCTGGAATGATAAGTAAACTGATAGCTATCCTCCTATCACGCACTAGTTAGCATTCCTATTCTACGCCCTATCTATTCATCCGGATCTTTCCGGATGTCCGATGTGGTTTCCTACTAACCTCCGGATCCTTCCAACTTCCGGAAGGTCAGGTGGAGTTTTTTCTTCCGGAGTTTTTAAGCGAGTGGCCGGGTACCACTGATCCTATTTTGTGTAAGTGGCCGGATTCCCCACTGCCTTGTAATTTAGAGTGGCTAGGCACCCACTGCCCTGAAACTTATAGAGGTTGGACACCCACTCTCCCTATATTGTTAAATGGTCGTTGGTTTGTTGTTTCCGGATTTATTCTCTCACATAATTCGGAAGGCCTTCCGGATACGGTCACTCAGAGGCTCACCCGGACTACAACGACATTCCGGTTGATGATCAGTGCTTCGGAGAGGTATGAAGGGCAAATCTGCATTTGGACTTCCTTCTAGACATACACCACAGGCTTTTCCATCTATCGTAAGGGAAAATTCCGGTTGCAACCAGAATCCGGGTTCACACGGATTCTCCGTGCCCTAGGAGCTACCAGGCCCACCACCTAAAGTACCCTCCCTCCCCCTCCAGGCTCCTTCCAGTCACGGAGGATCGTGAGACTCTATCTAACCTCTCCTTCAGTTGTTCCGGGCACTCTCCCACAGCAAGTCCCAACCGGTTAGACTAGATGCTTATCCGTTAACCACTTCAGATTCAACAACTATTCCACTAATCATCAACCACAATGGGCCCTATCCTTCATTCACGAAACAATACACCATCAACTTAATTTCAAGAAGAGAAAATATACTAACAGAAAATATCATTCGGGAAAAAGAAAGAACAAGACCCTGAGCCGGCTAAGACTCAGGTATTAAGTAACTACTACAACTGATATGAATATCTGATCTAAGAAGCTAAAAATCCGGAAAATCCTATCTTAAAAGTGAAAGAGATCTTATCCCTTGAAACCCGGAATTCAAACCCAGATCCGAAAATTTCGGATCTGAGACCCGGTTTTCACGGATCTAACTCAAAACTTAAAGTAGGGTTTTCTTTAGTCTACCGTATGATAGCCAGGTGCAAACTTGAGCCCCATCGTTAATCGCTATCATACTTTAGCCCTAAAGATTCTAATCTACGGAGTAACCTGGTTCCGCCTCCTATTGCTACGACGTGAAGGGGTAACCTCTGCTGGTGCGGTGCCGGCCTCGGATTGCGCAGGAATGGATGCTGGTGGCTCCGGTAAGGAGGTCGGTGTCGGCATCCCTGCTCCGGATGGTGCATCCGGATCCTCTGTTGTTACAGTCTGGCCGGATGGTGCGTCTGCTCGGTCTTCGACGTCCGGAAGGTCGCGGAAGCTACAACTGGGGCTGACCACCATGGGTGTCGCTGCTGAGCTTCCGGGTAAAGGGTCCGTCACTAGTGGCCCCGGAGATGGAGACTCTGAAGGAATTCGGAAGGGCAACGGGGGTACTGCCTGATTTCCTGGCACCTGTTCCCACTTCTGCATACTCTCCGTGCTTGGAAAGGCTACCCCATTCCAACTCTTAGGAGAGCTAAAATCCGGCGTTCCTACGAGGTCATTGAACTCTTCGGTGAGTGACTTCGGCGTTCCGGCTGCAGGTTTGGGTGAAGAGCCGGCCGGAGGTTGGGGCGGGGAAGTAGTTGCCGGTCCGGATGGTGATCCGGACGGACCTATAGTGGTTCCGGACGATCCAGCAGTGGTTCCGGATGGTCCAGCCGCGTCTGGGGCAGGAGGTGCCGGAAACGGAGGTAGAGGTTCTGGTACTGTTGAGGTTGCTGCCACGAGATCCCTCGCTAGCTCCTACATCTTGGTCCAGGTGCTCTCCATTTTCCGGCTGTGATCCACTAGGAACCGGATGATCTGCCCCCTGTTGAGCTTCTCGTTCTTCTCCAAGCTCTCCGTGTAGAGCAACGCCCGGTTGACCGTATCCACCGGAAAGTCCAACGCCGTGCGGATATCGGTCAATGTCTGAGAGGCTGCCCGGACCTTCGTTTCTGCCACCACTCGGGCATGCTGTGCTGCATCTCGTGCAGCTTCCGCTTGCCGGACCTGACCCCAGAGCCGGGTGTTGATCTTGGTTATAGTGGCGTTCTCCTGCTCCAATCTTGTGACGGAACCGTGCTTCTCCTTCATCTCTCTGAGCTGTGCGATGAGGTTGGTGGTGTCCTCCAGTCCTACTACCTCTAGGACGGCCATGATCATGGCGTGCCTCTCCCGGATTTCTCATTCCTGAATTCTGGTCCGCTAGACAATGTGTCTGCAGAGCTCGTGAATGTCCACCACTATGTCGCCACTGATGGTAGGAACAAATGTGGGTCCTGGCTCGGATCCGGTCGTGAATCGTTCGTCTTCTGTGGCCGGTTCCGGTGCGGTTGGTGGTGCTGCGGGTGGTGGTGCTGCGGGTGGGCTCTAAGCCGGAATTGTTGACATAGGCCGGCATGCTCCGGGGGTTTTCAGAGTCCTCTGCACCGAACGACTCCGCTTCCGGTTCGGTCTTTGAAGTATGAGGGGATGACGACTTCTCCGTGTCAGAGTCCATCGATTCTTTCGGCTCCTCATCTGTTTCCATCCCTCCGTATGACTGGATGGTGAGCAGGCTATCGTACTCGGCCTGCTCATCCGGACTCAACATCTTCTGCTTTGCGTACATATGAGCCAGGTAGGTGGACAGAAGGGATGGGGTTTTCCGGGCTTTCGGCAGGTTCTTCACCATCCTATCGATCTGCTCGTCCATGATGGCTGCCCAATCGACGAACAATTTTCCTCTCATCGACCCCAAGATCAGCGTAGCTAGCTTGGCCACTATCCGTTTAGGCTTCTCGGGATGGAAAATCGGGTTTAAAGAACGCCATTACTAACCTGGCATTCGGATCGATGAGGTCACTGAGGACGTAAACGTCTTTAGGATTAGCCTTTGCGCGGAACTCGCCCTTCAGGATGGCGTCGTCACGCTCCGCCACCTTGATCGTCCCTGCCCGGAACTCGTAGGTGTCTTTCCAGAGTGCCGTGGTCCAGACCTCTGGATGCGCCCTGACCTTTTGCGCATACTGGCTTGGTGGCTCTCCCAGGAGCTCCGCCATCATCGTTTCGCTCTAGAAGGCCCATGGTGTCCCTAAAAGACCTTCACAACCCATGATCTCGAGGAAGCTCTCTAAAACCCGGCAGGTCTTGACCGGCTTCGGGATCTCCGGAGTCACCTTCTGCAGCAGTAGGGCTTCGGTAGCCGGAGCCTTGCCCTTCTTGCCCGCCATCTGTGCCCACCTCTCCGTGAACTTGCGCCTCGCAATGGTGTCCAGAAATCCTGCACACACTCACCTCACCAAGTCCCTTATGCTACGCTAATTCTGTGCTACCGTCCTTCACAAAGGCCGGATGCGAAACCCTAGGAGAATGCGCGGAGCGGAAGGAGAAGGAGACTGTTGGAAACCCTAAAAGATTGGCGCGCAGGGCTGCCAGTCGCGTTTTGTATCTGACGTTCTTGTACGGAAAACCGTTACGCGTCATGATGGCATTTCCGGATCCGGCTGTAACCGTACTTTGGTTTCATAACTTCCGGGAAGGGTGTTGTAACTACCTCCATTAGGGATTCCGGCGCAGCACTAAAATCTTATTCCGTTCTATGAACTACTTATGCTCTTATGGCTGACTAACTAGCTAATTTTTTTAATTTTTCTTTATTTTCTTCCGGATTTGGTATTAAGTTCCGGAAGTAAGTGGGAACAGCTTCCCACAAATAACTATAGTAGAAATTACATGATATTATATAATAACACAAATGCAGCTATGATTAATCTTCCCCAAACTAGATGTGACATGACAGTAGATTCAAGTAGTTACTCATTGGATCGTCGGAGTGTGTTTGTCTGTTTTGCAGGTCCTTTGTTTATATTAAAATTGCCATGATATTTGTGAATAAATGAGTACAATTTCCAATGTCAGTCAAACAACATACTTTTAGAGCTGGGTGACGAAAAAAAACTTATGCTGGATAGGTGGCTCTCAAGGATCCATGGGTGCAGATAAGTGCTATGGACCAATAGTATTCTCCATCATAACGTACACTCAACTGGAAATACACCAATATTCATTACCATTAATTAATTTAACTTTAACATACACCCATGCATTCTGATTACTAACATTGTATTTTTCCTTTGGATTGCACACTACATCAAAAATTTAAATATTGCTGAGCAAAGTTTAGAATGGCCATATACTACAGAAATTGCCAAGTCACAAATTATGTATGGGAAGAAGAAGTAAATTTCTAGCTGACATCCTCACAGTAATCAAATCAAGCTTGTGACCAACCGCTTAGAAGTCAGGTATTCCTATACAATACTCATTGTAGCATTCCAAAGCCCAAATTCAAAGCATTCTTTTTATTTCCGATGAAGTATACTGTCTCAAAGTCCGTGTATTTGTTAATTCAAGCAGACGCTGAAGCATGCAGGAAGCAAATAAGAAGCACTAATGAGTAATGGACGGTGTTCATTTGAAGAATCGGCAGCAATAGTGCATGTACCTTGTTGTCGCTACTCACGATACAACTGCAGGTAAGCGAAATATTCAACCCCTTGACATCACCCGCAAGCCTAACCTTTAGCTACTAAACATTCATAGGAATCTCTAAATTTGCAAATAGCGCCGGCAATGTAATTACGTAATGGCCACCTTCACACTGTGCTACGTAACAACGAACATTCTATCCGCAAATGTCCCAATTCTTAAGATTTAAAATCACCTTTTAAGTTCCACTTGGTTAATGGTGAGCCACAAATGCTATTCCAATTTTAGTTAATGCATGCATATTAAAGGCTTACAACTCACAGTCTACGTAGGATCGGCATTTCTAAACCACATGCGGTGGGAATTGTCTATCAAACTAGTTCGGAATATTCACCTAAGACTGCCCCATACATCATGGTGGGAAGGGGCCTTAAGTGAACTATTTTCATGTTGTTGTGGTGTCATGCTATTATAGTGGAGCTACATGGAGAAAAATAATTATTTATCCTGTTCAGATTTTGAAATTGCCTTTGAAATTGTTATGACACAGGAAAGTTTATCCCTTCTAAACCTTTGAACTATATAAAATTCATCAAGAAAATTGGACACTGGTTCATTCTCTTTACAAACAGACACTTTATTCAAACCCGCCCTCTCGAGTCCCAAGTTTTTATCTATCTCATAAAAAAAATAAAAATCATCAAGCAACATAACATTCTTGTGAAGCTCCTTCAAAATCCTTGAAAAAGGAATCCAAATTACTTTTTGTGGACAATCTTCAACTCATTGAAGATGGGCAGTGGCCACTCACTCATTCTAATGTCATTTCTAACATTAGTAAAGACTACTCTTGTCTGCAATGACTTGTCTTGCACAACTTGGTTTTTGCAAGAACAAGTTGTTTTGGACATATAGAGTTGTTTTTTACCAATTGCAAAAGACCAAATTTCTACTAGTGTGACAGGGTTTATAGATGTGAGAACTTGTCTTTTGAGTTCTCACAACGTGGGATGGTAAAGTTAAGCCAGAATAAACTTACATAAGGTCAAGTTGTTCAGACTAGGAGAGCTGGGAGATGATGAAGCCGGAAGAGGGCCACTGAGTAAATTCCTTTACAAGTGGAGTCTCTGAAGTAGCGTCAGCAAACCCAACCATCCAGGAATTGAACCAGTCTCTGATTAATTAAGGCAAAATCTCCATTAATTATTATCCATTGTCAGATCATCCATTTCTTCATCTAAATATTCATCTAATTATCCATCTCTTCATCTAATTATTCATCTAATTATCCATTTCTTCATCATCATCTCCATTGCCATCATACACATAATCTGCCTTTTTCATTCGGGCAAAACAGCCCACAGCAGAATCACTATGTGCCACTCACTCCAACATACTGAGATAGATAAGAACTCCGATCCTAAGAGTAGGCCGACGTGAAAAAGTGTTTGTTTGCAATATCAATGATCTAGCATCCACCGGACATCGGAGCGTTAGGTAACATACTGAAATATGAGTGCTCGGGGGGTGCACTCTTCATTATACCTTGGAATCACGTGCGTTCATGACTCCTTCTAAAATACCCATTGTATACGTTTGAGTATTCTTTATATTTGTTCATGTATATATGTATGATGTATATATACAATCCTATTTTCATCCTTAAATATGCTTATTGCATGTATACATAGTTCTGTAGTGTTCAAATTAATTCCCCTCTTGTACACTCACGTGATTCCTCACACAAATAATAGAGTGTAGCCCCCTGAGTATGAGTGATCCTCTTATAGGTTGTCCCACCAAAAAGAAACGTTGAATATAAAAAAAAACAATGTCTTTTGCTCTTTGTTTTAACCCCTACATGTTATCACCCTTCCAGATTGGGCAATTTTACAAAGATGCATTATATATGCAATTAAAATAGATATTTTAAACTTGATGTATGAATAAAAGTTATACACAAGGAGTTTTTAAAACTATTTAAACATGTAGGTTTGTAATTATTTGTAATTTGATTATGAACAAGATATTGAGAATTCGTGGATGAAATTTGTCGTGATGGGTTTGAAATGTAATAGTCTAAGTGTAGTGAATTTTGGAGATTTTTTGGTTGCATAATTTTACGAACTGAATTTTTCAAGAGCACTTTTAGACTATTATCTTCACAGAAATTTGTGAAACACCTCCATAGAAAATGAGGCATAAATCACCTCCTTTGTAATTGGATCACACATGCATGAAGCTAATTTCTCATTGAAAAGTTTAGGAAAAATTCACATTGCAAATATTATTGGACTTTTTATAGAAATATTATAGAAATGCCGGGGAGATTACTCTCGATTTTTTAAAAACTACGTGAGTTAAAAGATAGGGTCCATTTAATTCAAAGGGGATAAATTTTATATAATATGTAGGGCTGCTATAGGGTCGGGCATGCTAGTTTGTGAGCTTGTGAGCGTGAGGCTGTGAGCCTGTGAGCATGATAGTCTCTATTTTGTTACCCATTTAGGATTCCTAAATTTGTTAGGGACGTGTGACCGTGGAATTAAATACAAGGATGTTTAGTCCAAATGAACAAAAGATGAACATGTTACTATGTGATTTTGTCCCCCAAAATTGAACCAATATATATATTTTACTTGAAATATTATAAAATAGGAAGTATTTTGTAAGTAACACATGATGGAAATAGATGTATATAGTGGTCTAGAATATCTCACTACGAAGACATATATGAAATAATACAATGCACCATAACACCATTCTTTACGTGGGACATTTATCAAGTTAAAAATAAAAGGGACAATATACATGGGTTGTAGAGGTTGAATATTAATTTGGGGATAGGCAAAATATTACAAGCACTAGATCACGAACCATGGTTATGAGCTTATAAATAAGGGATAAATGTAGTCTCAATTGATAGCCTTCATGTAAATTTTAAAGAATGAAAATGAACCACTTATTTTATTTTTATAACATGCTCTAAGATATGTAATATTTAAAATATACATAATAGTCATTTATTATATACAAAATATATGTATTAACCTAGAATGAATTAAGCAACCAATTTGCCAGTCAATGCCTCTATTTTTGGACTATCTTGACCAATTTTTTTTCTTTTAAGAACAAATCCAATGCTAGTAGCTTAATTTAATTCGAAGGTAAAATGTACTATGTTGAATTTTATAAAGCCCAACAGTGTAGTGTAATGCAAGAGTTGTAATTTATTGTTTAATTTGGGCATAAAATGAAGTTTTCTTTTTGGGATTGTTGCCCATTATGCATAGTTAGATTCAATCTGAAAATAATGTAAATAGAAATCAAACTCAAATATCGTCTGACTCAGATGCACTGAGTTCAAAATAAGAACATACTCTAGGAACATAAGATCTACGAGGTGATAGAGAGATTGAAGACGAATCAGATGAAGCATTAACATAAGCTAAAGCTAAATCTTCGGCATAAATATGCAAGCCGTGAGGACTCTGAGAAGGACATCTAAAAAATCCAGGTTGTCGATAAAAAGGCAAGGTCTTTCTTAGTGATGGACTCATCCAACTGCAAGCAACAAACCATATATTTCAGTATGTAGTAACAAATTAAAATACAAAACAAAGAGCTTTGAATTGAAATTATTGAAAATGAAAAAGAAAACTTACTTACATAAGTCAAATAGTGCAACATCCTCAATTGGAGTGTCATCATCAATCTCCATACCATCGTCCGTGGTAGTAGAATCAAGAGCCTTAGAGATGGTTGTAGGTGTTTGTAATGGCTTAACCCCTAAACGTCCTCAGCCTTTCCTTGCACCCAAAAATTGAGTATTTCATGTAGATTCTCAAACACGATTTGGGAAGCGGGTGTGACAACTATACTAAATGTAACCGTTTGATCTTGTCTGGATTGACCTCCTGAGAGTGTCACCGAAGTTGGATATCGAAAACTTGGTGTAGATTTGAAAATTATGTTGTTTGACTATAAAATTTCAGGGTTGACTTCAAGCGGGCTGCAAGTGTTTTTTGAACCTCAAGGGAGAATGCGGGTTCAGGTTCATTCCAAAAAGTCCCAAAAAAATTCACAAATAGACATGAGTAGTCAAGGATCATGGAAAAAAATTGACACTCATTTTTTGAGCATGCTAACACACATCTTTCAGGCTTGCAAATGAGTGCTCTTCACTTGACAGTTTGGACACAAGCAACCCGAAAACTGCCCGGTCGATGGATAGAAGAGTGATGGACCGATGGATAGAGCTACTCCCTGCCAGACCATTGTAGCTAAACTACGGGATCTAATGGCTGCCCAAACAGAAAAAACACTTGGGGCAGCGCTAATTGATTCAGAAGTGTGCAGAGGAGTTGAAGCAGGTAGGTAAACGGAGAGGAGTCCGAAACTGTAGATTCCTAACTGCCTTGCTCCGGAGCCGAGCAGCTGTGAACGAGAAACTGAGCGCCGCGGTTGAAGGAGCCAGGGGTCATCGGCAAGAGTTGGCGGCCGCACTCAAGGATTTGCAGCAGCAATCGAGTTGACAGTCTGCAGTTGTGCAAAAAATTGGCAGCAATCACAGTGGAGATAGAGACTTGGAGCTCGCCGAAGTCCGCCTGTAAAGCTTAAACTGGCCTTGCAGTAGGCAACAAATTGACTTTTCCTACAGATGATTCATGCGGAGAGTATAAATAACGAAATTGTTTCGAGAGTATGGCCAAAATAGATGCTCCCATGAGTTTTTTTAGATCATCAAGCAAGCACCTCATGCCATGAACTGTCCACAGCCTGTCAACTCGTAAGCAGCTCGATAAGTGTATGCTAGCCATGCGTCCAATAATACTTACAACGAAATATGTCTATATACATTCTGTAGCAATGAACGAGATGTCGAAATCTTCTTTTTTTTTTGAAAAAGAGAAAGAAACAGAAGGCCTGCTGTGAATGGGAAATGTATGAAATAATTGAATATTGAATGGCAAAGGAAAAAAAAAATACAATGATGGGCAAAGGTAAAAAATCTGTACAATTGACTGAGAAGTGTCAAAAAAGGCTAGTGAATTGGATACTTACTTCGAGTGAGCTAGCAAGTGCGGCTTGTCTTTATTTCACCGTCGCAATTGGAAATGACTACGAGAAAAACAAGAGCCCAAGTGAAGCGATACGTCACCACATTGGGGACAAATGAAGCTGGTCAATTTCTTGCTCCGGCAGTACTTACACACTCTTCTGTACTTGATTTTGACAGGAGAATGGACACAAGGTCGCCGGTTGAATACGGATGTTACTCCTCTATTTTTTCCCCAATTAGCCATGAGGGAATTAGCCAATGTCATAGTGAAATCAAGATGTTCCATTGGCCGTTTCCCTAGCCGCTTACAAATGGATTTGTGGATAATCCACGAATTCACCCATGCCGTGTCAAGGAGAAAAAAGAAGAGACGGTGCCACCACTTGTGACTCCGTACTTGACATGAGTACTCGCCTCGTAATTGGTAACTCACGTCAACTCCCCGCATCCATTGAGTATATGCTTTGTGAACCGGGGACGTTGGAATCTCCCTCTTTTGACCTCGATCACGCCGCGGCACCGTATCACGATTACTAGGATCAATTGCAAGGGATTTGCATGAGTGGACAAGAGAAGCACGGGCTTCTTGTCCACCCATGTGACACAAGAAATTTTGCGGCTACTATGCATCAACCATCCCAAAGAACCTTGTGGTTTTTTTGCCCAAGCCTTCTTATCTGCTAGAGCTTGTGGCAGTCCAATTCGAGATGACCGCACTATCCCAGTTGCATACGTGCCCCGGTCTACCATATCAACCAATAATTTCACCGAGGTGAAAAAATGATCTATGAAGACCATATGTCCTCGACCGTGGAGTGGCTCCATCAAGTTCATGACTACGGAATAACCTGTCTTCGCTTCCCCAGTAGCCGCGGAAAGTACCGTACTCCTTATCGAGGGCCTTGTATAGACCTCAAAGTCATATACATATTTCTTGCTCGCATCTGCAATACACCATATTTTCACTTCCCATTTGCATGGCTTACTAGGAAAGTATTGCCGAATTGGGCAATACTTGCCCTTATACCGGATCATTATTTCGTCGATTGCCACCATTTGCCCCAGTGCCCAGTTTTCCTGACATCTCTTCCGCATTTCATTCAATAACCATCTCACCTTCACTAGTTTGTTACGACTGGGGTCTTGAGGATCATTTGGACATGCTCTATCATCCACGATATGAAGGCATGCCGTGATCCTCTCAAACCTCGATCGTGACATACACTCTGATATGACCGAACAATGTAAGAATGGGACCGATCGTTTCCAATATGCCCTATGGTTGGGGAGTATCTTGACGCCCATCAACATTGAAATCCCCAACCATGCTTGCAATTCATCAATTGTAACATTCCACCATTTGGAACCCCCTCTGATATTACCCTTCTCATCCAAAGTCAATGCGTATCGATTTGTCTCCTTACAAATTTTCAAGAGGGTTCTCTGAGTGAAAAATGTTGCAAATATGGCTAGACAGGTAGGAAACACCCGGAATTGGTGAGTATGGCCTGGCTGCGAACATGAGAAATGGACATTGTCATGATTGTAGGTTTGATGCAGTTGTGTCCATGACTCCTCTGCATATGGCGATGGTGGTTGGCCTCGCCCACCTGGCCTTCTACCTCCTCGGCTGACTCCTCTACTGCTTGCAAATCCTCGCCTACCACAGGCCCGCCCGCCCCTTTTGGATCCGCCACGTCCTTGCGCCTGGCCCCCATCCACTTCGTCCGACGTGCCTTGCTCCAGAGTCACAGTCTCCAGTACGGCTGAACTGGCTTCCCCACGCCCAGCCCTGCGCGTCGCACCGCGTCTACGTTGCCCCACTCGGCGTCCCTGCTGCCCTGATCCTCGGCCACCGCCAGCCTCGCCCGCCTCACCCGGCACCCCGTCGACAATGCCTATAAAGCTTGCCTCACTCCCCCGACCTGTAGCTCTACAACGCGCAAGTGTTTTCATGCGGACCCTCTCAGTGCTTGACGACTCTGCTAGATTGGCCACTGCGACTCCATTTAGCCCTTGGCAGCCTGGACTCATGAATTCATCTCGAACTTCCGCTGCTAATTGCTCGACGCGTCGCAGTACCGGTAGCATTTTGCCATCTTCGCCTGTATCACTTCGACCTCCCTCCGCTTGTAGCAACTTGTCTAGATCGTCGCTATCTTCATCCTCGGAGGGACCTCCTAAAGAATCAGATTGCCCGTCCTCCAACAATCCATGATCGTCGTCTGCTGAATCCATCTCTTGTGACAACAGAGTGTCCAACATGTTGACGACTCCATCGGCATCCCCACTGCCTTGTTGGCTTGGTACCAGACTCGTGGACTGCGATGGTTGTGTCTCTGGACTCAGCTCGTTTTATCCGCTTGGACGTGCTTCCTGATCCGCAGAGCGGAGATGTGCTCCCTGATCCGCAGTCTCTGCGCTTGCCGCTGGCGTCATTTGAAGTGTTCTTGGCAGTAGCCGTCTCGATGTCGGGGAACCACGCATGATGAAGGAAGGTATTGATCTCATTGGGGAATCCACGAGCGTTACCCTCCGCCCTTCTAGTCTTCCACACAAGGGCAAGCGCGGCATGGTGATGCCACAAAAATCTCAGTCCTGTAGGATGTGAATGCTGTAAGAGTCCTGGTCGTAGTGGCCAGGCAAGGAGGTAGTCTCGATTCAGCAGCTTGATTAGTGTGTTTGCTTGAGTCGCCGAGTAGCCCTCCCTTGCAGTCCAGACCCTGATGATATCCTCGCCTTCAATCAACAATCTCTCGCATTCAGATAGTACCATCACTTTCAAAAGCCACACATCCTTGTAAAGTCTAGCGAATTGGAATTCCAACTACTGGTTTTTGAATGGTGAAGGTGTGGGAAATCGCATTTAGAATGGTGAAGGTGTGGGGAATCGCATGACGCCTACACGAGGCTGTTTGTAGAAGCTTCTCAAAGATAGAGGTTGTCAGGTCAGATAGTTGTTGGACTGCGGTCAATCTTCCTGTATGCTAAGGGCAGAGATCAAAACATCTGCCTTTCAATGAATTAGTTACTTCATCACACTAATCTCATCGCCATCACCTAATCATTCTCATTCTCCAAGTTCTGCAATGGCATGCCCACGCTCATCCTTTTTTCTTGAAGAAATGAAACGAACCAAGCTAAATCTAATGGCAAAAATTCAATTTCAAAATTTTTGAAGTGCATTGAAGGTGCTTGGAAAGGTAACAAGCATAAAAATCTACAGTAAAAATTTGACACTATAGAAAGTGAATGACCGATGAGAAATCAAACATCATTCTGTCCATCAAGCAAAAAACGGGTGCTTGGGCAGTTAGGGGTTAAATCGACCTCGGGAATTGAGGGATCAATAGAAATTTGAAGCTCTTGAGGTTGCCTAGTAATGGGAGAGGCAAATGATCAAACCAACAATAATGCCTTGCACTTCAAAGTCTGCAAATAAAAATCAAATTCAAATTAGAAGGTACACTTGAAATAAATTTAAGTGCAATAACAACTGAATCAAAGTTAGAAATGAAAGATTAAATTTACTACTTACTGGTTTGACCGGGTTCATAGGATTTGTCAAATGTAAGAAATTTATGATAGACCATTCATCTTTGATCTTCAACTTGTAGTGAAGAATCCACCCACTTCTCTCTCCATCGTAGAATTGTCAGGATAAAATAGAAGAAATGCTCCATCATCGTGAAGATAGGTAAGAGAGAACGCCATCATTACATAGAGAAAACTTGGAATGCTAGCATTCCAATGAGGAATTTGAGATGGTGGATTGGAAACTTCTGGAACTGGAAGACCATGTGGATATTCTGCAATGATCAAGTCCACAGCTAGTCTCTTCTGTATTTTTCCATCAAAAAAGAACTCTCTGCCTTCACCAACCTATACAAATAAATTTCAAAAATGTTAATTCATGATAAAAGATGTCAAAGTCATAAAAAAATGAGAAGATATAAATTATGTAGAATATGAAAGATTTCATAACAGTAAAAAGGAGATAAAGAAAAACAAATAAAAAGAATGAACTCACCTTTGAGAGAAAAGCCACAATATTGTCATATGGTACACCAAATGCACCATTCTTCTTCTTCTCTTCAACAATTCTAACTAATGAATCATTCAAGATTAGATCAAGAGAAGTATGATTGATAGACAAAGGAGCTAAAATAGTCATCATACCTTTAAGCTTGGGAGGTAGCTCAAGGGTAGGAGAGGAGGTTGGTACCAAAACCATAGGAGTGCTTTGAAGCAGGGAGTTTTGCTTTAACATTGAAGGAAGAAGGTCCAGTAACAACAAAAGTCTTAATAGTGTCTTTAACTGGTTCATCTTTACTAGATTCATCAAGTTCAACCACCACCTTCTTCGATTTGATTTTTTTGGTTTACTTGACTGCATCTTTAGCAACCACTTTAGGAACAACTATAGCTATACCTTTGAGGGCGGGCTCAATAGAATCTCGGAGGACAATGTCAAAAGTCGGTGGTCTTTTGAGGGGACAATCCAAATACCACCCACATTTTTTCCAATGCATGGAATCCCAAGATTTCATGATCCCCTCTGTAAACATGCACTCTTCACTTTCTTTGTTCAAATAATTGGCAAAGAAAGTAGGAGTTTTGGAAATAGCTATAGTAGGAAAAAGGACATACTTGAAGTACCTATAAAGCACCCTTTGCATGGCTGATTTGAAGTTGAGTTGCTTGTCTATCTTATTGTTCATGTGAACCTCCTTATCCACAGCAAATTCACGGAAGAATGCAGTATCCCACAACAATATGCGCATTGTCTCGACATAATCAAAATAGTAGGCAAGGGATCCATACCATCGGGAAGATAGTTAACAGACACGTTCAAATCAGCCACTGTAGCATTGAAAAGTTTTTCAGTCTCAATAGCCAACTGCAATGCATACAAATTGTAAATTAGAAAAATGTGTTTATTGACCCAAAAGGTTCAAAGAAGTAATACTAAAACAATAAAAAAGAAAGAGAAGTACTAACCTGAGCCCACCATGTAGCTTTATGAAGCCACTCAGGAAAGTCGATGTCATTGAACTTTGGTTTAGGAAATTTCACAGCCTCACAAAGAGAAGGAGACTTGTTCCACCTCTCATACAATTTGATTTTCATGGAAGTATCCATCGGTGAAGTTGCCAACATCCAAAGTTTCTCTTGGGTCATCTCTCGATTGTCATGATGAGTTTCATAGTGCAGCTTTATCTGCTCCAAAAATGCGGTTGTTCTACAATGGGAAGTTGTTTCTTCAATTCTGAATGAGAAACTACCTTAACCTTGTCAACAGCTTTGGAGATCCACTCAGAAACTGCACTTGATGTTCAGTCTGCTGGATTGGGATACTTCTCATAGAATTTTCTTTGAGTGGCAGCAGCAACATCCCCTAATTCTTGTTGCACAAAATAAAGAATGTATAAGAAAAAACATAATTGCACATGATAAAAAATGTTTTGCATAGTAGAGAAAAAGATATAAAACCAAATGTAGAACGGAGATTTTCAAAACATAATTTTTGTGTTAAAAAGATATTTTTACTAGTTCAATGGAATGGGTTACGAAAGAGTTCAAATAAAGAAAGAAAGTCAATTCAGTATAATGCAAAGTGTTGGAATGAAGAAAGATAATATAAGAAGATATATATGAACAGTTCTATTATATATATGGATGTGGTAAAATAACTAAGGAAAAGATAAGTGCTGTGAAACAAGAAGCTGCCCGTAGTCAAGATATTCAGTTCAAACGGAAGATTCAGTTAAAAGAATGGAAAAGATAAATCAATCAGTATATTAGGAATTTCCGTTACAAAGAGATGGTCCGTTGAAAGATCAATTCAGTATTTGGGAAGCCAATTCCGTATTAAGGACTTCTTCAGTTCAGTAATAGACAACTCAGTTATGTAAACTATATTGAAGATATTCCGTCCTTAAAGTAAGAAGTTCCGTTCTGTGAAGGGTTTGTATTAATGAAGTTCCGTAGTGAAGTATCAGTTCAACATTGAAAGGCTTTGTTCCGTACCAACATTGAAGAAGCTCCGTTCCATTCCAAGAAAGGTTCAGCCTGTAGGAATTCAGTTCTGAAGATCAATTCCATACTGGAGGAGTTCCGTTCGACAGAGTTCCGTATCCATTCCGTGGCAAGGCTCCATACTAGTATTGGCGTGTTCCGTTTCGTTCTAAAAACAAGTTCAATTCAGTAATGAAGGAAGACATGTTCAGTTCCGTAGTAGCAGTCTGTAGTACAGGTGACTAGTTATAGTCAGTTCCGTTCATAGTATTAGTTCCGTAGGGACACTTAGGTAAAAGGCAATAATGAAAGGGTATATTTGTAGAGGTGTGACTATTGGTTTTGAAAGCTTAAGTAGGTTGAGGGAAAAGACACTTGTTGCAAACACCATACTAGAAAGTTGAGTAGCCAAGGGAATTGCAAGTGGCATCCTCTTTAAATTTCTATTATGTGATTAGTGCTAGGGTTTGAATATTGAAGAAGAGGAATTGCAGTGGCATCCTCATAGTTGTGAACATTGAAAACCGGTCGATTGAACCGTTTAATATAAATAAATTGATTTTAAAAACAAATATTGTGATTGAGTACTGTTAAGAATGTTTAATTGAGGAAGTAAGAGAATTGATTAACAAATTGATTGACGAAAGTGATTGAGTTTGAATAGTATATGCTGAAGGAACAATTGAGTGATAAATAGAAGTAAAGTGAATAGTGTAGAATAAATTGAGTAAGATTAAATTGTAAAAGAGAATAGAAAGAGATAACATGGAAGCGAATTGAGTGTGTATTGCAATTGAAAGAGTAATCGGTTACTGAAATTGGAAAGTGTGTAGTAGAATTGGAACAACTATCTTATTCATTTAGGTTTGTGAGCAATTGATTGTGACTCTAACAGATACTTATTCGCTAGTGGTCTCCTGAGGAACGATGTCGAATCTATACATTGAATTAGCAATCAGTTACAACGACAGTTTACATTTTGGCGCCGCTGCCGTGGAATTACGTTGTAATAAGTGTTAGGAATTAGTTGTAAATGAGTAAATAATAACCGATAGTTGAACCAAGACTTTTAAGGAAAATTGTAGACACTATGAAGGATGAATTATAGAACTATGATTAGTACTGGAAGAAATTAAAATTGATTGTGAACGAGTTGTCAAAGACAAGTCAGTATCAAAGGAGTATAGAAATTTAGCTGTTCTATGAATTAAAAATACTCAAACTGTAGTGAGCAGTAGTAGTTATAAAACAGAGTATTTTGGCCAAAGATCAATGAACAAAAATGATAATAGAGGAATATGTTTAATAAAGCGGAGCGTTTTCTAACAACGCGAATTCAGCAAGCAAAAGAAAGACAAGAACGGGCACAGTCTCGTCGAAATTCAAGACATGAACATAAAAGATTATAGAAGCAAAAATGACAAAGAAGTTGGATTAAACCGTGGTTACACGCGTGCAGACATATCAAGTCGTATCTTATAGCAGAACGGAGTGCCATCTTCCAACACTATACCTCGCTACAAAAATTACCAAAATCCCTTACGGAAGTATCATATAGAAGATTAACAGTCTCCCCAAGAGTGAGATGTGTTACCTAAAGAAACCCTAAGAAGATAAATCAAAACCCCGTCCAAATTCCAAACACTTCTCTAGGTGGTGGAACCAGTTCCGTTCCCCCAAACCCAGTAAGAATGGCAGCCCCAGTAGCAGGATCCCATGTACCTATTTTAGTCCCAATGGAACAAGCTAGAGATAGAACTACCAATGTCGCTCCGTTACCTACCTTCAGTGGTTGGCCAGAAACTGACCCTGATAATCACTTATTAGCTTTGGTAATAGCTTGTGTAGCAAACAATGGAAGAACTGAAAATGTTTGGCTAAGATGGTTGCCACCCACGTTAAAAGATACAGCTTTTGAATGGTACATTGTCAGCCGGCAAGACAATTTCTAAATTGGGCGGCCCTAAGGAATGCCTTCTTAACCCATTTCAGACCTATTGGATTTGAGGATCGACTACGGGAACAATTAGTGTACAGTAGGATGAACCCGGGTGAATCCGTGGAATCCTATTATGGAAGGGTTGTGGATATAATCCGTAAATGGCCAAACAACAACCTTCCCGATCAGTTTATCTTATCCATACTAATTAACGGATTTCATCCCCTGAATTGAAGATGTTTGTTAAGGAAGTCCAATCCGCCATTGTTGCATTATCATTGGTACGGGCGAAAGTATGGGAAGAATGCTACTACGATCAATTTTTGAAAACCGCAATGACTATGATCCCATCAACGGGAAGCGCACCAGTACCTCATTGGACGGACACCATCGAAAATTATCCACGGATTTCACGACCGGACCAAACTACAAGTATGGGAGCTAAAATGCCCGTTGTATCAAACCCCATGCCAATTCAGTCTATTGTACCACCAATGTTGGCGTATGCTCCGTATCAGTCAGTCCCGTCACAACGCGTTATGGAAAACCCGTCTAGTTCAATAGGGCAAGAAGCATTATTATTAAATCTAACAAAGAAAATGGAGGAATTAGCGGTTAATATCACCAAAGATAAGGAGAAACGGCCAAAGCAGACTAATTTTTGAGCAAATGTCTGGTGTACAAATTGCAAAGGACAGGGCTATACACTAGGCAAATGTCCATCACCACAAGATATGAAGATTCAGTGTCAAAATTGTGGAGGCAAACATCCTATGGACAAGTGTTGGTATTTAGTGGGAAAATCTCCATTTACCAATCAAACCATGATACCACAAACTCAATGGGATGTAAATCAAATCCAAGACAGATCACGACAAAACTGGAACGGACCGCGTTATATTAACCAAAATTGGCAATTCCAGAACTACGGAAATAAACAAGGATATGAATCAAATCCACACTTCCAATAGAGAAATCAAGATAATTACAATCAAGCGGCCCAACAGTCGACTTTACAACCTATGGGACAACCAGGATCCTTTACGCATGCCACTTGGAACCAACCTAGTCGATATATTCTCGTAGACAAGCCAAATTTTTCCAACAATAACATAAAGGGACCCGTTTGCTGTTTCCGTTGTAGACAATTGGGACACTATGCAAGTGAATGCACTAATGATGGATACACACCTATGTGTGGGAATTGTAAAGAATCAGGCCATATGACCCATGAATGTAATGCTCCGTTCAATGTTAATAATAAGGATCAAAGAATGCAAGACAATAATCCAATTGAAGAAAATAAAAGACCAATTCAAGAATCATTAGTCAATCTTGTTGAGATTAGACAAGCCGTACAAACGCGAGGACAAAGTAAAAACAAGGATGCAATCATTCATCTTACGGATCCAAAGATAACTTCACAATCCGTTCCGGTTGCAACAAAAACTACTACAATTTCTAAAAATTTACCACGCAATCCATCCAAGATTGCCATCAGTAAAACGGCGGACGAACTTGCTGCGTTATCAGACTCTTAGTTATCAATATCAGCAAAGGCGTCTTCAGTTCCAACTACGGGGGTGTTAAGGGGAAGTTTCGTCCCTACGGAGGCATATCCGTATCAAGCACGGAAGCCAACACTACGGAAGCCAAAAGCCACCGGTGGATTGCACGAACAGAGTCATCCTACTATACTCATCAAACAAAAGAAGGGCAAGGGGCGATTGGGTGTTGTGTCTAATTTAGACTCATATGATATCCTATAGAATTTGGATACTATGAAACCAGACATCACGCTTATTAGCAATATCACCGGAGTGTCATGCTACGCTAAATTCAGCATTAATTAGAAAACAGACTTGGGCCAAAGATAATATCTGTGAGGTCTTGTTAAACCCTGATCTGTGCGCACCAATGATGGACATCATGATTGATGGCGTACTTATTCCAGGTGTTCAAGTAGACGGTGGATCCAGTGTGAATCTCATGACAGTGGAAACAATGGAGATGCTCGAGTTAACCAGGCTTCTTCCAACCACTTTAACACTTAGAATGGCGAACCACAACCGCGTTAAACCTCGCAAAATCCTTACGAATGTTTTAACTATAATTTCAGGTCATACATTTTATGTGGACTACGTTGTCTTTTAGTTACGAATCTCTTCAATGTCGTACCCAATTCTTTTAGTACGGCCGTGGTTATTTAAAGCCAAAGCCAAGAATGATTGAGGGAAAGGTACTCTCACAATTGGACAAGGCCTTGAGAAGATAGTCATACAACTGTATCCAGTAGCCTGTCATGGTGAATCTCATATCCCCATCACGGATATCACAACGGAATATGATGCGTATTTGGATTTCATGGAGGCGGAGCATTATGGTCGATTCACCCCAATCGGGGGTTATTTACCAATGTGGAGGACCCGGCGAATACGTGGTCAATCAAGATAACACCGATAATTTGGATCATGCAGATTGCTCAATGGATGATCAACTTTGAGGTATGTGCAATCAGCACAATGGAATCGGAAATTGATGACTCCAACTTACTTGAGTTTATGAATAAAACCGAGACCGATACTAAGCTAAAATGGACTCAGCCTACGGGTCCTATCCATCGTGAAATTAATTTGGGAACTGAACAACTTAAACAAACCATTAATATATATAGTAGCATAAAAGAACTCGAATTGGATGAATGGATTGATTTCTTCAAAACCCATAAATCCGCATTTGCATGGAGGTATGCAGATTTAAAAGGTATTCCAGCAAAACTTGGTGAACATCACATTATACTTGAAGACAATGTCCGACCAATTCGTCAAAGACAACATAAATTAAATCCTAAGCACTCTGATGGTAAAGGAAGAATTGGACAAATTACTCGCCGTGGGGTTTATCTATCCCGTACCATACAGTGAATGGGTATCACCGATTGTCATGGTGCCTAAGAAGAATGGAAAAATCCGTATCTGTCAAGACTATCGGAAATTAAACGCAGTCACAAAGAAAGATTATTTTCCACTTCCGTTTACAGATAGTATCCTTGACGCGGTAGCACGACATGAATGTTACTCGTTTTTCGACGGCTTTTCAGGTTACAATCAAGTCCAAATTGCTGCAGAAGGTGGCCTTAAAACTACCTTTACAACGGATTGGGAGACATTCGCATACAATGTAATGTTGTTTGGCCTTTGTAATGCACCGGCCACCTTCCAACGAGTAATGACCCAGGCTTTCCTAGATTATTTGCGCATATCAATGGAGATTTTCTTGGATGATTTTTGTACATTCAGTAAACGAAGCGATCATTTGGAGAAATTGGCTAATTGCCTAATCAATGTGACAATTTTGGTATTTCCTTAAATTCAGACAAGTGTCAATTTGAAGTACCTTATGGGAAATTACTAGGACATATAGTCTGAGCCAATGGAATCGCTACAGACCCTGACAAAATCAAAATTATTCTTGACCTCCCAATTCCGGAGACGGTATCTCGTGTACGAGGATTCATGGGACATACCAGTTATTATCGTAGATTTGTTCATATGTTTGCTATAATTGGGTTACCTCTTACGAATTTATTAAAGAAAATGGATGAAGGTGTTAGCCTAGAATGGACCTCCAAATGTACGGAAGCTTTTGAAGGACTGAAGCAAAAATTAGTAACTATGCCAATTCTAATCACCCCATGCTGGACTAAATTATTCCATGTCTATGTTAACGCATCAAACTTTGCTTTGGGTGTTGTGTTAAGTCAGAAAGATGATAACGGTTATGATCATCCAATTTATTATGCAACTCGTCAATTAGTTGCCGCAAAATGGAACTATTCCGTAATTGAACGGGAAGCCTTAGGAATGATTTATTCCGTTCAAAAATATCAATATTACCTTCTTGGGTACAAGTTCATTTTTCATACAGATCATGACGCTTTAAAATATATGGTTATTAAACCTCAGCTTAGTGGTCGAATTGCTAGATGGGTGTTACTCTTACAAGAATTTGATTTTACAATTGAGGTTTGACCCAGGAAGAAACATTCCAATGCTGATCATCTCGCACGACTAAGTCATGAGCTAGGGGAGGAACCCATAATCGATGCTTTTCTTGATGCTCGATTATTTGAGATTGATATTATCACCGAAGACTATAAAGATATCATACAATATTTAAGCTCAAATATTATTCCACCTGACTTCACGGAGGCAAAGAAATGGGCCTTGATACGGAAGTGTGCTCCGTTCACAATGATTGGCTCTGCTTTACGTAAACTAGGCAAAGACGGAGTACTTTGTAGATGTATCTTCCGTAGTGAAGTTGTATCAACTCTAGAAGGATGTCATACGGATAGTTGTGGTGGCCATTTAGCCGGAGATAGTACTGCTCGAAATGCATATATTGTTGGGTATTGGTGGCGAACCATGTTTAAAGATGCTCATCGGTTTGTTCGCCATTGTGATCCTTGTCAATATATTGGCAGATCCACAGATTCTTCGGCCATACCACTAATACCAATTCTGGCTCAAATCCCCTTTGAGAAATGGGGTATTGACTTTGAAGGACCTATTGCGCCGGCCTCCAAAACAGGACAAGAACGATATATTCTCGCCGCAACAGAGTATGTCACAAAATGGGCCGAAGCAGATGCAGTACGGAAGGATGACGCCAAAACCGTGGCTAAGTTTTTATATGAAAATATCGTCACACGGTTTGACTGTCTAAAAGAATTGGTCAGTGATCAAAGAATACATTTTATTAATAGTAAAATTCAAGCTTTAATGGAGAAATATGAGATTAAACATTCGGAAAACTACTCCGTATCATCCACAAGCTAATGGACAAACAGAGAAAACTAATGGTATTTTGTGTAAAATATTCACAAAGACTATATCTGGTTCTAAAACGGACTGGGATGATAAATTATTTGCGGCATTCTGGGCATATCGGACTGCTCACAAAGTTACAACTCATTCTATCCCATTTCAATTAGACTATGGCATTGAAGCAATCTTTTCCATTGAATTAGAAGTAAAAAGCCTAAGAATTGCTATAAAGGAACGCCTTGGTGATACAAATTCTCTTCAAGTTCAGTTAATGGAATTGGAAAAGTTAGATGTAACCCGTGCCCAAGCAATTTTAACAATGGAAGCCATTCAAAGACAACGGAAAATTAACAATGGAAGCCATTCAAAGACAACGGAAAAGTTATTACGACAATAAATTAAAAGCCAAAGCATTTACTAAGAATGATTGGGTATTGTTATACAACAACAGATTTATCAAATTTCCCGGATAATTCCAGTTCCATTGGCATGGACCATATCGAGTAATTGAAGTATATGAAAAAGGCTCCGTTCAGTCAGAAGACTTCTCGGGTGATTTGTTCCGTACTCGCGTTAACGGACATATGCTGAAGATCTACAATCACTAGCAAATCTCCTTAATTTATCATAAATGTCTAATAAGTGAAGTAGTCTAGTCGTACAGCCGCCAGCCTATGGTTTTCGTAATTAGGCCTAGTCCTAGTCTAATCAAGGTCTACATTAGAGTAAGTAAGGTCTTAGGAAGGGGGCTGTGTTCTTCCTTTTCTCTCTCAGTTTCTGTCTGTGCGTCCCTCCATGTCATTACGCTTCTCAATTTACTATTTTAAGAAAAATCTCACATTAGTGAGTGTGTAGCATTTCTTTCGTCAATAATTTTCCACAATGACTAAGCGCAAGGCGACTAAGACAAATGTCGTCCGTAGAACCAAAGCCAAGGCAACGCTCAAATACCCTCAGATGGAAATTTGTGTTGTTCTTCCTTTTAAACCACTTAAATTAGAGTCGTGCTCGACATCCGCAATGCAGACAAAGTTTCACCATGCACAGATGCACGCCTTTTTACGGCTGTCACAGAATTTGCCGGAGTTTCAAGCTGATTTGGTGGAGGAGTATCTTATGTAGTATGACCCTAATGACCAGCATAGTGAAGTCCGTGGGCATTTGATCGAGATTAACGAGCTTTCGGTGGCCGCAACATTGAACTTACCATTGGGCGACTTAGCTGTTGATTCCGGTGTGGTTGCATCGGATTTTGACCCTACATCTTAATTCAAATCCAAGGAATCAGCGCTGGAGCAGAAAGGGTGGAAGACAGGCGTTGCCCTAACTCCCGAGCTGATGGAGTGGTTCCGATTTGCGCAACGAAGACTGATGATGGACAGACATGTGACATATATTGCCACCCGATTGTTATATCCAGTGATTCTTACTATGCAAGGCATGGTGTTCAACTGGGCAGCATTCATTGCGAGAAAGATCCATGCAGAAGTTGACAATAAATTGAATACATGCAAGGTTCTGTCTTTACTTTGTGCCTCTTACGTTTCAATTCTTGTAGACCATGTCTTGAAGCAGCCTATCACAAAGTGGAAAAGAGCAAGGGCAGTTTTGTTCCTCGACCACCCCGTGTGTCCGCACCCGTTCAACCTCCAGTTCCAGTAACCAGTCCTTCACCCGTTCCTGCTAATGACACTTCCCCTCCCACTCCTATTCCGTTGACTTCTGAAGACACGACCACGGATCCACCTCGTCAATCTCCTCAGGCGCTTGAAGCACCTCCCAAGTCAAGTAAACAAAAGGAAAAAGGAAAAAATGTTGTCCGTTCTACCACTGTGTTTGCAAGAACCCTAAAACAGCGTTTGAGGGCGGGTCTTCATAAGTTGGACAAATATTTGGACGAATTACCTGATCAAGACGTATTAGCTGAAGAAGTGAAGCGCCTCAAACTTTCCAATGGGCAGTTGCACATTCAAGTGAAGCAAGTAGGTGCCAAGGCTACTCAGGCTCATGAGAACTTGGCTGCATTACAGAAGAAATATTTGGAGACCAAGGCCTGGTGGGACAACGATCTCACAAAACTACGGAATGTAGAAGCGGACCTTGTAACTAAACAACAGGCGTTGCTTACATGGAAGAATGAGAAGAAATCTTGGGAGAAGACGCTGGAAGATCACTTGAAGACCATGGCCACTCTTTCCAGTGAATGCAAGCAATTATTAACGGACTTTGGAGCTTCACAGGTCAGAGTGCAAGCATTGGAAGCTCAAGTGAAGGCATTGGAGGAACAAGTACAGTAGCAAACAATGGAGAAGGGAGCCGATGATCCCTGTCACACAATTAGTACTACCCATGTGTTCTCAGAGACATTTGAGTTTATTCATCATCCACCGGGATGTAGTTTACCACCTAGATTCTCTTAGAGGTATCCATGATAACACATGTGAGCTGCGTTTGTTAGTGATGTTCGTGCATACCGCATGGTACTGGTTGTTGGAGATGCAGAGGCTTGCTAAGATCGACATTGTGGTCATTAGTATGACTATGATGCAACAACAGGGAACTATTGTATGTGGACACGCAATAGTAAGGTTCATGCAGATGTGGTTCTAGGTAAGAAGCACAGTGTGTCAGCGGTTTGGATTGATATTACTGTTATGTTTTTTTATTTTTCACTTATATATGACTTATCTAATAAAACTAGTCAAACTAGTTTTTCATTCCAATCTTTGTTTTAATTTCTGTTTAGCAGGACCAAAAATGGCGGTTTCGCTTAACTTCAGTAGACAAACTTGTGGCTACCATGGCAGATTTGATACTAGAATTGGCGCTGCCGTACGTAGATGTTGACTTGCAAATGGATGCAATCAGAGCGATTGCAGCAGAGTTTCTACCTAGCGGTTTTAGAAGTGTTTGGAAGAAGCTCCAAACGATGACGCAAAAAACATTTAGTCATTCAAATGAGGAAGTGGACATTGCAGACAAGGATGGTAAATTTGAGGTTCAACTGCCAATATGGACCTGACAACCATAGTACTATTGTAATGCAAATATCTTGCAAACTGCTACCTAAGCCTATAAGGAAACCTCTGCCGGTGAAGGTTGCACCTGTTGTATCCACCACATGACAGAAGTTGTTAATGAGGGATGTTGCACGGTGTCGTGTAGAGAGCGTTTGCCTTGGGAAATCACAGGGATCTTGGCTGCTACTAGAATTTGTTTGTAAACGATGAAAACGTTGTCGCTTGTCAATCTTCAAAACGATCGTTGAATCTTCTACACTTCAAGTCTTCATTTCTTCTATCCTGTGATGACTCGATAAAGGTAAGGATAAAGGTGGAGTGATAAGAAACCATAGGCCTCGGACGGATAGAATGGGACAGCCAGAAGCACGATCTAAAACCGTCTGAAAGCTTGGCTCCTGAATTTCAAATCCACGATGACCAGCAAACGTGCCTCACCGGTAGAAACGACAAAAAAACAATCATGCGGGTGATTAATCCCACTTCGTCGTCACAAACATGAAACGGGGCTATTACTTTGTTTTGTAGCCCGCAACAGAGTTTACAATGCAGAAATGAAAATTGCAACTAGCCTCCAAAACCAGCTGGGAATAATAGAAAGACATCGAGCTACAAGCCACAACACACTTGGATCTTCAGAGTTCTTCAAAATCTTGAGTCTTGAGTCTTGGACCTTCTTTCATTCACAAACTTAAAGAAACCCCAACAGAATCTAAAAGAAACTGAGTCTCATACTAGCTGCGGCCTTCAATCTAGTATCACAGGTGCTCTATGAATTCAAATGCTAAGTGCTTTAGCAAATTGAAAAGCTAACAGCACAAACTAATTGCCCTCAAAATCTTAGCCAAATCTAAGCTACTGTCCAAAAATTATTAGAGAGCAAAGTAGATGTCCTCTTCTCCCTTTTCAACCAACCACCGCCTCTTCAATTCTTAATAACTTTTGATTGGAAACTTCAAACATTAATTGTGATATAAATTTGGAAAGGTTTTAATACTATCTACAACTTAAAAACCCTCACAAGATTCTAAGATACTGTCCAAAAGTTGTGAGAGGTAGAGTCTCGGCCTTCTCAATCAAGAAGATATGGAATACCCCAAACTTTAATATTACACAACTTTTACATCCAAGCTCCAAATCACACAAAAGAGCTCAATCTAGAAAGCTAATCATATGATCTAACTCCTCTTTAGGTTTCAATAGCAACAAAGAAACTGACCCAAATTTGTGTACGTCGAAGTCTCAGCCTTCCTCCTTCAAGTACCACCTATACTCCAAACTTTAGCACATCATAACTTCTTGTTCCTAGCTCCAAATGACAAGTGCAACATCTTTCTAGAAAGCTACTAATGATGACTATGTACCCTTCAAATCTCAAGATAAACAAGAAAATAAGGCAAAAGTTATAGTTGAATGAAGCCTCTGCCTTCTCAATGGAGGTCCTTGGGTCTTCTCAAATTCAAACCTCTATAACTTTTTTGTTACAACTCCAAATGCAACTTGTAAACACAATTTGAAAATCTTTCAGTACAAAAAATCTTGTGGAAAAGTTTCATTAATAAAAATATTTGCTCTATGAGCTACAACAATATAAAGTTCGGCCTTCAACTAACACACTCCTGCTTCTCTCCATCAATGAAGTTTTTTCTTTCTTTTTATCTCCCCCCAAACTTCCCTCACACACACACTTCTATTTTCAACTCCCACACACACACTTTTTCCTTTTTCAACTCCTACATGCACACTCTTTTTTCTTTTTCAACTCCTACATACTCTTTGTATCCTCTCAACTCCCATACACACTTTTGCCTCTCATCACCTACCAAAGGTGGTTCTTACCACAACGAATCCTTTTTGCTCTAATCACTCCCTTATTAAAAACAAACAAATATATATATATATATTTACATGATGGAATGATTTCCATCAAGACAACGGAATGGAACGCGCAAGGCGGGAACGCGCAAGACTCCCTTGACTATTCCAACAAGGTCAAATGCGTCAGAGTCAACCTACCCTGTACCATGTTTTGACCTAAACATAGTGGTAGAACAGTTGCACAAACCTACTTTAACAGCTGCTGCAACATCTGGGCAAGCTTGTACCATTAACCTTAATCTTCCCCCGACTGATTGCAAATTCGGCAACGTTGTTTCCCCAAAGCCAAATTCCATGCCAGGTAATGAGTTTTATAACACTCACGGTGAAGGTAATGTTGTTGGGAGTGGTATTTTTCTATTGATGTCAAGGCCGTCAACGTCCACTGATCGCAACGTCGACCTTCCTGACCTTAACATTGTCCCTATTGTCGAGGTTGGAGAGGAGCATTGTAAGGCTAAAAGAGATTCAAGGAAGCACTAGGGTAAACGTGGTTGTAAGTCCTCCTTCACAATCAAGACATTGTATCATTTGTCGGATGTTGCTGAGATATGTATTCTTCATCGCAGGCATACAAATGATAAGGGGTCAATTGGGCACGGTGAGCTGAAGGCGGGAGATAGGAGAGCTGTTGTAGCTCATTTGTCACTAGAGATGAGATAGAAGGTGCAGGGCTGGATTCGAGAGAAATTCAGCGTACAACAAATCATGGACAAATACTTGAAAGAATTGGAGCACAAGATTGACGTGGGAACATTTGATGTCAACAAAGACGTGTTTCTAGAAGAACAAGATGTTCAAAACCTTGCAAATGGCATCTGTAGGAAGACATGGTGTTTGCACAAGAACGATGCCGCAAGCGTCCGCATGTGGGCACAAAGAAATCCCCAAGATTGTTTCTTCTATAAACAGACTACATTGCACGAGGTGAATGGCGCATTAACTAGTCAAGACATGCCGTTTATTTTAGGCATTCAGACCAAGTGGCAGAGAGATATGATGCTAAAATACGGTCATCACGGTGGAGTTTCCATGGATGCAACGTTTGGAACAAACGCAAAGAAGGTATGCTCTAAAGTCTTTATAACACTGATTCATAAAATGCTTGGATATCTCTTTATGAACCAAATTTGATAAGAAACCTTATACTTTCTTTGTGTTTCTTCATCAATTCTCTTTGTATACGGTTATGGTATTTGATGAACATCATAACAGTGTACCAGTAGCATTTGTTATTACCAGTACAAGTGCGCAAGTGAACTTAGTGCCGTGGTTGAAAGCACTTCAAAATGCTATGACAACGATACAAGCAGAGTAGAGTCCCAATGCATTCATTGTTGATTGTGCACGTGGAGAAATCAACGGCATCAAGTGTGGTCACTGCCAATGTCGCTTTCTGCCTTTTTTTTATAACAATGCATACCATTGTTATTACTCTATTGTACCTGACATTCCCATTTTTGGTGGATTTCACTCTTACATCTATTGTTTACTACTGTACGCAGAGAAGTTTGGCCAAAGAGTAAGATATTTCTGTGTCTCTGGCACGTCAGAAGGGCGCTACAAAAATAGACATGCATTAAAAATTTTGACCTGAACATCAGGGGTGAGGTTTTGTATGAGCTTAGAAAAATGATGTATGATAGAAGCGGTCCTGATGAAGATGGAGCGATTACATGGGCTAGTCACCGTTTAATTTCATTGGAGTCAAAGTTCTCGCAATACCCGCAATTTTGGGAGTACATGCGTTCGTAGTAGTTGAACAAAGTAGAGATGTGGATTGTTGGCTATCGTAAGCTGTGTTATCCAGGGCATGACACCAAACCTGCCATAGAGTCCTATCATGCTTACTTGAAGTCTGTATTGAAAGCCAAAAGGTTTGGAATAGCTGGCCGACAGGTAGATTGGTGTATCGGTAGATTGACAACGATATTGAGACATTACTCGTATCAACATTCCCGCAAAATGTATGGCTTTGAGGACAACGAAAAGATGCAGAACATTGCAGTGGCTTCAATTGTGAGAACTAGGAGCATCTCCGACTCCGATGTAACGCTGCCCTATGATTGTGGAGGACCAGCGTATGTCATTTCCACAAAAGCTTGGTATGTTGTCTACACGATACATAACCCTACATCTGAGTTCTCTTCTTGTAACATGTGTCTACACTCAACGCGGAAACATATGCAAGCATCAAATTAAGGTATTGCAGATGTTGGGGCGTTGTCGTGGTAGAGAATTTATGTTCCAAGAAAATACTGGATTTCTGGCTGCCACTTTTACTCAATCAAGTTCTTGATAAGAGAAACTCCAAACATATATAAAGATTGTCTTTTTCAAGAGACAATCACTTCAATACACAAGTCCTTAAAGGACAAAGAAATCCAACTATCAAAGAAAACTATATAATTTTACAAGCCTTAGAAATGGAAACTAACCCGAATCCTAAGAGCTTGTATCTCTTAATCCAACCGTCTAAATAGATCCAAACTTCAGCAATAGAATTGATATACTACTAAAAACAGTTACGCAAAGTTTCAACCGTAGATACCTGACGGATCTTGAGATATCACCGAAATACCTACAGCCTCTCTAAAACCTTGTTTACAAACACATGTGCACCAAAATCTTCATAACTCCCAAGAAAAAGCTCCAAACGCTACGAAACTTGAGATATAGCTTGACAGCATAATAAACCACCTTCTTGAAAAGTCTTAGCTAAAAACTAGTCTAGAAGCCAAAGATATGGCCAAAACCGCCACCAACATCAAAGTGATATACTTACAGTCTTAGAAAATATTTGTGCGCTATTTAGCTCCAAATATCTCCTGCATAAAAGCTCCAAATCCTTCGATTCTTCCGCGCAAAAGGTAGAACTTCAAAATACCTTTGCAGCCGCTCCTTCCGATCTCCAAAAGCCTTCTTGAAACTCCCGGAATGCTCAAAAGAGTGGCAGTAGGTTCCCAAATCGCCCCCTAACTTCTAACGTTCATAACTTCTTAACTATAACTCCAAATCCTATATTTTTTGTACCCAAAGTATAGCCCAAAATCCAAACTATTTGAATATGGCCTTCCTCAATCAAATGCCCCCTTCAAAGTCGCTGAAGCCCTTGATAAGGCCGCGGACAACCCCCTTGATTCTCATTGGACATGAGAATCGGCAAATGGGAGGAGGACTTTCATCAAAAACCCATCCCCCTCCATCCCTTGCCACCTCCTTTTATCATTTGCCACCTCCTTCTATCCTTTGCCACCTCCTTCTTATCCTTCTATCCCTTACCATATCATTCTATGTTTTTTCTACACTATCTTTTGCATATTCAATTCTATCTTTTCTATTTAAACATTTAGAACTAAATTCTAAACTTTAAGGCCAAGCTTTATCTAAAAGCTTAACATTCAAACATTTAAGTCCTAAATAATCCAAAGACTTCAACTAATTTAACAAAAACGTACGAAATAACCCTTTTATATCAACTTTCAAACTAATTTACCAACTATTAGAACATATCCCAAACTTATAAACATATTACCAATCTTGATTCGTTCTTTACATATTTTCGGTAATCCCAATGCTACAAACGCTTATATACTATTGGATGATATCTTCGCACATCGATCACGGCTCAGCGGGCTGACTGAGCGTTCCGCCACACTAAACTGGTTCAGAGTTTGATTCCCATAGACTACCTGAACGGTTAGTGTGACGCGTGGTCCTGGGGACTGCTAAAACTTTAACAGTGTGACAGCCGATTGACGCTTCTAAAGCCTGAGCTAGTGACGAGATGCAAAAATATAATTTCCAAGATAAGGCTCGCCCCGGTAAAGTATAACCGTGTGGTTGAGGATGAATCCACTAGCTCAACCAATGGTTGAGTATCTGACATAACAGAACCAGACGCCACCCGGGGGCGACAGATATTATGAATTGGACCTCGTGGAAGTAACTTGTTAGATACACTCCAAAATCAAGCGGCTGGACTAATTTAAGAAATTCAAGGCGAGAATCTACTGATAGATCACTTGCACGCCAACTTCAATAGGGTTTTAGAAAGAATAAAAAGTCTACAAACCGACATCCACAAGGGGATCATTGACATGTCTGCAATCACCCCCGATCTCATCAAGTTGAATGACAACATAGGTGATAGTCTGTTCTGCCACAAGGATTTTCTTAAGCGAGGTTAATTGATATTCATGACATTAATTGTTAGATGTATGTTTTTGCTTTAGGGCATTAGTAGATCCATCTTCTTTCCATGAAAAGATAGTGAAATTTGAAATTTTCATATACTACTAATGTTATTCAGTGTTTTGTATATTTATTTTGGGCCCTATTCGGCTTCATGTAAATATAATGAAACTTATTATTACGACATGGTTTTATGCATATATAGCGTTGTGTCCTGCACTGGTTTTTGAATCACTAACAAGATTGATGTAATGGCATTACGATTACCCATAACATTTTAGTTGATAAAAGAACATCCATCAGTGTACGAATTATATAACTCATCACACATATAAATACCTGTACTCTACAGAAACCATGACATACATATGAGTAGACTCCAACTTCTTATACATATGTATAACAAGTGTGTTGTATGATTATGAAAGCGTTACTTGCTCAAAGTGATGCACACTGCATAGTATACATGATAATGTTACGCATGTAGCATCCAACAACAACACGGACAATAACATGCTTCATTATCATCGATTTATATACTCTGGTTCAACTATTTGCATCCGTCCAAGTAGACATGGAAAGACCATTGCCTATATCTACCAAGACACTATGATTGTTGTGATATCGCCAGTGGCGATGAGCACCTTCACTCGATTCAGTTTGTGCATGAAGTCGTCTTGGATCCACCGCAGTTGCATAGTCTCTTGATACAAAGCCATACTGAAAATCCAATCTAGATTACCGTCGACATCGCTCTTCCATCATTTTGAAACAAGTCGTATAGTTGCCATCTCCTTGACGCCTAGTTTTAGATCAAATACTACTATAGATTCCCAAATCCGCATATAAATCGTCTCTACGGAAAGTAGTTGAATAAAACCATATAAAGTGCTTACGTGCCCAAAACAACAAACTCACAACTATTGGACTGGAACACAAATGATAGAGCCCTACATCATGAAAACCCAAACTCATTTGCTTCTTTCATAATACTATGCCAGCTATAATGGTGAGGATGACGATGTTCATGAGGTAGCTGTGCGGTTGCAGGTTAGGGTTTGCTAGGTAGAAAAACAAAATAGTAAGTCTTAAAATGGGAAACCGAAACCACACCTCTTATCTTCATAATACCATGCCACTATTAAGGGTGAGGTAAACCATGTATTTCAAACAATGTGAGCAACTACTGTTTAGGGTGCAGTGTATTATTGATGGGAGATCACAGAATCTAGCCACAAATTTTAAGAACCCAAATAACATCTCCTATCCTTATATGACATAGCGAGTTGTAACAGTGAGGCATATTATGTCCATATGGAATGTTTACAGCAGACGGTTTGGGTGTATTGTTAAATGGGTTGGGACAAAATACACATCCCCTTAATTTAGGAATCCACACTACACTTGCTATCCATATTGCTTGCAGGGTAAACAAAACCAAATAAAATTTCAGTTTTCTTTGCAAATGTACGTTGTCATAGGCATAGTATTGGATCTACGAATGTAACAATAAAAGGCAATATTTGAAATAAAACCCGAAAATATTTGAGAATGTAATAAAGTATATACACCCATGTACACGGTAATCTATTCACACACATAAGTTTGTGTAAGGTATAAGTCTCAGATCACTAATGCTATGTCGTGATATCTTTCTATCGCCCGAACTCGTAGAAGTCTATGATACCTATTTGAAATTTCTATGCTTGTCTTGTAAGTGCACCTCTTTGTCAAGGTGATCGGAAGGTCTCAACATCATCCTTCAAGGAGAGCGATAACAGGGTATAACTATGCATGGAGTGAGCTGTTTTGCAAAAGCTTGAATCAAACTCACTTGGGTCTGTACATCATCATACTGTTTTTGCAAGGATGGACAAGTATCTGATGTGAAGACCTTTAAATCGAGAACCCATTGCTTAATTCCCCAATTCTCCGGTCCTGCCATGCCAAAATGTGATTCATAGTCATATGCATCAAGACTTTGGTAGACTATGTCCTAAAAAAGTGCGAGAGCTATGATATTTTTGAATCGAATATCTTTAACGCAGAGATGACATTGGAAAATCAGATTCATGATAAAAGCCCAAATTATTGAAACATCTGGAGGGTTACTAAGTTGGATGAATTTCTGATTCACTATGGTATTCTAATTGGTAAAATAAGTGTAGTTCATTGATCATCATATTGCATGAGATAAAGGAACCCTGAAAGTGGAGTCCTGAGCATCTATCCCAAGTTCAGGTTTGACAGAAGCGAGTTCATCGCTAGGACCTTGAATATTGAACACATGAAAGAAGACATCATAACACTGGTTCCAAATGACGATCAGACAACTCCGACCCTCATTAGTAATTATAATAAGGGAAATGGTTGTAAAGCATTGGAAGTTCATTATATTTTAGAATATAGAGATGGAGAAGAGTACGGAAGTGGATGTTGTGTATCAATAGTCAATGCATTTGACATCCAATCCGACACGGGAGTAGATAAATCAGGAGACAATTCCGAACCTTCACCATGTGGGTTGGGAGATGGTGGAGTAGGGGACAATGGAGTCACTCAAGGAGGGGAGTCCAACTTCTGGTCTAACTTAGCCAAATGATTTGCGAACTCTTGGGCATCAGTGGTATTCGGTATACCTCCTAGTTCTCCATCCGCATTGTCCCCTCTTACACCGATGTCCTTCTTGATTTCAAGTGGTGCATGGGCTGACCCGCATTTCTTTGCCAATGCAATGGACTACATGCTTCTCGCCTAGAGTATTCAGCATCGATGTAGCGTTCTGTTTCTTTGATGGAGTACTCACCACAGTGGGCATCTTTGGAAGTTTTGCAAGTATGTCTTCATCATTCGTGTTGTCATCATACTTGATCTCTTTCTTGGTGGACCGTCGAGGCCGTATGGAAGTCTGTTTAGAAGCCTTGGAAGCGGACTTTTGGGGAAGTTTCTCGGATATGAAATGGATCTTACGGAACATCTCGCCAGCTTTGCCTTGTCTGCTTTCCATGTCGGGGTAAGGGAAAGTTGATTTAAAACCCAAAGTTGGGCACCCCTTCACGAATTGGTGATAGTTCAATGCCCACTTCGAAGAGAAGTTGTCCTGTTTGCACATAACACAGACCCAAAATTTTCTAGTTTTTCCAACTTTCCCTGGTTCCTTCGATTTACCTCTAGTTTGATTGGACAGGAACTCGTCTTTGAGTTCTTGAATCTGCTCATGAGATTTGTATGTGACAGTATAAATATCAGAATTAATGCGAATCTTCTTTACCAACTCTGGTGAACTGCTGATAGTAGGACCTCTTCGCCCATCTGAAGGAGCTGAATCTGGACTTTGAGGGTTTCGATTGCATTAGAAGAGATTTTAGGCCTTGGGAGGGCCGTTTCACTATTCATCTGAACTAACAATATTTTAAAGCAAGATATAAACTAAATAATTATTAAAAAAATATTTTTTTTCATTAAAAAAGTAATGAAAAGTGCATAAAAAGTATTTTTAAAGTATTAAAAAATATTTTTAAAATATTTTTTTTTGAAAAAATTTTTTTTTTGGAAAAAAATATTATTAAAATAGTAAAATACAGTAAATCAGCGCTGACGTGGCCAAGAGACTGCCACATCAGATTTAATATTATTTTAATATTAAATATTTTAAAATTATTATTTTTTATTTTATTTTAATGATAAATTTTTTGAAAACATTATTTTATTCAATATTTTTTTAATACTTATATTTGTATTTTAGTGTGGTGAATAGTAACTCGAGGCCTTCCTTTGGCCTGAAATTGCTTCTAATGCCATCAACTAAATCTAAAGCAAAGTCTTCATCACCGTCGTCATGCGAAACCGAGTCTTGTGGAACACCGGAGTCTTCGTTTGCATTGTCATGCCCAGAAGGACAAGCGGCCCTGGATGCAAACTGCTTTTTGGGAGCACCGGGCCGGATTGTTACAGCATCGATTTTGGGAAACTTAACCACTCTGCGAGCTGGCCCGCGTTCTGTCGTGGTGGAGTGCGGCGTCGATTCCTGCGTAGGTTGAAGTTGAGTGGATCTAGCCTTGTTTCTTGTCGCAGGCATGACGAGTACAAATTCTCCTACCTCGCCGTGTAAACAATGGCGATTAGCAAACCACTCACGGATGTTGGACCACCAACCTGCAATTCTTCCACAATTCTTGTCACAAAAGACGGGAGTGTATCGATTGGTCAATTCTTGTGAACATTGACCAAATCATAAAATTAGAAACGGTGCATAAATCCTAAACCGGTGGATGGAAGAAGGGGTAATTGTGAGGCATTCATTTAATAGAATGTAATGTAAAATCTAGAAGAGGCAGATGGTGGAGAAGTACAATGACCCCTCAACTTGAAGAAAACTACATGAAATTGTGAATGCGATTAAGCACAATGGTGTATACGGAATTGTGAAGCATGTGAGGACAGGTTACACTACCACAATCGACAAAAATAGAGTGGAAGACATAACACTGAGCATCACGATCCGTGTTTGATGTTATAGAAATAGTACTGTATATCACTGCTATTCCACCGTAGAAAATGGCCCTAAACGGAAAACCATACATGAAGGTAAACCATCACGCACAAAACGGAACCCTAAAACATGTGAGGAAAATGACAAAGCATGTCATTGTGAAACATCCATGAAAACAGTGCATAATAGTATGAGAAGTGTGGAGACAATAATTTAATTTGAAATTACTTGGAAGTAGAAGAACAATATGTAGGTGGACTACTTTGAGAAACAATTCAGAGTGAAAACGCGTTTTGTTTCATTTGAGGCTAATGGAAAGGTAGCCAACATCGACTTCAGAGGAACGAAAATTTGACAAATAAAGTTGCGCATACATAATTGAAAAAAAAATTCAATAAACACGAAGGATTGTCCTAACATGTAAAAGCTTAGACTGAAAGAGCAATGACGCTCACATTGTATGTGATTGTAGTTATCAAGCATGGAAATTTGAAATGCAAGACAAGGAATTGAAAACAAACCTGAAGAAGGCGACATAGCGAATGCCGTGAAGTGAAGTCCGCGAGCGGAGGAGAAATGCACGTAAAGTATCACTTCTTCCTACAGTAATCAACAAGAAATGCAAATGATCGCTGAAATTGAGTGAAAATGAATGATCAGACGCAATGAAATGAACGCAATAAGATGGTTTCCATTGAAGGGAATGGTCTGAAAATGATCGCAAAGGAAATGATCGGAGTCCAGCATGTGAAAATGATTGCAAAAGAAATGATCGGCGGGAGTGCTCTAGAAATGAGCTTAGGGAGTGATTCTGAACCTTTAAGCCCTCTATTCATTATGGAAATGAAGTGAACGGCTGATGTAGATGAAGCGTACGTCGCGACGTGACACTGTAGAGCTGCCGCACTATGAATTAATGGAGGACAACTCTGAATGGTGTACTTCTCTTCTTTGAATTGAATGCTAATACGCATGATAAGTACTTGTACGCGTGGATTGAAATGGCAAGGAGGGGATTTGAAAATATACTTTGAAATTATGGTTTAGGGTTTACAATCTTCAGTAAGTTAGTTTACCTCACAGATTTGCAAATGTAGTTTTCCTACAATAGTTAGTGTAGATTGAGAACGTGTTGATGTGGAAAAGGAGGGTGGGTATGTTGTTTGGGTGGCGGATTGGGGGTGGAGGTAGTGAGGGTTCAGTGTTCTGCACTGGTACTTTGAGATTACACTGCTATACCGATACCAACTTTAGGAGAGAGAGGAAGACATAAAACCGTAGCAACTTCGGGAGAGAGAGGAAGACAGAATACAGAAGAGACAAACAAATCTAGATAAATCAAATGTTGTCGAAAATCCACATACTCGACAACCAACACTTGAGGGAACCCTAAACAACCCCTGCATAGTATTGAACCTGCACAAAAAAGTCCAAACAACCCAGTAGTTCAATGCATACACTAGGTAGGTCGAAGCGGAGTGGAAGATGAGAAATTGAAGAAGAGGAAAGCCTGTTAAGTATGCATGTGCACCCGGAAGGAAAAGATGGAATAGCTCTAGGAAATGGAGAAGCTGCAGTGGAAGCTGCGGGCGTGGGACATGTGGAGTTAGATCCGAAAAATTCGGTCCACAAAAATCGGATCTGAATAACACTGTGCTTCGCCCAAATAACACCGGCTCAGTCAGCCTCTTGCCGGGCAGGAAACCCTCGGAAGATTACCGCGCGGAATTACCCTACCGCCGGTTGACTGTTCCTGGCGAGTAAGAAAGCAGAAATAGGGTGGCCGCAAATAGCCTCCGGGTTCCACTGCAATATAGGATTTAAGCTTACCCCTCCATGTGCTTGAACTCAATTACTCCATCAGCTTCGCTTGCTCTTCCTGCATTCAAAACGCTGAGACGACTCGATCGTTGCTGGTTCGCACATCTCTGGATGATGAAACAACTCAGATTCTCCTTGGTAGAGTATTTTCATATGGAGTTGAGATAGAAGTTTCGGACGGTTACGCGACCTTGCCTCGCAGGCGTAGCAACAATTCGACCCAAGTTTGCCAGGTTTCTTCTTTCAAATTGAGACTGAAATGGGTATAATCTTATAGGCGGGCAAGTATCGTTGTGCCGAAGACAGGTGTGTTATTTTCCAGAGCTCTTATAAACACAATTAGTAACTACCTTTCATTTTTAGCGAAACGCCGAGGTTGGTCTAACTTCTCCCTCTGAAGCTCATCCACGAATGATGTAAACGCAAGTGAAAACCCAAATCTAGTAAAGAATGTTGCCAGAAAGCTTCTGAGAGTCGTTTGAAGTTGCCAGAAGGTTTTAAAGGATGCCATGACATAGATTCAGCAGCTCATCAAATTATAGATCCAAAGTCACCCCATGATACAATTCGTGCTATGATCCCGACTGGGCTCAATTTTGGGGCACAGTATAATAGGATCCAATAAGAAAAATTAGAAGAAACGATCATTCTCAAGACGAAAGAAACAGTTCCCTTTATAGTAACAGTCGTTGATTACAGTAACAGTAAGCTATGTGCATCAATTTCCGCTACGACCAGAAAACCCCATAGCTTCCATTGTACGAAATCAGGACCGCGCTTACAATAATCAATAAACACGAGATGACAACCAAGAACCATAAACACCAGAAAAATTTCAAAGAAACCATTACAGAATGACTGAAGTTGTACCATTGATTAAACATTATGGCAAGAATATACTAGATCCACGTAGTCTCAACGATGCCGGAAGTTGGATAAACTGTCAGCAAAATACCAAGCCAAACTTTCTCGCAGCTATGCAGGAAATGAAAAAATGCAGATACCCCAACAAGGCATATGGAGCCACACAATTTCGCAGACATTTTAGAAACAAAAGTTTTTCTAAACTGCAACTTCAGTGGGACTACCACCAAGTCTTCAATAATTATCTCTATAAAGCTATTGAATACTCTTCAATCGAGTCAACATGATTTCCACAACACGTATCCTGCCTGTATCTAACAGCGTATCCACTGCCTCTAAAAACGCAAATGAATAATGTTCACCTCATTCTGCCAGTGTATCCAGAGTAGTAAATTACATCATGCCAAGAATTGCTCACATGCACAAACGCAGAGTGTTGCTCCACCTGATAATCAATCTCCAGCTCACGTTTGTCCAGATTGAGCTTCAAAAATCCTCACAAGTTTAAAAGATATGGTAGACTCGACGAGCTGCCACAGCCCAAGAATGGCAACCTCACTTTGGTGCACTTGAGCTTGTCTTCGATCAAAATGTCTATGGAATCAACAAGCTTCATGGAATACAACATCCAAATCTTGGAGATCATCAAGCCACTTAAAAATGCTCATCAGGATCCTCATCAAATGCAATGACACAACGAGGATGAGCTGCTTGAATTACATCGTCGAGGTCATCCCGACTCAAACTCCTGCACTCCTTCACGGTCAGACGCTTCAAAGAAGTCAGAGGCAAACAGCTACTCAAATTCGTTAAGCCCCTACATCCCCGGAGCTCAAGCTCACGTATTCCCGGAAAGTTATTAAGATCTGGCACTAATACCAAACTACTACAATACACAAACCTGAGTACCACCAAGGCGTTCACGGGCTCTCTGGTTGCCAGGCTTTCAAAAGTCGTACACCACCTCAAATCAAAGGTCCACAAGCAAGGGAAGTTGCTCAGATCGGGAAGCTTCCTCACTAGTAAAGAAAAACAACTCAACGTCTCTAGCTCTGCACAGACTCCACTAGTCGCCAACGTTTCTAATCTCCTACAACCCTTCAATGTAAGGGCCTTCAGGCGAGGGAAGTTGCTCAGATCGGGAAGCTCCCTTACTGCTAAATCTGCACAACTCCACGTCTCTAGCTCTGCACAGGCTCCAATACTCGCCAACCTTTCTAAACTCCTACAACCCTTCAATGTAAGGGCCTTCAGGCGAGGGAAGTTGCTCAGATCGGGAAGCTCCCTTACTGCTAAATCTGCACAACTCCATGTCTCTAGCTCTGCACAGGCTCCAATACTCGCCAACCTTTCTAAACTCCTACAACCCTTCAATTTAAGGGCCTTCAGGTGAGGGAAGTTGCTCAGATCGGAAAGCTCCCTTACTCCTAAATCTGCACAACTCCACGTCTCTAGCTCTGCACAGACTCCAATACTCGCCAACCTTTCTAAACTCCTACATTCTCTCAAATCAAGGTACTTCAAGCAAGGGAAGTTGCTCAAATCCGGAAGCTCCCTTACTGATAAGTTTGCACAACTCAACGACTCCAGCTGTGCACAGGCTCCAATACTCGCCAACCTTTCTAAACTCATACAACTCTCCAATTTAAGGGCCTTCAGGCGAGGGAAGTTGCTCAGATCGGGAAGCTCCCTCACTAGTAAATCTGCACAACTCAACGACTCTACTACTCGCCAACCTTTCTAAACTCATACAAACCTCCAATTCAAGGGCCTTCAGGCGAGGGAAGCTGCTCAGATCGGGAAGCTCCCTTACTGATAAGTTTACACAACTCAACGACTCCAGCTGTGCACAGGCTTCAATACTCACCAACCTTTCTAAACTGATACAATCCTTCAATTTAAGGTCCTTCAGGCGAGGGAAGTTGCTCAGATCGGGAAGCTCCCTCATTGGTAAAGAAAAACAACTCAACGTCTCTAGCTCTGCACAGACTCAAATAATCGCCAACCTTTCTAAACTCGTACAATCACTCAACTTAAAGGTCCTCAAGCGAGGGAAGTAGCTCAGATCGGGAAGCTCCCTCACTGGTGATGAAAAACAACTCAACGTCTCTAGCTCTGCACAAACTCCAATACTCACCAACCTTTTAAAACTCGTACATACAATCAAATCAAGGTACTTCAAGCAAGGGAAGTTGCTCAGATCGGGAAGCTACCTTACTGGCAAATTACAACAATACAAGGTCTCTAGCTGTACACACGCTCCAATACTCGTCAAATCTGCAAGTCGCCTGCAACTCTTAAGCGACAAATCTTGCAAACTTATGAGCCCTTGAGAGTTGGAGAACATCTTCAAGTTTTGGCATTCACTTATAAGAAGTCTCTCCAATCGGCTCAAGTTGCTCAAACCTGATACATCCTTGAATTCGCAGTCGTCAATCGTCAAACTCCGTAACCCAACCAAACTCCCAATATCAGGTAACTCCTCTACGCCCAGACAACTGCGCATTGTTAGACTACGCAACTTTGCCAAGTTGCCTAATCCTTGTAGTCCTGCTAAACTCCACTTAGACATTTTCAATTCCTCAAGCTTCGTAAGACGCCGTAGATTGGGTCTGTCAACTTCCTCCCGGAAGTCCACAATGGCTTCGCGCAATGAAATTAAGTGGTCAAAACCCAGCAGTGCCACTAAAAGAGGGCACATCCTCAAATCCAAAACTTGAAGGTTACTCAAATTGTGCATGCTAGGTAAGTTACGAAGTTGTGAACAACCATTGGCCTGAAGCCTTTCCAAAGCCAATAAATTACTCAGCCCTGGTAATCCATCTAACCGTTTGCAATGTAATATATCCAGTATCCTCAGATTTCTCAGCTTCTGTAAACTGGGCAGACTTTTAAGCTTCCTGCACCCACTTAAATCAAGTTCCTCCAATGCTACCAAATCACCAATACCAGGGCAGCTACGCAGCTTAAAGCAATCTGCTAAAATCAATACTCGCAAGTGGATAAACTTTGAGCTAAATCCAATTAGACTGACCACTCTCCAACAATCGCGGAAAATGGCCACACGCAACGAAGCCATGCTGCTCATAGCCGGCAGCTTGTCACTTCCATAATCACACCACTTCAAGCAATGCAGCTTGCTAAGGTGCCCGATTTCTTTCCTCAATACTTCATTTAGATCATGAGACAGAATGCTGAGAAAAATCAGGCCTCAGTGTAAACCTTTCAGAGAAACTCTACGCATTGCCGCTACTGTCAGGCTCTTCAGGTGCACAAGTCCTGATAAATCCATCTCAGACATCATCGACATATACCAACATGAAATGTTTAGTACTGTCACATTCGAGAAATAAGCAAAATTCATTCTTTCCAAACTTCCCTGCTTAGAGCCACAAAGGGTCATTCGTTTCACATTCTCCCAACAACTGCGAGACGGTGAACTGTCAACAAGCTCACTACCATAATTTGCTGTCTCATACACCCAAACATGTTGATTATGTAACCGAGATTTGCTTTCCGAGATACGAAACTCCTTCCACAAGTCATGAATTCCAATTCCTAAATTCATACCGTTGCCCACCCTCTCTAAGAGTGATTTTGTCTTCAGCCTCTCCAGCTGCAATCCAACCCAACAACACCCATCATCTAGGCTCGTTTCACATCCAACATCTTAAAAACTAAATTCCACTATCATTAGAAGGAAGATTCTACTATCATACTATCCACCATCATGAATTGGTAACAAAATTACATCACCACAATATAATCGAGCATGTCAGGGAAGACTCACCCTTCTCATTACGTTGTCTTCACTTTGAATGTTGTGAATCACACGAAGCCATTTGAATATGTTGTATGAATGCTCCCTTACATCATGTAAGAAAAGTGCAACATCCATAAACAATATTTGGTCTTCTATAGATAAGGAATCGTAACTCTTTCTTAGGATGGAAAATATAGGATGGATAAGTTGTCCCGATTGGTTGAAAATGTCCTCTGCAATCATATCCAGTTGAGCATTCCATTGCATTGGATCCATGCACCTCAATTGACTTCCCAACACATCCAACGCCAAAGGATGGTAATGGCATTCTTCGCCACCATTATCCTTTCAGAATCGACATCGACGAATACATTTCTCAAGAAGCTCTTCATCCGTTTCATATTGGCGTATAAAATTTGATGACTTCACAAACAAAGACTTTGCTTCTTCAACCTCAAGTTCAGGCATTTCCACACAAACGCTCTCATCAATGTACGGTCTCAACTGTATCAGCATGCTCTTTGACCGGGCACTTACAATTACAACGCTTCTAATTGGAAGCCTTGTTGAAAGAAAATGCTTTGCTTGTCGGATAGTTGCATCCAAATCTGTAACATTGTCAAGCGCAAGAAAGACGCATTCACGAATCTTTGCTAACCCCTTCCATAACTGCAACCATAAAACATCAAATAAAAATTTACAATCAACAAAAAAATTCATCAAAAGAAGATAATTAAACATAGATCAAAACAACATTTGTATTTGAAATACAACCGTCAATATTCTTATCAATTGTTATATGGATTGTACCTCATCTAAAGTCCATCGATTCAAGAGCTCATGACTCAAATCCGTAAGCCTCTTTAAGACCACTCGAAGCAACTCCTCTGGCCTCCCCTGTTCTAACTCTGCATGACACACTCTTCCTCCAAACTCCATTGAAACCTCGTTGCACAATGCCTTACATAAAGAGGTTTTGCCCATTCCACCCATCCATATATTCCAACCACGCATACCTCAAGATTTATATTCTTCCTCTGTCCATCAATCTTTTCTAGAATCACCTACGTCATTACAACGTACAAGTACAACAAAATCAAAACTCAACAATACTAACTTCAGCATTTACCCAATTCAAGTAAAAAATAAATTCTACTTATAAATCCTACTTATATCATTCAAAGTATGAAATATGTAATCTTGCACTTCTTGCTAAAAGCCAATCATCAAACAAAAGCAATATAGGTCTTACGACTCACCTTACATAAATGAGATCTTCCTTGTATGTGGGAACAATCCCATCTATCTTTTTGAGGAAGTATTTTAAGTACAGCACCAACAATTTTCTTGCGGAATTTCACTTCCCCCAAACCTTCGTCAACTAAGCCATTTATTGCCTCAAGATACTTCAAGGCACTCTCCCACTTCTCTACTTTTACTCTCTTCACCTTTGATGCAACAGATTCAATCCAACATGATAGCCATCGCATCCGATTTTCAGGATCCTTAAACTCTTCTAGGAAAGTGTGAAGAAAGACAGGTACGATATTAAATCCAGCTTTTCTTTTTTTAGCTTCGTCAATCATGGCCTCCAATTCCATCATTGGCCATCTTGATGTAAAGAATGAATCACTCAAAATGATCACACAGATGTGGCATTGTCGAATAGCATCAAAGATGTTTTTTGGAAAGTTTTCACCAATTGGTAAACTACTCCTACGCTTGTCAAAGAAAGGATGCACATCATATCTTTCCAAATCAATGCATAATTGCTCCACAAAGTCTTTCTCCACCCCACTATGACTAAGAAACACTTCATGCTTGGGTTCCATAGCAACACTCCTATCATCAACCCTGTACATAGCAATGCCTTTCTCCATCTAGTACATGGTTCCAAAATAACTGTATGTAAACAATACTCTCTTCAGTTTCCTTTTGTTTCCTTTTCCAAAGCAAGATAATTGAGCTTGGTTTGCAGGCACACAGGGTTCTACAGGCCCAAAAGTTTCAAAGAACGCGCAAAATGGTGAGCATGGGCATGAAAGAGTTCCGTCTGCCGTCTCAACCAGGGTTCCAAAATCAGCCAAGGAGGTAGGCCTGGCTGGTTCTCTAATGGGCTTAACCAAAGCTTGACTTAACCGCAGTCAGGAAGTAACCAAAATTGTGGATTGTTGGAACGCACAGGCACAGTCACACGATCCTGCTATGAAACTATGCCGAAATTGGAAGTTGTTCACTCTGAAGAAGAACATCACTTGAGTCCCATCCAAGCTTCCACGCCTCACCAAAACGGCTCTAACTTGGTTTGGAATGTGACCTTCAAACAAGAACTGATTACTTCCTGCGCATCAAATCAGCCCAAAATTAAAATCCAAAAAAAAAACAAAGCAACACTACACTCAAGTAGAGACAGTTTTTATTGTCCACATTAGTGGTGATGAACAGCCCATACGCTTAACCCACTGGGTGTTTTTTTTCTTCTCACAACAGTCCGATTTTGGTTTCAATTTCAAGCTTCATCTAGTGATCCAAAAGAATTTACAGTTTTGGTTATAAGTTCTAACCCATAATAGCCTATCGTCTTGTGAGGGCACAATAGAAAAGGGGTACAATATAGGTTACAGCCTTGGAGGTGATTACAGCCATGGGGGTGATTAGTAGTAAAACTCCACTAATTAATCTAGAACGGTTGCTTGTATTAGTGCTTGTATTATTATCACTTTGTAATAATCCAATTTGAGAAAGCTCAAAAGAAGGGAAAAGACTTTGAATTGATGGCACAGCGTGTACTTATGAGTTGGGATTTTGATTAGCCCAAATAGGGATGAGCTCCAAAATTTCAAAATCGCCTATGAGAAGTCAAGAAATTGTTTAGGACAAGCAGAAAAATAGACAAAAAAAAGAAAGCCCATCCTCTCCTATTAAAGTGATTTGGCTCAGACTGTTCATATTAGATACTTGAACTCCTCTACAATCAACCTGCTCCTGTCTATAAAACGTGACCGATTTCAAAATCCGATTACTTAGCGTGGTCCACTCAAACGAATTAATCGATGGCTTCAGGATTGACAATTAAGCTCCACCAACATTGCAGAAAAGGTAGCACAACACACAAATCCTAAATACCCACAACTTGAGACATGATCTTCTCACTGTCAGTAAACTACAGCTACCAAAAACCTCCAATGCAATCGACATCGCCCATATTGGCAAAAAAAAAGCACTCCGCTCACCGCCACAATGCACACACCGTCGTGCATAAGTTGCCAAGATCATTACACAACCTCACGAAACAATTACCCTCATAAAACACATGCTTACAGAAGCTATTACTCTCAAACTGTAACCTGGATTGAACCTGCAATAAAAAAATACTCGGACGTCGTGGTTACCTCTGAATCGATGAATTAAGGAAACACACACAAACACCGAAATTGGATCCTACGCTTGCAGAAGCGTTTTCTCCTTGTCCGTTTGCTGTAATGTCCGAGACCGCCCACGAGAAATTCATTCCATAACCTCTAGTTAGATCCCGTGAACGCACCTGCAGTAAAAGATTGCGAATTAAGAAGTTGTGTGCCACCACACAAACAGTCAATGAGAGCTCCCGACTACCGAATCATGCAGTAGTAGGAACATTTCATGCTTAGGTTCGTTAGCAGCACTCCTATCATCAACCCTGAATATAGCAAAGAGCCCTCATAGCCTGTCAACAACACATTCCAGCAATTTTATTAACAAGCCATACAAACCACATCATCCCAAATATTACGATTATGCATAAGAGTAAGAGCTTAGACGCTTGGCTCTATCATAGCTCTAATGTATTTTAATCTAGACAAGACAAAATAACATGGCAAGGGGCAAAATCCATTCTTACTGTTTTACTCACTGCATCCGTATGTCGAGCTACTCTTCACCTACAAAAGAATTAGACCACCAACCTGTATGAATTGCTGCCAGAAGAAACACCAGTAAGATGCGCCATGCTTGATATTGATGTACTCTGCGACGTATGCCAATTGTCAAAGTCCGGTCTTCTACACTCAAAAGAATATCACCTCTTTCCACACATCACTAATATCAAAAAAGATTATGCTTCCCACACCAAATCATAAATACAAGTCGGCAACAACAAACTCACCAACCCTACACTTCTGCAATATTGCTGAAATCATAAAATAGACTGCAACAGTTCGTGACAAGAACTAACAAACCAGCTTGCAAATTGCAAACTGGAGCCAAGTTTAGTCAGTTATCTACACTGCTTTGCATTAATTAAACAGTACTTGTTCAAAGATTAGCTCGTACTACTGTTCTTCTGCAAAATTGTCTTACTCAGCAAGTAATCAAACCTGCTCTAAAATTTTGCCAATTTTGTTAGTATTGGCCTCTCGGATTCAGCATCAGCCTCCACTTCCTGGTCGAAAGGTACTCTGCATACTCTAAAATGCTCGCTGCTGTAAATGCCACAAAGACACCAAACTCCACCCGCCAAAATGCAAACGACCCCTATACTCACACCCTAAAATGAAACTGATGACTTCGAAGGGGTGATCAGCTGTGCACAAATTAAAGTAACATAATTTTTCAATCTACTACCATATCTGCTATTCCAGTAATTATTTTGAGAGGTCGTCAAACAAAGTTAAACTTTCGTAAATATGGCCATAGCTGGTCAAAATTTGTACTCCAAAAGAGTTTTGTGTCTGATAGCAGTAAAGGAAAAGCCAGTCGATGCAAAGAGGGGATAACCGCAGGTCGAACAAACAAAGTATTCACATACCGACACTTTCGATAACAGAGGTACTCAACAACTCAAATGGCAAAAGTGCTCTTACAAAGAAAGGCCAGGGTAAGGTTGTATCCGAAAATGAGATAGAGAAAGAGGAGAGATCAGGTAGAGCACCTGGGCAGTGATTCTTCCGAAATCTTGGGAATCCGTGATTCGTCCAAAACCATGGAAGCAGCGACGTCGTCCTAAGTGTTCACTAATTCTGTATTACCGACACGCAGACTCAAGCAATGTAACCGATTAAATCGACCACGACATCCTTCCCCCAAATCCATCTCCGCACCGATCGACCTGGCTTGCATTTGTGGAGAGCGCTAACTGATTCCAGATTCCATCCCGCGATCTAGACCTTCAAAGAATAATTCTCAGCGGCTTCTGTGGTAATGATGATCGAACTGCAGCACTGCGTCGTTTCTAGAGCGCGAAGCGTTCCCGATCCAGGGTTTGGAGACTTTTGGAGGATGGTCTGCGTTCTATGTTTGAGTCTAATAAAAAGAATGGTGTGTCCGTGAGGCTCTGTCCAACCCGGTTCCAAACCGAGTTGTTCAGTGTGAATGCAGTTGTAGATAGGATTTGGAAACTCAATTCAATTCAGAACCCAAAGTTGATGGTGGTGTGTGTCCAAAGGAGCGACACGAAATCACAGCTACGAAATCAAGAGCGACACGAAATCACAGCCAGCCGGTTGGCTTGGATGTGAAGATTGGATGGCTAGTTCAGTGGTGGTAGTCCAGTGAGATTATTGGAGCATGGACTAGGTTTGGATGACTAGTGTAGTGGTGGTAGTCCAGTGGACGAATGATAAATGTCGACCTCCTCGAACTGCCGGGCCGCGTGGCCGTGGTGAAAAAAAAGAAGGAGACCAGTTACCGTGGGCTCGACTTTTGAGGTGGTCGGAGGTCAAATACCCAGAGAATTTCAATCAAGTGGGGGCCAGAGAAGGTGTGTTGATGTTGTAACTGCGTGGTTTTTTCAACAGATCTTGACTTTTGAGAAGGAATCATGGTGGTAGGTGAGTATTTCTAAACTTGGGCAGGGACCGAAATAAGTGTGTGTAGTGCTGTACATGGTTGGCACGGAAGTGCGGAAGCATAATGATGAATGCAAAAATGAGGATATGCTGTTGAAAATCGGACAAGAGCAACTAATTTTACGTGAGGGAGCTTGCTTTGCCAGGTTGTTCATACACACCAAAAAACCGTGCCATCTATAGAAGGAAAAGTCCACATGCTTCAGCCAAATATGGTGCAGAACTTCACATTTGTGATGCTGTTGAAGTAAAGCTCAGTGTTTGAAATAGCTTGAAAGACTTAGAGATGCAAGAAATTGAAAATTGCACCTGTGTTGGTAGAAAATGAGACGGGCAGTGACGGGCAGCAGGTCTGTAGTGTGAAGTTGTAGTCACCGTGTCTGCTCTTGGCAATTAGTGAGTTGCCCACATGAAAAATTGTCATATTGCCCACTTGTCAGCTCAACTCCATGGCAGAGGGAAATCATGCTCATACGAGGGCTTCTGAAGGTCCCTAGCCCAAGCCCTTTTTCAACAATTCTTCAAGATGCTAGGGACTACTTCATGGTAATTATGTAGTCCTATGCTGCAATAGTAGAAAAAAAACCTATACAAAGTAGTATACTCTTCATTGCAAATCCCAAAAGTTGCTTGTAAGCATGTTGCAGTGTACACTATGTAAGATTTACAAAAATATAGAAGTCCTTCAAAAACACTTGCATGTCTACCTTCTAGAGCATGCATAGAAGGGATAGAGTAGGATGGTTTCTACCAGTGACATGTCTAATAACATGGAGTCTTGCAAATGATGGCTCCGTGGCATCCTGGGCACACATAGTTAGTTCGTTCGCGGCTAATCCGACATTGCTTCCGTTGTTTCGCCATGCCTTTCAATCCATGAGCACTACGAAAGGTCGGTGAGAAGGTTGAAAAACAAATCTTTCGCCCAGCCCACTTCGCAGAAAGCTCCTATGCAAGTTTCAATTGAAATGAAAGATGAGTGATTGGATTCTGGGGGAATTGAAAGCTGAGATCGCTATGTATGATGCATGAATTAACCACAACGGTGTCAAGAAGGAAACAAAATATGCGGTGCCACCATTTGTGGCTACGTGTTAGGCAGGAGTAAGTGCCTCGCAACTAATCTGCGATATCCACACCAGGCATATTGCGTGTGTACTGCAAATGCATGGGCCCTGTGACTACTTGTTTTTTTTTCCCCTCCTACTTGTCTTTGTACATAATTATTGATGCCAAATAGGGATATGGCTTCTGCATGAATAGAGAGTAGGATGACACTTTTCTTGTCTTTCCACACGACACAACATACTTTTCAAGATCTAAGGATTCGATAATCCAACCATCCCATGTCTTTGGTCTTTGTGATGGATTTGGTAAACATAGACTTTGGTATATACTTCCTATTGGCTCTCAGTGTCCTCGTCGCCATTATGCCTTGCTCAAGTAGATTGAGAAACAATGGCACTGAGGTGAAAAAGTTGTCCATCGTTACAATGTGCCCTTTCCCGCCCAAATTGGCAAGCAAGTACTCAACAACATTGCGCCCTTGAAAGCCCATTCCTTTCCCACTTCCACTTGGAGCCATAACCAAGCCTTGAGCATCGTTTCTATCGTTCTGGTGGTCATGTGGATTCCCAGTTTTCCCACAATATATATCAAAGTTCTAGACATATTTGGAAATGGCATCCGCTAAAGTCCAAACTTTGATCCCAAATCTGACAAGCTTGTTGGGTAGATATTGTCGTCTGGAACAATATTTATCCTTATAGCGGACCATGGATTCATCAACTGTAACCTGCTGGTTCAATGCCCACATGTACTTGCAACCGCCTGTAATGGTGTCCACAAACCACCGGACCTTATTTAGCTTGTCATACAATGGATTTTCGCGGTCCGCCGCCACATCACTTGTGTTTGCACATGTATACAATAGGTGAGCACTTCAAATCTATCGCGTGGCATGATTTGGGAAATGATGGGGCAATGGTATAGGTCTTCCTCCCGAGACCAATGCAGCCGCGTTGTGGGCAATCTCTTGATGCCCATAAACAAGCAAATGGATAGGTATGCTTGGAATTCCGGCAGGGTGAGTGGCACCCAATTTGACCCGCCCCTAATAGTTCCCATCTCGGCATCACGAATTTTTGAAGCATACCGGTTGGTCTCCCGTACAATTCGGCGTAGCACTACTTGATAAATGAATTTGTAGAAAAGGCCCAAAGTAGGGTTCTATTGAAGGGGTGAGGTCTGCCGCGCAAAGATTCCCGACGTCGACGTTCTTCCTCACATGGCGATGTAAGTATCATGCTAGTACGTCTTCTTCCAATCCGTCGAGAAACCGAATTCTAATGATGCATTCATTTGTTACTACATTCGATTTACTGGACACTACCTCCGTAGTACACCATTCCTCTAAATCTTCTGCGTCATTGTCTACTTGTCCATGGAGCCAACGCCGTTGTATTTTCACTAGCTCAAGGCTTGTAGGACGTGGATGTGGATTAGGTGAGGTTCTTACCCGCTTGGAGCGTTTAGTTGGAGTGGCGCTGGTAACTGTTGCCTTTCTTTGTGTTGTCGCCCGCTGCTGTGCAATCTGCCGCATGCTCCTCACCCTCTCCCGCGCCCCTGTCTGCTGCTCTTGATGTTGCGATTCCCAGGTCTCCTACTAATGTTGTTGCGGCTTCCCTGTCTCCTGGTGATGTAGTTGCGGCTCGCCTGCCTCCTGCTGATGCTGTTGCGGCTCCCCTGCCTCTTGTTGTTGCTGTTGCGGCTCCCCTGCTTCTTGCTGTTGTTGTTGCGGCTCCAGCAATTGCTCCAATGTCGGTGCTCCAGCCACTACCATGGAACTTGCTACATTTGGCAGGACCAGAGGAGGTCACCAGAGTTCGGCAGCGTATTCCAGTTCCACTCTTTTTTGACGAGAAGAAACCAGTGTATTTTGTAACATTTGAATTGACAGGACTCAACGTCAGTCCTGATGTCCTCTATGTCAAACGTCATGTCAAAAAAAATCCGTTAAGATGAACAAGCAAAAAACGCAGCAAATTTCGGTTGACATCACCATGTTTTTGCTGTGACATCACAAAAAACGCCGCCTTGTATGGTCAATGATGGGTGCTATGTGTCGGCCACGTCGTCGCCACATCTTATCATGGACAGGCAGCGCCACGTGGTGATGTTTTTCATCCGGCCATTGTATGATGTGGCCGCTTATGTGGCCCTTGACGTGTCAATGTGGTTGACAAGGCATTCCTACGTGGTCCCACCAAAATCCGACATGGCAGGTTCAGTCAGCATGGTTTAGGGTTGTTTTAGTATGTTTCGTGTGATACTTTTGACGTCAACTGTGACGCGTGAGTGTTTTGTGTGACGTCATGAAAATTGCTGACGTGTTTTGTGTGACATTTGCTATGAAAGCGTGGTGTTTTGCCAGAATGTCAACGTGGACAAGGGTGAGTTTATCCAACGTCATTACCGGCGAGGGGTGGATGTCATCAAAAACATTATCACATTTAATGTGACGTCAAGGCAGATTCAGTTCATGTAGTGTTCGATGCCTCACTGGACATGACCTTGTCTCTATTGACGTTCAATCCAACAAGTTCTCTGGTGAATCTAGAGCGCAGTGGTGTCCAACCAGACGTTTGCCAGATTATATATAACATCATTGTGGACATAAAAATCACTACACGTCAAACACAAGGAATAGAGTGGAATTCAATCTTATTATAAAGAATGCGTATTTCATAATATTGAGCATATCGTTCAATTTTCCAGTGATGTCATACCTTAGTTGGTTGACACATAGCCATATTACATTCATCAGAGTAAGTTTACATCTAACCGATCCATATACAATTATGGAAGCCTAAGTCTACATACTGATCCTTCTGGCATAGAAATTAAACTACATGTGTACCTTCTTCAACCCTTCTTCGTCCCGCTGAAATATACGTGCACATCAAGAGGACTCCAACGCTTGAATTTGTAGATGGGCTGCATTAACACCACAGTGACACTGTCAATCAATTTCATCTCAAAAACCACTGCAGCGTGTCCAAATGGACGTCACACATAACACTTTCCTTGTTAATAACAACGCTTCAAAAAACATTATGGCATTCTGTTTGACAGCTGGAAAAACGCCATTGAATCCATGTGTATTGTATGTCACCACCCTGTACTCTGCCAATCCTCACTTCCCATGCCTGCATGGTCTCCTACTTGAATAACATCGGCTATTGATATTTACCCTCTTTATGGTGTGGACCCATACCTTTATTTCTTCTTTGTTGTCCCCGCTCTTGTTGCGATCCCAACCTGCAATTCCCACGAGCATTGTGTCATGCCCTTATCCACTCAAATTTCCTCGGTCATTGTACCAAGTTTTATCCTTGTCTATGGTTTTGTTTCATTCATTGCATCCATGTACGTCTTATTATTAACATTTAAACATGAATGACGCTATGCTATTACCATCTATAATGTTTACTATGTTCATTGTGATGTCCAACATAACAATTCTATGTTTTTTCGAATGTTGTGCTAAACATCCATTAATTATAACCTATGCCACACACTAACTCAAAACACCAGTCAATTGTGTGAGGAATGTATGCTTACCTCTAATGGAGAGGTCACTGAAAATAAGTGTGATGTCACCGAAAACAAGTGCAATGTCACCGAAAACAAGTGCAATGTCACCAGAAACATGTTGATGCCCCAAAAATCGCCAATAGCAAAACAGTGCATTGCAACAAGTCAACAACTCCATCCATTAATTATAACCTATGTTATACACTAATTCAAAACACAAACCAATTGTGTGAGGAATGTATGCTTACCTCTAATGGAGAGGTCACTGAAAATAAGTGTGATGTCACCAAAAACAAGTGCAATGTCACCAGAAACATGTTGATGCCCCAAAAATCGCCAATAGCAAAACAGTGCATTGCAACAAGTCAACAACTCCATCCATTAATTATAACCTATGTTATACACTAATTCAAAACACAAACCAATTGTGTAAGGAATGTAAGCTTACCTCTAATTGAGAGGTCACTGAAAATAAGTGTGATGTCACCGAAAACAAGTGCAATGTCACCGGAAACATGTTGACGCCCCAAAAAATGCCAATAGCAAAACATCGCATTGCAACAAGTTAACAATTGTATCTAATTTTAATATCAAAATTTTGTACTTGTACTTTGAAGAAAACTTCATCTTCATCCAAGGAGAATGTCCTTATGGATGAAGATGAAAAAATCTTCAATAGAGTGTGATGAGAAGGGAGAGAGGCCCTCATATATATACACATGGGACTACACAACTGCTGACAAGCGATATGGGATATTTCGAATTTTATTGTGACGTCAACATAGACATCAACAGAGACGTTCAGATTTACTGGGACGTCAACATTCCTCTATTATTTACTGTGACGTCAACATAGACGTTCAGATGTGAACATAGACGTTCAAATGTCACAACGGATGTCAACATGGACGTTCAGCTGTCATCAACGACATTATTGTAGACGTTGTATGAGGTATTGCAAAAAATTAAATTAAATATATCCAACATTCACTCTAATATGTAAAGATGTCTAAGTGACTAAGACCTTAAATACATAGTCTATTTTTAGAAGCCCTTTTAAACTAAGGTTTTCAATTTTTTAATGAATCACTAAAACACGTAATGAGGCATAAATTTTTGACAAATTCTTCACGTTCTAATTGAAGAAAAAAAAAGTAAAGGTAGATAAAAAACGACACGAAACAACCTCCTTGCATCCATCTTACTAGAGCCCTCCAAAAATACATGGAAAAAAACAAAGGGATGCACAGTCTTGGAGATTTTTAATTTCATAAATTTCAATGATGAATATAACTCAAAAATACATAACTTCCACATTGTCAATTCAAATGCCACAAAATAGCCTTTGCATGGGCTTCCTAGATTACACTAGTAGGATATTGCAGTTTTACAACTGGATAGTCGCAAGCTCCTGCGACTACCCCAATCACAAAAATACATTTATTGAATAAAGACATCCTTTTTTATTTACTAAAAATAAAATATATTTTTTACCCAGTCGCAAGTGCTCGCGACTAGAAATTGTATACACTTGCGACTAAAAATCCACTTTGTGACTTCCTTAAAAAAACAACCGTTTCCTAATAGATATCCTCATTGCTTTGCAATATCAGGATTCATTTTTTTTTCCAATCCAATTGCTAGGGTAAAATTGCATAGTTATATCTTTTCAATATTGACTAAAAAACCAAGGTGTAAGAGTAAATTCATAAACCATTGTCTTCTTCTCTCTTGCAAACTTAGTCACATATTATACACTAATTGCAAATTACGACCACATGAACAAAGATTCAAAACTACTATCTTGTTTGAACACCTACATTGACAATTTAACCTACATTCCAAGTTTCTTTGAAGGATTCAACAAAAGTTGCTAAATCTAAGTGAATTAAAACATGAAATAAATTTTTTGAGCAAATCAATATAAACCTAATAGTTTTCTATTAGTTTTGTTCTAAAAAGAGCATGAGAAATTGATGTAATTTTAAGTCATTATTCTTATTAACACCCCAATGCTAAGTTGGATACTTTTTTTAATTGGGTAGTTTTGCATCGTTGTATCATAAAATGAAACCAAGAGGGATAATTTGAACTTGATGTATGAACAAAAGTTGTACATTATGAATTTAAGATTCTATCCATACAATAATATCTATAATTTCAATCACCAACATTCTTTTACAAAATTGGAAACTTAAACTTCTAAATTATTTTGTAATTTGATTCCAAATGAAATATTCACAATTTTTTGATGATATTTGTTTTGATTGGTTGAATTGTAGAACTATAGATGCAGTTATTTTTGGAGATATTTTGATTGTTTAATTTTATGAATTGACTTCTTTGAGAGAAATTTTAAATTATTTTGAATTGAGATCATACAAAGTTAATTTGATTCACTATAACATGAAATGAGGCAAGAAGTTTCACAAATGGGCAATAGTCTCCTATGGATACCTCTATAAGCCCTTTTTACTCCTAATTGGGCCAATATAGATACTTTGAATAAGTCCCTTTTTGTTAGGGATCCATTCATGTCGACACTCTTACATCATGAACCAAGGTTTCTTACACGATATTCTTTAGTAATATTCATAAAAAAACAAGATGACAAGTGAGAGGGAAGGCCTCCTCTCACTTGCTATAAGGAAGACACTACAACCGTTCTAACTACCTCTTTGCTAAGAACTAGTAAGTCCAGATGAGTGTCTACTCGTAACATTACCCCCCCCATAAGGTCGAAGGGTGCGGGCCCTCCTCCTAAGCGGGGTTGATCCTACCGCATCCGGGTGCGAGCGGTGGAAATCCCGAACCGCATCAGCCGCATTCTGCAGATTCTCCACTGGTTCCCAAGAGTTTTCCTCGGGCCCATATCCTTCCCAACTGATTAAATAGTGTAGCTTCCGCCACCGGCCGTGCAGCCGAGAGTCCAAGACAGCATGAACCTCCCACTGAACATCCCCGTCGGGCGTAATAATCGGCGGAGGAGGTTGTCGACACCGCCCCTCGATGGTGTCCTCATGGTGCCGCTGTAGAAGATTGACGTGAAACACATCATGAATTCGGAGGGTCTTGGGGAGCTTAAGCTTGTAAACTAGGTCAGAAAGCCTGGCAATAATTGGAAATGGACCGAGGAATCGTGATGCCAATTTCTTGGAAGGAGCTGTCGTTGAAATATTCTCATGTCGTAGAAATATTCTCATGTCGTAGGAATACCTTCTCACCAACTTGGAATGTGGGTTGAACTTGCACTCCTTGGTTGTAATAGCGTCGGGTTCGCACACTAGCAAGGTCGATCATAGTCTTCACCTCGTTGTATACCTCTTGAAGGTGCCTTATGCGGTCCTCTGCTGCCGGAACGGTGGTCGAGGTCGGAGTAGTGAAAGATAATACAGGATGATACCCGTATGTTGCATAAAACGGGGAGAAGCCGGTCGATGAATGAGTGGAGTTATTATATGCAAATTCCGCTAACGGAAGCAAGTCGGCCCAGTCATCCTGACGTCGAGTAGTGAACATACGCAAATATTGTTCCAAGATCTGGTTTATTCTTTCTGTTTGCCCGTTGGATTGAGGATGGAACGCCGTAGTTGTAGAAGGATTAATACATAGGAGTTGACATAAGCGGCGCATGAACTTTGAGATAAAAACAGTCCCCCGGTCAGAAATAATGTCTTGGGGAGTACCGTGAAGTTTCCATATGTGTTGTAAATATAGTGACGCCGTGCCATTAGCACCAATGGTTTCTGTCGTAGGAATAAAGTGAGCCAGCTTGGTATTTTTGTCCACCACCACTAATATAGAATCATAACCACTGCTCATAGGAAGTTTAACAATAAAATCCACTGCTACTTTTTTCCAAGGAGCGTGGGCGGCGGGAATAGGTTGCAATAGCCCGTAGCGAGCATGGTGGGTGGGCTTGGAACGTTGGCAGTTGTCACAGCCATCGACGTAGCGGTGAACATAACGGCACAGTGTTGGCCAATAAAAATCCCGAGACACCAGCTCGAGGGTCTTGGCACGTCCTTGGTGGCCTGCAGCAGGGGCGTCGTGGCGCGAGCGCAAAATCTGACGGCGGAGTTCCTTGTGGTCGGGAACAAAAACTGCCCCTTCGAAACGGAGAAGGCCGTCCTCTCATGTGTAAGCCTGGAACTGACGGCGAATGTCTGCAGGTGCTGCCTCCGGGTTGCTTTCAAAGAACGCCAATATTGGCCTAAGCTTGGAGTCCTCTCTCAGGCTTGCCTTTATCTGAGTAAAGATTCGCGCGTCGGTCCACACCGGCTCAAGTCTTTCCAAGTAAGCTAGGCGCAAGAAAGGCCGAGGCTCCTCATCTGTCTCATCCGTGACATCTACACGTCGAGATAATACATCTGCCCTTCCATTCAAAGAGCCTGGCCGGTGGTGGATGGCCAAATCAAAGGCCGAAAGCATCTCAGACCAACGAGCTTGACGCCTGTTGAGATGTTTTGTAAACAGAAATTGTTCTAAGTTTTTATGATCGGAAATGACACGAACCTGGTGAGGGGAGCCCTCTAGGTAAACGCGCCAATCCTGGAATGCTAGCACAATGCTCAAAAGTTCCTTGTCGTAAATGTCATAGTTTTTTTCAGCTGGGTTCATCTTAGAGCTCCGATATGCACATGGATGAAGATGTCCATCATCACCCCTTTGAGACAGGATGCCCCCGGTGGCTGTGTCGGAAGCGTCTGTCTCTACCACAAATGGTTGCTCGAAGTTGGGGTGGATTAATACCGGGGCCTTGAGGAACCGGGACCGAAGATCTGAGAAAGCAGCATCGGCCGTAGGGGTCCACTGAAAACGCTGGCCTTTTTGTGTTAAGTTTGTCAGGGGAACTGCAACGTGTGAATAGTCCACTATAAAACGTCTGTAAAAATTTGTAAAACCAAGAAACGCTTGGAGTTCTTTCACCGTTGTTGGAGTCGGCCAATCCTTAATAACTTGAACTTTGTCTTGACACATCTGAAGGCCGCTAGCAGATACTGTCATGCCCAGAAATTCGACCGAGTCTTTATGAAATTCACACTTGGCGGCCTTTGCATAAAGGCCATGCTTGTGTAATCTCTTCAAGACCTCGCGAACCACGGCTTGGTGAGCCTCTAAATTGGTAGAAAAAATAAGTATATCATCCAAGTAAACCACCACTGAGATGTCTAATAGGTCGCTCAAAATATTTTGCATGTGAGCTTGGAATTGTGCCGGGGCATTGGTTAACCCAAATGGCATGACCAAATACTCATATAGCCCATAACGAGTTTTAAAAGCCGTCTTGAATTCATGCCTAGGAGCCATGCGGATTCTATGATAAGCTTGGCGAACATCCAGCTTTGAAAATATTTTTGCACCAGTTAGGCGGTCAGTCAGCTCGGGAATCAAAGGCAATGGGTAACGGTTTCGCAGCGTGACATTGTTGAGGTTGCGATAATCTACGCAAAATCGAATAGAGCCGTCCTTCTTCCTGGCGAAAACAATAGGGGCTGAAACGGGGGACTTGGACCGCCGGATCCACCCTTTGCCCAAGTTTTCCTCGAGATAGCGTCGAAGCTCCTCCAACTCAATCGGGGTCATAGGGCGCAATCCCGTATTACGAGGTTCCTGGCCTTCCTTGAAGTCTATCTTCATGTCCGTAGGGCCATGGTTTGGAAGCTCGTTAGCCGCCTCTTCACTGAAAGCATCGCTTAAGTCTGCATAGACCGTCGGAATAGGTGCGGGCTCGACAGAGGTCACCTCAGAAATCTCCAGGCAATAAATTGCTGCTTCCCGTGTTAACTGATGGAATACTGTCGCCGACACCCGGGTGGGGGCGGTCGTTTGTGGTCGATAATTTGTTGGTTTCTCCTCGCGGCCTTCCTCCTGGAGTAAGCCACCGAAACACGTATGTTTGCAATAGAGAGAGTCGAACAACACCTTTTGCTGAGACCATCAGATGGTTGGATCATGGCGGACAAGCCAAGGGGTGCCAAGGATACAGTCGTAGCGCCCCGTGTTGGTAATGTCCGCAAGTAGCTTCTCCTAATGACCTCCCACGGTCAAGTCCAGGGTTGCTTCGTGAGTGATGAGTCCAAAGCTGATAATTCGGCCGTCAATGACGCGGACCTCCCGCGGGGTAGCTTTCAACCTGATGGTAGCATTACATCGCTTGGCAAAGTCGGGGTGCATGAACACTCCCGTTGCACCGGAGTCCACAAGCGCCACGGCCGACACATTGTTCATATGCACATTCATTGTCAGATGTTTCTCCATATCTATGGTAGCATGGACACATAAAGCCAAAATATAATTTTCTTTATTTATATAAGAGTAGTTACATGTAGTAGAGTCATTTGAGTTTGGGCATAGAGGTGTATTATGTGCCTCCTTATTAGTGCCCGGGTACTGCCTCCAAGTATTTAGTCCCGGGCTGCTCCTTTTCCCGAGCCTTCATCGCTAGTAGCAGCCAACGTAAGGGGCTTGGAAGGATTAGTAGGACACCGTGAACGTATGTGGCCCATCTTCCCGCACCCCCAGCACCTTCCTTGACGTTGATACTCCAATCTGTCGGCCGCTGTTTTAGCAAGAGCTGTGGATGCGGTGTACGTGGCATCTAATTCCATGGGAGTGGGACCGGTTGACGTCAAAGGTGGTCGAGATCGTGCAACATATTCTCGTGGTGCCGAAGTAGACCCCATAGCTTGCCGGTGTTGTTGCCGCGTCCATAGTCGATCGTCAATTCTTGAAGCCATAGACATCCATTCCTGGAGAGTGCGAGGCTGAGTCTCGGCGGTTGCTATGGAGTCGAGAAGGTCGTCCTTTAAACCAGCACGAAATCGAGCCACGAGACTTGGCTCATTCCACTCCACTTGGGCCGCATGTTCGTTGAATGTTGAAATATAAGTAGCCACGGCGCCAGTCTGTCGAATGTTTGCAAGGCGGTCCTCAGCATTGCCTCGTCGGTCTATCTCGCCGTAAACAGCCACAATAGCTCCCCGGAAGGCCTCGTAATTATGTAATAAATCGTGAGGTCTTCCTTCATCCAAGGCTTGAAGGATGGGCATAGCCCAGTTCTGGGCCGCCCCTGTTAAGTAGGAGAGAGCATACGCACTTTGTCTTCGTCAGAATTATAAGTGCCAGGGTTGCCTCGAAAAACCAGTCGAAGTTGGGTAATAACCAAAAATTTTAGCAGCACCATAATTTCAATAGTTTCAGTAATTTTGGAAATTTCAGCAATTTCAGAAATTTCAGCAATAATTGAAAATTTCAGCAGCACCATAATTTCAATAGTTTCAGCAATTTTGGAAATTTCAGCAATGCCATAATCTCAGCAATTTTAGCAATTTTAGCAATTTTGGAAATTTCAGCAATTTCAGAAAATTTCAGCAGCACCATAATTTCAATAGTTTCAGCAATTTTGGAAATTTGAGCAACGCCATAATCTCAGCAATTTTAGCAATTTTAGAAATTTTGGAAATTTCAGGTATAAATTTCAGATACAAAATTCCGATATTAAATTCTGATATAAAATTCCAATATAAAATTCTGATATAAAATTCCGATATAAAATTCTATACCGTTGCAACATGGCGCTCGAATCCGACATCTTCTTCTATAATGCTTGCAGCCTGCGAGCACTCCTTAAATCCTGACATTGATACTCATGGAATTTCGAACCCTAATTTTCTTTTCTTGCCCCCTCATCCTCTTGCCTTCATGTCTTGCATGATTCCTAAGAGCGTGAACACTCGTGACTTGTCATAATGTTAGGGATCCATTCATGTCGACACTCTTACATCATGAACCAAGGTTTCTTACAGGATATTCTTTAGTAATATTCATAAAAAAACAAGATGACAAGTGAGAGGGAAGGCCTCCTCTCACTTGCTATAAGGAAGACACTACAACCGTTCTAACTACCTCTTTGCTAAGAACTAGTAAGTCCAGACGAGTGTCTACTCGTAACACTTTTTGAAATCAAATAAAAAATCAAATATATGTGGTATTGATTTCCTCCACTCACATGGTATAGATGAAAAAAATTCTCATGTGAATTGAAGCATTTTAAAGATTTAATAAGAGACTTTTTGTAAAAAATTCAGAGTCCATTCCACTTTCTTTAAAACATTAAAAAAAATTACTTAGGATATCAAATGACATCATTTTGGTACCAATTTTTAATATAAGTACATCTAGATATGAGTTTCTTGAAATGATTAATTTGAATTATTAAAAAAAGTAAACCATTTTGTAATACAATGCTTGTGAATGCTCATTTTAGGAAAAAATTTCAACAAAGCATAAAGTATGAAAATAAATTAATTAAATGAAAAATTGAACTTGAATAAAAGTATTTCATACCATGTAGGCACATTAAAAGTAATTTATTCAATCAAAATGGATAAAAATGTCAAAGTTAAGAAAAACAAGTAAATACTATAAATTTTCAAATTATCAAGTTTTCACAATTTGTTCTATTTTTATTCACTAAATTTATTTTAGATTTAACAAAAACATAACTAAATGTTATGAAATACTTTTATTTAAGTTCAATTGTTGATCTAATTAAGTAGTTTTCATACATTTATGCTTTGTTGCAAGAATTGCCTAAAATCAACATTTGCAGGCAATGTTTTACAAAATAGATCACATTTTCAATTCTTCAAATTAATCGTTTCAAGTAACACATATCTAGGTGTAATTTATATCAAAAATTGGTAACAAAATGATGTAATTTCATATTTTAAATAAATGTTTTGAATGTTTTTATGCAAGTGGAACGGACTTTGATTTTTTTACAAAAAGTCTCTTTTAAAATCTTTGAAAAGGTTGAATTCAAATGAGCACTTATTTTCTTTTGTACTGTGTAAGTGTAGGAAATCAAAACCACATATAGTCGATTTGTTTGTTATTTTTTTTTTAAAAAGTCACTCATTCAAAGTTGCAACAATGGCTCATTTAGGAGTGAAAAGGGCTTTTGGAGGTACCCATATCAGACCATTGTCGAAATCATCTTAGTCACACATACATGGATCTAATTTGCTGAAAAATCTATGGTAAAAATTCCACACTAGAAAAAATTGCATAACAAATGAGAATTTGAGGATAAAATCTATACATCATTCAAAATATGGACGTTTGGTTAGTTAGGTTAAATACAATCCAAATATTTAGTTGAATAGAAACTATATACAAAGAATGCAAAATATTAATACATTTTAATTTTAATATATATAATTTGAAAAAAAATTACTAACCTGTATATAAACAAATATTTAGTATGCTTGCAAGTAATTTGAAATATTCCTCTGCTTCTATATACCTTCATCACTATACACTTTACCCCATACATGAATTGCACCTCATTGATGAAAGCATACACTGTAGATGGGAAAAAAGTAAACAAGAAGAGATGGAACTAGGGTTCGCTTTGGTTTTGGGCTTTTTAGTGCAAGATTGCAAGCATAAAAATTAAATTGGCTCCAAAAAAAAAAAAACTCAATATTAGTTTGCCAATAAATATTAAATTTCATAAGCAAATAAATTTTAGTTTTGTGAAATTCTTTCTAGATGTACAAAAGTGCCTCCGTGACTTGTTGCAAAAAAATGGAGAAAATCATCATAAAGAAAAAATTGAGATTGCAAAAAAATCCCAAAGTCTAGTTTAGAAACAAATTGCTCCTACCAAATCCGTGCCATCACAATTTTGGAAAATAAATTTGGAAGAAAGAAGCTTGTATGATCTTTTGCAAAATAAATTTGGATTCTTTTTAAAGATAAAGAAATTTATCAAAAGTGAGTTAAGGAAAAAAAATAGTCACTACTACTGTGAAATTTTGGTCAACATATGGTCTAAATAAATATATTCCAAATATTTTGAAAAACATTTGTATTTGTAGGAAAATGATTGCATTATGTGATGCAAAAAGTGTATTGAATTTTTTTGCAAGGTCATTAAAAATGTTCAAAGTGAGTAAAAGAAAGTACATAACTCATAGCAATGAAATTTTGGTAACATTTTGGTCAAAAAATAAAAAAATTCCAAATATTTTGAAGTTTGTTGTACTGTACATATAGGAAAATGCATTCAGGATCTATTACCAAAACAATTTTGAAAATAAACGTTTTCATAAGTTTACTAAAAATGTTCAAAGTCGCTTAAGGGAAAAAAAATAAACAGCTCATAGCATTATAGCAACGTAATTTGCGTCAAATTTTGGTCAAATTTGATCCAAAAAAATTAAACTCCAAAAAAATTTGAAAAACTATGTCCAAGCAGGAAATTGCTTCCATGATCTATGACCAAAAAGAATTTGTAAAAAATGTTTTCTTTCAGGTCACTAAAAATGTTCAAATTTTGTTAACCACAAACCGCTCAACCATGCATTTTGTGTATGATGTACGCAATTGCTTTATCTTTTCTCATCCGTCATGCATTTTTTGTAGAGTCAATTTTTTATGCTGACTTTTTCAAGAAGCTAGCTTCATGCATATACAAGCCGATTAGAAAGGAGATGATTCGTGCATTATTTATGCCCCATTTCATCTAGTTGGTTTCCATCCAAAACTTGAAAATTTTTAGTCTAGAAGTGATCTTGAAAAAAAATTCATAAAATTAAGCAACCAAGAAATCTCCAAAAATCTATACAGTTAGAGTATTACATTGCAATCCATCACAACAAATTTCATTCTTAAATTGTCAATATCTTATTCGTAATCGAAGTACAAAGTAGTTTAGAATATTAGGTATAAAATTTTATTGGTGATTGCAATCATAGATCTAACCATATGGATAGAATCTATAAATCTTAATGTACAACTTCTTTTCATACATCAAGTTCAAAATATATCTTTCCGTTGCATTTTATAATGAATCTTTGCAAAACGCCAAAACTGGAAATGGTGAGGACGTTTAGGAGTTAACGGAAAAAAAAACAACTCACATCAATGAAATATTTGTAAAATTTTGGTCAAAAACTTAAAAAACTTTTAAAAAATTTGGAAAAAATTGTGGTTGTAGGTATATGCCCCTATGATATGTTGCAAAAAGAAAAAATGTAAAAGAAGTTTTTTTAACATGGGAAATGAATCCGCAATTACTACTAACTATTACAATTAACACAATCTTCATGACTTGTGCATAGGTGTTGGTGAGTGGTGTGTTGGTTGTGCATTGTGTGTATTTGTAAGAGGTTGTGAGTTCAAGTCTGCTCGGTGTCAATATAGTTTGGGTAGGGTGAATGGTTTGGTTAGGTTGAATAGTTTGGGTAGATTGTGTAGTTTGGATAGATTCTGCACTATGTGTAAAGCACTACATGTTTTTGTTGGGCGGCCAAAAATTTTCACTGGAAAGTCCAAAAAATTTCTCCCAAAACAATTCAAATATATCTTGATGCATTTTTTTGTGAAGTTGATGCTTGCAACTAAGTTACAGACCCACTCATAAATTGACCTTTTGCGACTGCCGAGTCGCACTCCTTGGACTGTCCACTTGCAACTCGTCATGATTTTCACATAATTTCTTAAAAGGCAGTCGCAGAAGCACTTGTGGTTGGCAAATGAGTCGCAAAAGAGTAGTTACAAAACTACCATTTTGTACTAGTGTTATACATGTCTAATGGTTCTAGGAATTAGACAAATAGACTTACGATTTAGGCGATATAGAGTTTTTCATGTTTTAAATAAAGAATATAACTAGGAAAATCACAGTAGTCACATTATAGGCCCAAATGCCACGAAACGGCCTTTGTGCAAGCTTCCTAGATTAGACCTCTCTATTGGTACCACGAATCAGGTGTTTGGACTTATGGTGTACGAGATATAGAATTTAACTTGTTTTAAAAGTAGAATATAAAGTAGAAAATCATAACTGTCAAACCGCAAGTCCAAATGCCACGAAATAGCTTTTCTACAGGCCATCTAGATTAAACTTCTTTAATGGTATGAGGAATTAAGCAATTGAACCTAAATTTTATAAATTATAGGATTTAAATTGTTTCAAATGTAGAATATAACTTCAAAAATGGGAATTATTACACCGTAAGCCCAAATGCCACAAAACAACCTCCAAACAGTGCTTCAATTTGAGACCTATCCAGCGATATCAAGTGATGGTGTCTGGAGCTGACGGTTATTGAGTTTAAGAATTTAAGTGTTTAATTAGAAGGATAATAATCTTAAAATCTATCACTTTTACATTGTGAGTCCAATGACCACGAAATAACCTTTAAGCAGTGCTACTATTTAAGCCCTATCCAATGATACCAAGTAATGGTGTCTTGGGCTGACGGTTATTGAGTTTTAGAATTTAAGTGTTTAATCACAAGGATAATAATCATAAAATCTATAACTTCCACATTGTGAGTCCAATGACCACAATTTAGCCTTCCAGCAGTGTTACTATGTGAGTGCTATTCAACAATACCAAGTAATGGTGTGAGGGACTCACGGTTCTTCAGTTTTAGAATTTAAGTGAATAATCAGAAACAAAATTATCTTAAAAATCTATATCCTCCACACTGTGAGTCCACTGACCAGGAAACATCCTCCGAGCAGTGCTTTTATTTGAGACCTGTCCAACGATACCAAGTGATGGTGTGTGGAACTGTCGGTTCTTGAGTTTTAGAATTTAAGTGAATAATCAGAAAGAAAATAATCTTAAAATCTATAACTATTTCATCGAGAGTCCAATGACCATGAAACAGCTTTCGTAGAGTGCTACTATTTGAGACCTATCCAAGGACACCAAGTGATGGTGTATGGGGCTGACGGTTCTTCAGTTTTAGAATTTAAGTGGATAATCAGAAAGAAAATAATCTTAAAATCTATGACTATTTCACCGTGAGTCCAATGACCACAAAATAGCTTTCGTGCAGTGCTCCTATTTGAGCCCTATTCAATGATACCAAGAGATGGTGTGTGGGGCTGACGGTTCTTTAGTTTTAGAATTTAAGTGAATAATCAGAAGGAAAATAATCTTAAAATCTATAACCATTTCACCGTGAGTCCAATGACCACAAAACTGCTTCCGTGCAATGCTACTATTTGAGACCTATCCAACAATACCAAGTGATGGTGTTTTGGTCTCACGGTTATTGAGTTTTAGAATTAGTGAAATGGATTTTTTTGCTGACGTGGCGGAGTGACGTGGCAGTTGACGTCATCCTTGACGTTGCCTACGTGGCGGAGTGATGTCCTTTTTGACATTGCTTAGAACACGATGATGTTTTGTGTGACATTAAGGCATTTTTACGTGCTTGGAGGTTACACCCCACTACTACGTAATTTCAGAATTAACGTAGGGTGAAAGCGATGTACTTTGCTGATGTGGCGGGTTGACGTGGATGTTGACGTCAGCATGGACGTTGCCTTCGTCGCATAGTAGTGTTTTTTTTGACGTCGCATTGAACATGATGATGTTTTATGTGACGTTGTGGCTATTTTAACTGGTTTGAGAGTTTACCTCACTACTAGGTAACTTGAGAATTAACCTAGAGTGAAATCGATATATTGTGCTGATGTGGCGGAGTGACGTCGTTTTTGACGTCATCATTGACGAGGGTATGTTCGGCTTGACATCGCTTAAAATTATTGGATTTTAACATATTTAATTCCCTGCCCTTCTCTTTGATAATTTCTGATTCGGGCTGGGTTTTACCTGCTCGTCTAATAATTCTAAGTAACTTATCCTTAGTAAATCTTGAAGCCATTGACAGCGTGGCACTGATGCAATTTTGGTGACGTCAGAGGCAATCAGGGCGACGTTGCAGAGGATGTCATAGAAAACGTCTCCGTTAGGTAGGACATTTGCACATTCTGGTTGACATCTGGCCATGTTTTAGCTGACATCACAAAAAATTGTGCTCTCAACTACTACAGTAAATCAGTGGCGGGACATCACAGTAGACATCACAAATTCGCAGAGGACGTCACAAAAACACCGGTCTCTTCTAGTATTTGTTGTCCGTTGTCCCGACCACCATGACTCCGGTTGCCTTCGGTACACTGAGGGGCTTCCAAGTTCATGTTCGCCATCTCGTTTCGGGCTTATGGCAAGGACTCCTTTCTCCTCTGTCCTCCCTCCACGAACTCCGTCATGCACTGCTCCTCCTTCTGAAAGGTACGCCACTGTATGAACTGCCTAATTTGCATATGTCTTCCTCAATTTCTTGCTCCTCGAATCCAAAGCTTGTCCACTATAATCTCCTTGGTCTACTTGCTCTTGTGTGGTCGCTGCAATGCTTGACTCGAACTTTTCTGAGCAGGATCTACGAATTTCGGGAGGAGGTGTTGTTGGAGACGACTGCTACGCGAGGCGGTTGCTCTGCCTTCCTGGAGTGCAAGGATGATACTTCGGCAACTTACCCCATCTCTCAGCTTCGCTTAGCTCATTATGACGCTCAAGTTTTGGCTTTGGAAAAACTAAGGTTCTCAGAATGTCATATACTCTACAGGATAATCTCGAATCCTCTCCCTCACACTGTTTCTTTGTCCAACCCAACAAAGTTGCTGCCCATGTGCACCACAACCATCTCAAATGTTCTGGAGAAGTATTATGCTCTGTAGAAGTGTCATTTGCAAGTTTTGGCAAGCTCACTAAGTACTTCTCATCAAGCATGCCAATTAGGCAATGAACAATCCAATCCTTTGCCTTGTGAGCCTCTTTCAAATACAATGCTATTTCAATAGCCTCTTCACTACACCATGAAGGAGCTAATGGCGGTGGTGCTAGGTCGAATGTCTTCTTTGTAATCGACATTTTGTAATGAAGTATATACTGCGAGAACTTTGTGTATGCTCAACTAAAACTTTGCAAATGCTTTGCTTGTAATGATTTTCCTAGTTTGTGGTATGCTGTGCACGCTCCCAATGAATGAAAGGCCTTTATTTTTCTAACATTTCTTCTAATTGCCATCAATACAATGAAATATTTTCTATGTAATTGAAACGATCGCGGCGTTCATACCCAACCGCCAAAGTCCCAACTGCAGGACACTATACATTATAAATTGTAAATAAACCCTCAAAGTCAATCTTTGAATAAATTACCATGCTGCCCACTGAAACTTCCACTCTTCAAAGTTGCCCAATTACACCAACGTAAGCTGTCCACTTCCAATTCAAAGCTGTCAACTTCTAAACATTTTCCCAAAATGCACGCCTTTGGGTACTTCATAATGGGGATGAAGTACCATTATTATTACTCTGACAATTATCAAAAATTGATGAAGCCGCCAAACACAAAACTTTACATCAAGGTGGGAGCCTCACATCATGCCACGCACCTCTAAAAATTGCACAATTGAATTATCTTACTTTCTTCATCCAGCAACTATTTAAAATCATCCAAAGACCAATTTTTGGTCTCTCCGGCAGTTAAGGGTTAAGTGTCAAAGTATTCCAGTTGAATGGGTCAATCTTGACATGGTCGTAAGTGAGGAAAGTAAGGCACTAAGGCACCGACCATTTTATGGTTGCTGCCCATTTTCGGGGCTGCGTTCACTATATATATAAAACATTTCTTTTTAAAAAATTCTTTTATTCCCTTATGGAGGTCTTCAAGTGCTTTTATGCAGGCATAAAAATAATCTCGCATTGGACAAAACCTTTGCCTTGGGTGATTTTTCAAAGTCAGTTATTTCAACTTTTGCTTAGAGCATCTGCACCCTTGCGTGCTAGATGGCTAACTGCAATAATTTGGCAAGACCTGGCTGGAAACAGTCCCTCACCGTTACTCACCAAACCGCTTTTTGTTTTGCGGCCTCGCCATATTCCGCTTGCAACTCGCCAACCTCTAGAGTCTATTGGTTGGAATCAATAGTGAATAGGTTTCGGCAACTAAAATTCCTGTTTTCTCAATTGTCATCAATTGATTGCAATGCTTTAACCCCTAGACGTCCAAGCAACTATTTTCTGGTTGATGGACAGAAACAACATCAATTTACTCGCTTTCTAATCACTTTTTGCAGAACCATTTTTGTACAGGAAATTTTATGGGAAGATGGCGTTGTGCACATGTAAGCTGATTAGAAAAAAATTAATTTTTACAAAAATTATGCCTCATTTCATCCCGTTTGGTTTCACCATTACTTTATTAGATTTCAGTGTAAATGTGGTCTTCAAATAATCAACTCATAAAATTAAGTAACTAAAAAATCCCCAAAAATCACTACACTTAGAGTTCTACATTTCAACCAATCAAAAGAAATCTCATTCACGAATTGTCAATATCGAATTTGTAATCAAATTAAGAAGTAATTTTGAATTGTAAGTTCCAAAATTTATAGAAAATTATTAGTGATAGCAATTGCAGATCTAACCATATGGATAAAATTTATAATTCATAATGTACAACTTTCATTCATATATCAACTTCAAAATATCATTTATTAAAAGAAGTTGTACATAAAGATTTATAGATTCTATCTATACGGTTACATCTATGATTGCAATCATCAATAAAGTTTTACAACTAAAATTGTAAATTACTTTGCACTTCAATAAGATACAAACAATTTGAGAATAAATTATTTGTGATGGACTGAAATTTAATACTCCAACTATAGAGGAGTTTCAAGAATTTTTTATTGCTTAATTTTATGAGATTTTTTTTCCAAGATCACTTCTAGACTAAAAATCTTCAAAGTTTTGGTGGAAACCGACCTTATGAAATGGGGCATAAATAATTCACAAATCATCTCCTAATCGGCTCATACATGCACAAAGCTAACTTCCAGAAAGAGCCAGCATAAAAATTGACACTACCAAAAATGCATGACAGATGAGAAAAGAGAAAGAAATTCCGTACATCATGCAAAAAAATGCATGGTTGAGCGGTTAGGGGTTAAAGCAAATCTTCCATTATTCCAATGTTTTTGAAAATTTGTACACATCTTCTCGAATATATAAAATTGCATATGGTAAAGAGAGGCAAGCTTTGGTTTTGTGAAATTTTTGTTAGAAGTAATTTACAGTGTTAGTAATTTCTATTAGAGCATGTTCTTTGACAAAGTCGTTAGGTGACAACTTGTAGATGGCGTAGCCGTATTAGCAACAGTAGCCGTCATAGTCGTCATGGCCATAGTCTACGAGATAGTTGACAGTGTGTGTTCACATTTGTTCCAAATGGTCTAACACACTTTCACCAAGTGTACAAGAGCTAGGAGCGAAGGCTTTTGCTCTTGCCCTCGATCACCTGTCTACGGTTGGGTGGTAAGCTCTAATTTCATTTTTCTTAGTAAAATTCCTATCTTCATAAACAATCATGTTTCTATATGGTATCAAAGCCTTGGTGCTCATACTTATCCTTTGTGGATTGAACGGATTCATAAGAGGTTGTTTGAAGGATTTCATCATTCGATCCTTTGGAAGGATTATTCTAGTGTGAATTAGTTTGATTTTGATAAAACCAATACAAAAAGAAAATACCTTCGGTAGCTAGTAGAGAAGAAATGAGTTTTTTTTGTTTTAGTAGCATGAGAAGAAGTTGCAAATATTAAGAGTAGTTTGGCAGCAACAACAATTTGGCAGTAACAACAATTCGACAACAATAGCAGTTCGGCAACACAGTAGCAGTTTGGCAACAAGGAGTAGTTTGGAAGCAAACATTGTTAGCGCAGACACAACCTACTAGAAGTCGCAGCGAACACTGGTGACAGTGAGGTAGCAGTGGCGTTGGCAACCAAGAAACTGCCGATCTCTATACTAAAGGAGTAGTTTTACGACTACAAAATATAACTGGGAGATGACTAACAGTCAACCCTAGTCATATTCCCAAAAAAGAATAGTGCACACGATTGAAAATATGACTGCTACTCATAAAAGCCAAAATTTTGCAAAATCTTAAAGTACATAGTCTTTGGGAACGTGAATGGAATACATGGGAGATGCGAAGGAGCATGGCCATGGAAATGCGTAGTTATATTTCTTGTCATATGTCCATTGATATGACTTTGTGCAGTCACATTCTTTTGTGAGCCATATTCAAAATCATTTTTAGACAACCCGAGAAAATCATGGCAATTTTTTGGAAACGCATAGGGAACACATGGTCCACGGCAGGGAACATAGTTGGAGAATGAGCAGTCATATTCCCATTCATACATGATCCAAGGTCTTTAATCAATCATGTGGCTTCCAGTCTACAAAAATCTGTTAATTTGTCAAAAGATATGCATTCCACTTCATCTTATGTTTCATGTTTGGAAAATATTCTGGCACCTCTCGATTCCTTGCGTACTACAATTTTCCATCCATGTTAGGCCACGTCGGGCACAAAATTGACTTGCTCGATGTGGAGAGGGAAGGCAAATAATTAAGCAAAGTATGGAATTATTCTATCAAAATTCACAGTGATGAATCCATAATCATTAAGCTTCATGATGGTCCCTCACCCCTAGTGTTTGCAGCCACCTAATTGCAATTCATGACCACCACCTCAAAATAATTGTAGTCCACATAAAGAATTTCCTCCACCCACCTCCACATACTCCAAGTCCGTTGCTGTGAAGTTAGTATCCTTCATGCTTGCTCTACAAAGTTGTCGAAAGGTTGTGGCTACTTCCGACTCCATTGTCGTCAACTGACCCTCGCAACTCCGGACACGAATGTGTTCCGGACGGCAAGAAGATCAAAGATTCGGTAATCGCACATAGGATAATAGTGAGCCTCGTCGGGGAACACTACACTGGAAGATGATAGAAGATGGCAACGCGTCCGTGAGTATGTCATCCATAGAATAGAAGGGGTGTTTTCATATAAGCCAATTAATATGGAAGACCCGCCAATGATACTATTGGAGCATGCGTTGAACTCCATCATCAAGTAGCCTATAAATGCAATGACACCATTAGAAGAATGAAGCCGCAACACAGTGTAGAGACATTCACACTATGAGCCAATGTGAAGTGTTGAGTGATATTGAGAAATAAATGCTTTTTATTTGCATTTATAAAGTTATATGTAATAGTTAGTGAATGCATTGAGTAATGTACAAGGCCATAATCACATATTGGTGATAGTTCCTCCAAAGGGACTCTGAACCGTTAGTCATACTATATCTAGAAACTATGATAATTGTCGTGGTAGTCATAATATAAGATTGAATACGACCTCGCGCAATCATCTTTTTCAAAAAACAAATGATTTCAATGTGTGATAATCTGCAACTACTAGTAGTCATAATATTCACTACAAATGACTACTAGCGCCATAATATTCACCATAAATGATTGCCATCAGTCATAATTTTCACTAGAAATGACTAGCATGAGTTACAATCCTCTTAATAAAATACTACTAGCAATCATATTTATACTCATAATATGATTGTGCACAATAATAAAAGTCACCCCTAGCATGCCACGTGTACTGCCATATCATCTAAAATTATCACTAGCAGCAGTCATATTCCACATCAGCATTGGAATGTTACGTCAATGAACTGTGTGGCTCCACGTGAATAGCCACGTGACATCAAAGATGACTCACGGTAGTCATATTCCACAATTCCACGGTCCTATTCTACGTCTGCATCAAAATATGACTCAAAATAGTCATGTGGCCATGTTGGATTTTTTTGGTTCTAGCCCGGGCAGTTGAAGCAAAAAGCCAAGGAGTCATTGGTATTTCAATCCCTTTGCCTTATGGCACCATGCGTATTTTAAGCACCATATCTCCCCTTAGAGAAGGCTTTATTTGTACAATTGAGACAAATTGAAGTCGCAATTTTATCATCGACTTGACGATAAATCTTTGTAACTCTTCAAATTTAAGACTATTCGGTAGATTTAGATTTTCATGTAGTAATATATATAAAAACCTTTGATTGCCCAAAGGTTGCAAACTCATCTTATCGTCGACTCGACGATAAATCACTATACATGTTTTAGGACTGAAGTAACAAAGGGCCATTTTGTCTCAATTTAACGAATAAGGCATTTGAGGCGTATATACACCCTCAATCATAAGGTTGGGAGCAACTAGTGGATACTCATTGAAACCAGTCACCTCCACGGATATGCACTATTAATCAACCGTAGTTACCGTATACGCATTTATGACTGTTCAGAGTCATATTTTGCAGTCATAAAACGCAATCTTTATTGTAGTGCTCGTTGTTCCTAAATCAACGCCCAATTGTGAGATCCAAATCCTTTAGTGCAAATTTTCCCGAAACACCTTTGAAGGAACTCAACCTTCTTATGAATGGCTCAATTTTCCTCCAGATTGCCAATCGCAACGCCAAATAGTCCTTCAAGCTTCACTACTCATAAACTCTCAACCTACATAGAAACCTCCAAACAACCACTCTCTAAGACAACACAACCACATTGATCATTGTGGTGAAATTGGTTTGGTCAAAAACCTCCTAGATCTCTTCTAGTTCCACAAATTAACAACGCCTCACCTTCCTTCTTTGAAACTTGGAACACAATGCTAAGAGGCGGTCTTCTTCATCCATTTAAAGCTCATCCACATCGTTTACACAACCATAAAGAGACGACGCTCTACAATAGCGCGTTTCCTACCAAATGAAGTATTTAGATGCGCTACTTTAGCATTGCCATCCTAAATCAACACTTCTATAAACATTCTAAACATCCTCACTCCACTACTTTTCCTACAAGGCACTTATAGCCTTCTCTATAATGAGTAGAACCATCCCAAAGCCATCATTCTTACAATTCACCAAAAATCACTCCCATTTGTTAGAACCGTAAGCACAATTAATTGCAAAACCTAGTCCAAAATGTCATTTTTAATTTGCCAATCCTCTACAAAAGCACTAACTATTAGACATATGGAAAACTATAATTCTAACAAGAAATCCTATGGTCAATACTACTAGAATTTTGCCAGACGCTAAAAGTACCAAAAAATAGCTAATTATAGTAAAGAAGATATCAAAGGCCACGGTAAATCATTTATCGTGGCTCATGAGCCACCTTTGTAGCTTACACTATTGTTGCTATAATTTAGTTCTTCATTTTTTGGCACTCATATTGCTTGAAATGAACACCATCAACTAGTCCGGTTGGTCAAAAAGTGGGCGAGATGTTCTAACTGCAAGTTAGCTATATGTTTAAACTCTTGTACATTGATACCACTACATTAAATGCTTAGTAGAATGTCAAATCATAACATAAAACACTTGCAATGAAAACAATTCAAAGCACTTTGAAAGATAAAAGAAAAAACACGAATTGTTACAATATAAAATATGCATATGATATGAAGGAGATTAAGTATAAATGCGCAAAATGAATGCACATCTTGTTTAATCACAATAACCAAATCATTAATAAGATTACATAACCCAATCATAAATTAACTCCGCACAATGCGTTGTCTAAGAATTTCACATGAACCTATTCATAACTTTGAATGGAGTTATTGAATAATTAAGCACTGAAACGCAATTCTTCCTTCCTAGCAAGAAAATGATCTAAATCTATTTATAGAAGTCAAAGACTCATTAAGCTTTAAGCATTGTTGATGCCATTTTGTGGCTCCTAGATGACCATGCGAGAGAGAGGAGTAACACATTTTTCTACCCCAAATTTTGTTGGACATGCCAACTATATAACATTTCTACATGTGCTCAATTGTAATGTCAAGTCTTTAAGTTTAATTCACATCACTAAAGTTATTTTTGAATTATCCAGGGATCCTATTTTGCAAAATTAAATATTTTATTCTAGATATAAGTTTTATATGTATTACCATGGTATAGCAGAAATGTCTAATGATTTTCATTTATTGTAATGGTCTTCATTCTATTGTACATCTTTGGTTAAAAATTGAATGTTTTAAGGATATTTTGTAATTGATATTAATTTTTTAGCAATGAATGCAAAATCCTAGTAATATCATAATTTTACAAAAAATTATGCAAAAATGAAGATTTAAGGTACATACACGGCTTCATCTACTAAAAATATAATAGAAATTTGAGAATTACAAAGTGGAGCAAGTAAAGTGTCATAATTGGTATTTATAGTGTCAAAACTGTGTGTTACAAGTAAACCAAGAACACATGGTCATGGGCCCAACACTTAAGGATTAAACGGTTACGTATACAATTTTTAATTTTAAAAATCATTTTATGGAGAGGCGCATTTTTCAGCTCCATTGTAATAAAGTGCACTCCCTTAGTAAAAAATTGTTTGAAACTTTGGAGTAATTGATTATACAAGAAGTTTTAATCTTATAAGTATTGGTGATATCAAGCATAGATTGAATAGTACTAATTTCATAATCTACAACTTTTAATCCATAGTGTCCATTTCTCTATCTCATAAGATATTGAATTAGTCAATAGAAATATAGAAGAATGAAGCATCAAAAAAAGAAGGTTTGTAGTTCTCTTAGCATTCTTCAACAAGATAAATTTAAAGATACTGAATAAGAAAAAGAACTCCATTCCTAGAAGGGCAGTGATGTGAATTTATTTCGTGTCTATTTGTTACAAACACTTATTAATAACAATGAAAGAAATAATAATAATAATAATGATAATATTAAATAATTTTTTTAAAAAATTACAAGAATAATTTGTCATAGGTTGATTTCTTCCATTGTAAGCGCCAGGTTCATGAAGTTGTGTCAGGAACTTAGAGGCCATTAGAACCACTAAGAATTCCGCAAAAACCTTTAATAACCCCTAACTGCCCAAGCACCCGTTTTTTGCTTGATGGACAGAATGATGTTTGATTTTCTCATCCGTCATTCACTTTCTGCAGTGTCAAATTTTTGCTGTCGATTTTTACGCTTGTTACCTTTCCAAGCACCTTCAATGCACTTCAAAAATTTTGAAATTGAATTTTTGCCATTAGATTTAGCTTGGTTCGTTTCATTTCTTCAAGAAAAAAGGATGAGCGTGGGCATGCCATTGCAGAATTTGGAGAATGAGAATGGTTAGGTGATGGCGATGAGATTAGTGTGATGAAGTAACTAATTCGTTGAAAGGCAGATGATTTGATCTCTGCCCTTAGCATACAGGAAGATTGACCGCAGTCCAACAACTATCTGACCTGACAACCTCTATCATAGAGAAGCTTCTACAAACAGCCTTGTGTAGGCGTCATGCGATTCCCCACACCTTCACCATTCAAAAACCAGTAGCTGGAATTCCAATTCGCTAGACTTTACAAGGATGTGTGGCTTTTGAAAGTGATGGCACTATCTGAATGCGAGAGATTGTTGATTGAAGGCGAGGATATCATTAGGGTCTGGACTGCAAGGTAGGGCTACTCGGCGACTCAAGCAAACACACTAATCAAGTTGCTGAATCAAGACTACCTCCTTGCCTGGCCACTACGACCAGGACTCTTACAGCATTCACATCCTGCAGGACTGAGATTTTTGTGGCATCACCATGCCGCGCTTGCCCTTGTGTGGAAGACTAGAAGGGCGGAGGGTAACGCTCGTGGATTCCCCAATGAGATCAACACCTTCCTTCGTCATGCGTGGTTCCCCGACATCGAGACGGCTGCTGCCAAGGACACTTCAAATGATGCCAGCGGCAAGCGTAGAGACTGCGGATCAAGAAGCACATCTCCGCTCTACGGATCAGGAAGCACGTCAAAGCGGAGAAAACGAGCTAAGTCCAGAGACACAACCATCGCAGTCCACGAGTCTGGTACCAAGCGAACAAGGCAGTGGGGATGCCGATGGAGTCGTCAACATGTTGGACAGTCTGTTGTCACAAGAGATGGATTCAGCAGACGACGATCATGGATTGTTGGAGGACGGGCAATCTGATTCTTTAGGAGGTCCCTCCGAGGATGAAGATAGTGACGATCTAGACAAGTTGCTACAAGCGGAGGGAGGTCGAAGTGATACAGGCGAAGATGACGAAATGCTACCGGTATTGCGACGCGTCGAGCAATTAGCAGCGGAAGTTCGAGATGAATTCATGAGTCCAGGCTGCCAAGGGCTAAATGGAGTCGCAGTGGCCAATCTAGCAGAGTCGTCAAGCACTGAGAGGGTCCGCATGAAAACACTTGCGCGTTGTAGAGCTACAGGTCGGGGGAGTGAGGCAAGCTTTATAGGCATTGTCGACGGGGTGCCGGGTGAGGCGGGCGAGGCTGGCGGTGGCCGAGGATCAGGGCAGCAGGGACGCCGAGTGGGGCAACGTAGACGCGGTGCGACGCGCAGGGCTGGGCGTGGGGAAGCCAGTTCAGCCGTACTGGAGACTGTGACTCTGGAGCAAGGCACGTCGGACGAAGTGGATGGGGGCCAGGCGCAAGGACGTGGCGGATCCAAAAGGGGCGGGCGGGCCTGTGGTAGGCGAGGATTTGCAAGCAGTAGAGGAGTCAGCCGAGGAGGTAGAAGGCCAGGTGGGCGAGGCCAACCACCATCGCCATATGCAGAGGAGTCATGGACACAACTGCATCAAACCTACAATCATGACAATGTCCATTTCTCATGTTCGCAGCCAGGCCATACTCACCAATTCCGGGTGTTTCCTACCTGTCTAGCCATATTTGCAACATTTTTCACTCAGAGAACCCTCTTGAAAATTTGTAAGGAGACAAATCGATACGCATTGACTTTGGATGAGAAGGGTAATATCAGAGGGGGTTCCAAATGGTGGAATGTTACAATTGATGAATTGCAAGCATGGTTGGGGATTTCAATGTTGATGGGCGTCAAGATACTCCCCAACCATAGGGCATATTGGAAACGATCGGTCCCATTCTTACATTGTTCGGTCATATCAGAGTGTATGTCACGATCGAGGTTTGAGAGGATCACGGCATGCCTTCATATCGTGGATGATAGAGCATGTCCAAATGATCCTCAAGACCCCAGTCGTAACAAACTAGTGAAGGTGAGATGGTTATTGAATGAAATGCGGAAGAGATGTCAGGAAAACTGGGCACTGGGGCAAATGGTGGCAATCGACGAAATAATGATCCGGTATAAGGGCAAGTATTGCCCAATTCGGCAATACTTTCCTAGTAAGCCATGCAAATGGGAAGTGAAAATATGGTGTATTGCAGATGCGAGCAAGAAATATGTATATGACTTTGAGGTCTATACAAGGCCCTCGATAAGGAGTACGGTACTTTCCGCGGCTACTGGGGAAGCGAAGACAGGTTATTCCGTAGTCATGAACTTGATGGAGCCACTCCACGGTCGAGGACATATGGTCTTCATAGATCATTTTTTCACCTCGGTGAAATTATTGGTTGATATGGTAGACCGGGGCACGTATGCAACTGGGATAGTGCGGTCATCTCGAATTGGACTGCCACAAGCTCTAGCAGATAAGAAGGCTTGGGCAAAAAAACCACAAGGTTCTTTGGGATGGTTGATGCATAGTAGCCGCAAAATTTCTTGTGTCACATGGGTGGACAAGAAGCCCGTGCTTCTCTTGTCCACTCATGCAAATCCCTTGCAATTGATCCTAGTAATCGTGATACGGTGCCGCGGCGTGATCGAGGTCAAAAGAGGGAGATTCCAACGTCCCCGGTTCACAAAGCATATACTCAATGGATGCGGGGAGTTGACGTGAGTTACCAATTACGAGGCGAGTACTCATGTCAAGTACGGAGTCACAAGTGGTGGCACCGTCTCTTCTTTTTTCTCCTTGACACGGCATGGGTGAATTCGTGGATTATCCACAAATCCATTTGTAAGCGGCTAGGGAAACGGCCAATGGAACATCTTGATTTCACTATGACATTGGCTAATTCCCTCATGGCTAATTGGGGAAAAAATAGAGGAGTAACATCCGTATTCAACCGGCGACCTTGTGTCCATTCTCCTGTCAAAATCAAGTACAGAAGAGTGTGTAAGTACTGCCGGAGCAAGAAATTGACCAGCTTCATTTGTCCCCAATGTGGTGACGTATCGCTTCACTTGGGCTCTTGTTTTTCTCGTAGTCATTTCCAATTGCGACGGTGAAATAAAGACAAGCCGCACTTGCTAGCTCACTCGAAGTAAGTATCCAATTCACTAGCCTTTTTTGACACTTCTCAGTCAATTGTACAGATTTTTTACCTTTGCCCATCATTGTATTTTTTTTTTCCTTTGCCATTCAATATTCAATTATTTCATACATTTCCCATTCACAGCAGGCCTTCTGTTTCTTTCTCTTTTTCAAAAAAAAAAGAAGATTTCGACATCTCGTTCATTGCTACAGAATGTATATAGACATATTTCGTTGTAAGTATTATTGGACGCATGGCTAGCATACACTTATCGAGCTGCTTACGAGTTGACAGGCTGTGGACAGTTCATGGCATGAGGTGCTTGCTTGATGATCTAAAAAAACTCATGGGAGCATCTATTTTGGCCATACTCTCGAAACAATTTCGTTATTTATACTCTCCGCATGAATCATCTGTAGGAAAAGTCAATTTGTTGCCTACTGCAAGGCCAGTTTAAGCTTTACAGGCGGACTTCGGCGAGCTCCAAGTCTCTATCTCCACTGTGATTGCTGCCAATTTTTTGCACAACTGCAGACTGTCAACTCGATTGCTGCTGCAAATCCTTGAGTGCGGCCGCCAACTCTTGCCGATGACCCCTGGCTCCTTCAACCGCGGCGCTCAGTTTCTCGTTCACAGCTGCTCGGCTCCGGAGCAAGGCAGTTAGGAATCTACAGTTTCGGACTCCTCTCCGTTTACCTACCTGCTTCAACTCCTCTACACACTTCTGAATCAATTAGCGCTGCCCCAAGTGTTTTTTCTGTTTGGGCAGCCATTAGATCCCGTAGTTTAGCTACAATGGTCTGGCAGGGAGTAGCTCTATCCATCGGTCCATCACTCTTCTATCCATCGACCGGGCAGTTTTCGGGTTGCTTGTGTCCAAACTGTCAAGTGAAGAGCACTCATTTGCAAGCCTGAAAGATGTGTGTTAGCATGCTCAAAAAATGAGTGTCAATTTTTTTCCATGATCCTTGACTACTCATGTCTATTTGTGAATTTTTTTGGGACTTTTTGGAATGAACCTGAACCCGCATTCTCCCTTGAGGTTCAAAAAACACTTGCAGCCCGCTTGAAGTCAACCCTGAAATTTTATAGTCAAACAACATAATTTTCAAATCTACACCAAGTTTCCGATATCCAACTTCGGTGACACTCTCAGGAGGTCAATCCAGACAAGATCAAACGGTTACATTTAGTATAGTTATCACACTCGCTTCCCAAATCGTGTTTGAGAATCTACATGAAAAACTCAGTTTTTGGGTGCAAGGAAAGGCTGAGGACGTTTAGGGGTTAAAAAAAGATGTGCATAGCCAACTTCGTCACTGCAAAGCGAGTGTGTGACCACACTACTTTAATTAGTCAAAGTCATGAAATTATTGTCTTTTAAATTTGTAATTTTCACTTAATTTCATGATGACTAGTGTCGCCCTGTGCTGTTGGCCTAGCTTTTGACATGATTTAGTCATGCTTTTGTTTTTTATTTATTTTATTTTCTTTATAGCCAATTGCAATTATTCCTAATTTGGTGTTACTTTGGTATGTTTAGGGGTTAAGAGTGGCTATGTGAAAGATTTTGTAATCTTCATTTTTCAAATAAAATTGCCATTATTGAAATATAGAGTTTGGATTTATTATTGTATTTCTTTGCAAATAGACAAAGATTATATATTTGTAAGTGATTTCCTCAACACATATAGGACGTGTTGCACACATACACAAATTGTCATGTCATTAGAAGCATTTTCAAGCCAAAGGAAGGCCGCGAGTTACTATTCACCACATTACAATATAAATATAAGTATTAAAAAAGTTTGAATAAAATAATGTTTTTGTATAAATTTTATCATAAAAAATCAAAAAAAAAATTCAAAAATAATAAATTTTAAACCTTTAATAGTAAAATAATATTAAGTATGATGTGGCAATATCTTGACCACGTCAGCGTTGATTGAGAGTATTTTACTATTTTTATAATATTTTTTTCCCAAAAAAAATTTGTCTCCAAAAAAATATATTTTTTAAAAATAATATTTTTTTTTTTAAAATATTTTTTTAATACTTTAATAATATTTTTTATGTACTTTTCACTACTTTTTTATTGAAAAAATATTTGTTAATATTCATTATATATATATATATAATTTGTTGATATCTTGCGTTAAAATATTGTTTGTTTAGGTGAATAGTGAAATGGCCCTCCCAAGGCTTGAATTCTCTTCTAATGACTACATTCAGTGACTCACTAAAATATTGAGCCACCATAAAAACAACTCTCATAAATTAAGAAATTGGAATCAAGAAGCAAAATTTGGATATGTTGTACAAAAGGGATGCTACCCTCATGTTTAAGTTCACTTTAAAAGAATTATATATAGACCTATTTTTCTTTAAATGAAAATTCACTCCAAATGTTTTTTTTTGAAAAGTCAAAATGTCTAATTTCTTTTATAGGAAGAATGTACATATTGAATAAAATCACATGTCACAAGTTTCTTGTATTTTGGATTAGTATTGATGAATATTTTATTGATTGAAATTTGACCTTAAAAATTTTGGTTCTTTTATTTCTCACTCCATAAATTGCAAAAAAATATGAAAAATTTCTAAATAGCATAAAAGAAGTATATGTAATTAAAAAAAAAACTGCAATTTATAGATTGAAATATAAAAAGGTCAACTTTTTATGGTCAAATTTCAATCAATAAAACATACATTAGTACTAATCCAAACTTCATGAAACTTGTGACATGTGATTTTGTTCAAAATGTACGTTCTTCTTAAACACAATATTAGCAATTTTTGCACTTGGCCATATGCATTGTTCCTTTGCCAATGTCATTCTAGAATTTCGTGTACTTGAAAATTTTATCCCCCTGTACTTTTAGTTATGATTGTTTTGAAAACGCCAACAAAACCTTGAATCAAATCATTTTTCACTTTTACATTACGATATCAAAAGACAAAACTTGCAATATGAAATTGACTAATATATCATATAAAATCTAAAAAACAAATTTGCTCATGTATACATTTGAATATAACGACAAACAACACAAATTAAACAATGCTTATAGTTTCCTATTACACGAACTATTTTATTTCCTAATTTTTTAAGCCAATGTGCTAATTGTACTGCATCTCTTAAGCCTTTGGAATCACCTTAGAGGACTGAGTTCCTACCTCCTTTCCTTTCTCACCCTCTATCGCGCAATCCAAAACTAATCCTATAATCTCATAGAAGATTGGTGGATTAGCATAATTGATTGCTCTCATGACCATGGCATCTGCCGCTAGAGACGGAATGCTATCCACATTCTCATCGCTCTCTAAAGTGGACGTGACTTCCTCATAGGTATAACTACATTCCTATCGAAGCAGCGATACTTCACACCCATTTGACAAAAGTATAAACCATCTCCTCCAACTGTCAACATTGGCTTGTTTGCACTTACAGCCTCAATCCACCATGCATGTCCCACTCATATGTTTTAAATTGAAATCCTCATATTTGAATATAAACAAAAGAAGCTAGTTGTTATCACATGCTATTTCAATTACCTAAAAGTTTGCATAATTATACATGGAATTTGAATTAGTATTTTGGCAAATACAATCTAATGTAAACATACATATAGGTTGTTTGTTCATTCTTTAGTTAGTAGAAAACTACATTGACATTGGATTATTTCTCAACAGTTTACTAATTTTAGCAAGTTTTATTTAAAATCATGGATTCTTAAGTCTAAATTGAATTGTTTCTAGTATTCTCCATGTTCAATTTATAGTTTTTATTGCAATTTATAGAAAACAACCTGGAATTTTAACAATTCATTAAACATTTACTAAATTTAGCATGTTCCATTTAAGATTCTGGTTGCCCAAATCTTAATTCGAATGTTCTTAGTATTTCCCATGTTCAATTTATTGTTTTTAATGCAATTTGTAAATAACGACGTCGAATTTGGGCAATTATTTTAAATTTTACTAATTTTAGCATGTTCCATTTAAGAATTACTATTGTGAGTTGTGAGTTGTTATTAAAACGTCTCCCGTCCCCCGTCCCCCGTCCCCGTCCCCATCCCCGCCCCGTCCTTTTTGAAAATGTAATTGTAGAATTCTTTATGAGATGAATGATGTGGTAGATAGATAGTGTTGTAAACTATATATATATATATATATATATATATATATATATATATATATATATATATATATATATATATATACTTTTGATAATCTTTCTAAGTGAAAATTAAAAGTGCCTTGCAAAGCAAAAGTTCCTCGTCCTTCGGCTTCAGGTTCTCGGCGCGGGCGATCTCCAGCTCTCGCTTCGTGCTCTCCAATTTCTTTTCCAGAACCAGCCTCCCCGCTTCATCCACCTCCTCAAGGTGAGCATTTTCCTATTCGAGCTCGCGAATCTCTTGCTCCTTCATCAACTCATTCTCCAGCCGCTCCACCTTCCTCCGAAGGATCCGTTCCCTCTCTTTCCTCCGCTTCACTCTCTCCAACACCTTCGTGTGTTGTAATGCCTCCAACTCTTGGATCGAGGATAGATGTTGGTGCTCCAACGCTTCCATCACAACCTTCTTGTGATCCAGTTGCTTGCTCAAACGCGAAAACTTCTAGTCCGGGGAATACAGCTGCAGCCGAGACACGGCATCGAAGTACGTCGTCTCCCTCACCTCGCCAGCGGCCCTCTGTTGCGAGACCATCTCGCTAGGTCATCAGTTAGGTCGCAAACCCTAACTGCGACTTGTTTTTTGCAAGGGTTAGTTTGAGTTTTGCTTTTTAGAGGAGTTTGAGACCTCACGATGGGTGGAAATCTCGGTATGTCCTTAAATATATATGTCCCCGGAGGCCATATGCAAGCGCGCGTATCCCAGATAAGAATTCACCACCGTTTTCTACACATGTGAGGCCTGCTTTCAGTTTGCGTCCGTTGAGTGGGGTGAAAGGATTTGCGCAATAATAATCCTTAGGTTTCAAGATTCAAGACCGAGAACAATCACCAGCATTCGCATTGCATTGAAGTGAGTCGGCGACGCAATCCTGCTTGAGTGTACACTACCGGATTTGGAAGTAGGCATGATGATCTCTCCAATTGGCCCTTTCCTGGTCAATATGACCCCCTTTCAATAACACACCCCTTCTTGCAGTGTTTCTAGAGCTGAGGGATCACAGCCGGCTCGTTTCATGGCCTTCTTTACACAAACAATATGCACAAATTCATAACCATCTCCAAGTTCATGCTTAGCTATCATCTGCAAACAAAAATGTTCAGGCCGTTTTTACATAGGAAATCATCTACAGGACCTCGCGTCTTACATTCAGCTTGACGAAGGAGAAGAGGGAGAAAGCTTGTCAATTCCAAATGAAGACGACCCCAACAACAATGGCGCCGGAGAGGACAGTCAGCCACCGGAAGAGCGCACACTCCTGGTGAAAAAACTTGTGGTTGTCCCACGCCAACAGGTGGTTGATGACCACATACACGAACACGCCGGTGCCGAGGCTCATGCATACAGCGAAGATCCAGTCGGCAATGGCGTTCTCGCTGGTGGTGTTCATGAGGATGCCGATGGCCACGCCGACGGAGATGGAGATGGAGAAGGCGAAGCCATAGAGGACCAAGTTGAGCCACTGCCGAGGCGACGCCAGGCGCAACACTGCCCATGCTATGCCCAGGATGAGCTTGTGCAGCCCCACTTCCACGCCTTGGTGAACATCTCGTAGCGTGAGCATCATTGTCGCAAACCCTAACTGCGATTTTTCATCGGGGCATTCATCCATTCGACGCGTTCATCCATTGGCACGTTCATCCAAAAGGATCATTTTTCATCCTGTACTCTTTTATATTTAACATGCATAGAAATTAAGAACTTTAATTTTTTTAACTTTACTCCCAAGTAGATAAAAACACGATAAAGTCATTTAATGTTTAGATTTTAGACCCAATATATTTTACTTAATCAAACAATAAGATTGCTATGTCTGAGAAATATGAATTTATAGATTATAAGATTGCATAGTCAAAGTTTACAAAATGTTTTGAGTGTCTTCTTATAGTACTAAACTTCAAGATCCTACATTTGAAAATAGTAAAAAGTTGTTTAAAATAGTCTCGTAATATCTTGATATATAGAGGTAGTTTTAGGTGGTTTTGGCAAAACATGGTCATGGTCCTTACGGAGTTGAAATTTTAGACCAATGGAAATAGAAATTGCATCTATAGGATATGAAATTTCTATTTTGCATATCCTTGTCTTATGAGAGCTTCCTCAAAACTACCCACCTTCCTTCATGCGAACACCTACTACATTTGGATGGCTTGTAGCATGACCACATCATGTGCTATGTAACAAAACTTTGATTTTAATTGTAACATACATTTGGCCTTTTCGGGAACTTTTGTAGGATTTGAATGATGTCGATTTTGAAATCAAGTTTTTGAAATTCTTTATGAAGATATGGCATAGTAGTAGCTTCATTGAAAAATCTTATTATTTTCACATCAAACGTCTATAAATAGTTATGATATTCTAAGTGCAAATTGTTGGACTATTCTTTTTCCAAATAACTCCATAACTTTTGGAGAGACCTTCTATAGACATTGAAATTTTTTATTTAAGGAAATAATTTGAATTCATAAAATTGAGACTACCAGAAAATAAAATAGCAAGATCCTACAGTTGAAAACTTTTGACTTGCATTTTATTTGAACGCATGTCAAATGTTTTCACATGATCCTGAGTAGGGTATAAAAAAACCTTTCATTTCCACACAATTATTGAATATTTTACAATTTTTAGTTTTCATCCTTTGTTAAACAAGATGCAATACAAAAAAACATTTGACAGTTTAAATTCTGATTTGAAACGAATTGAATTTACTAAAATATTCAAATGTGTATCAACAAATTTTGAAACATTTTCCCTTGCACAATTATTTTAAATATGCTACACTTGTCTTGTGCCTCTAAATGTTGGTGTACAAGCAACTGACATCATGCTAAACATGATGGTATATTATTTTAGGCCATTGTGTAATGCAAAAATTTGACACGAGGAGAAGTCAAAATCTGCTAATCCACTTAATAAAGGGAAGAAAAAAAAATTCTCTTTACTTCAAACAATACAACGTTCCAATTTATGCGGAAAAAGTATATGAAATTGACAGGTTAATTGAACCTGAAGGTTGGTGGTTTGAACTCAACCGGAATTTGCATTCAATGGTTTGCACTCGTTGCAAGCACCTTGTAAGTATGTCCTGAGTTGCAAAAAGTAACTTTTAATTCTTCCCTTTTCAACAACCATAATGCTTTAACCAATTTGTCTAATTGTAGATAAATGGTTATGTCTATTTCCTAAATTTCTGGATTCGACATTTCAAGATTTTGAGGAAATTTATATGTTTTTTCCTTATTGATTTTGGAGTTCTTAAAAAGAAACTTCCAAATTATTAGATTGTTTTTTGGAAAAAAAGTAAATGGTGCCATAGAACATGTGGATGGAAGTTCATCCTTCTTTTTTAGTGGGCAGTGTTTTCTTCATAGTAAATTGAAATAGAAATTTGTAGGTGGCAACCTTAGGTGTATAGTTTGGCAACATGTAAGACTATAATGCAACTCCTAAAATGGAGTTTTCTTGAAGTACTCGGGGTTTAAACCCTGACTGTAACCCCAAAACGCTAATAGGGGTTGTACGCCTGAAAGTCCACTTGTTTTTTAGAAACATGGTGGTTTGGTTAACTTTGGGGTTTATTCCATAAATTATGGTCCTTTGTCAACCAACCAACATGCTACAGGGTTAATCATCTAGGTACAGTCACCATCCAAACATAGATGTAAGGTGGCATTGGTGACTCCAAATTACTAATTTGATTACATTAGCTTGTTCCATGTGCGTGGCCCATAAAATATGGAGGGTGAGAATTTTCACCTTGCAAATATTGTCGTATTTAAATCTCACCCTGCTTTGGTGAATAGAGAAAGATACAAGGTCCTTAAAGGATGCAGCACGCGGTCCTTTTGGCTGACACAAGGTAGCCACCCTTTAAAACTAAGACTCTCAGGAAAACTTAAATGTTCCCATGTAGATTACACTCTTTAGTATCTATTTAAAAATATACACTAATTAAAATTTCATACTTAAGGAAGAGAAGGTATTACTATATTCAGAAAGATAAAACACCTATATTCTTCTTTTAAAAAAATCAAAACATTTTAGTGAGAAAAATTAGAAGGATTTCTATACTCACTTTTGTTAACAAGTTGAAGAGAATTTTAATCCACCTTTGAATGCATCATTAACACCTAAAGGACCAATGTCCTTTTGGGGGACTCTTTGAATTTGGGTAGAGTCCTGATATCTCACATTTAGGCATGATATCTGAGATTTTCATTGGGTTAATAACTTTTTATTAGCTTCCCAAAGACATAATTTTTGTAGAAATTTGACTTACGGTTCAAAAGTTACAAACATCTTTCAATAACATATACGAATAGTGCACTGGTTTAGTGTGACATATAACAAATAGTGTAGTAAAACTTTTATTCAATAGAAATTTGAGTTTTTGTCCATATTTATAAATAAATAAATCTCTCTTGGAAAGGGAATGGAAATCTTTGCATCTACTTGTATGGATTTTTTATATTCAAAAATTTGAAAAGGATATTATAAATGCAAAACTTAAAGTGTACTGTTAATTCTAAGCACATAGTTGCATTGCAAGTTTTTTGAGGACATCTTCTACCCCTCTTCTACTTCTAAAATTTGGTGCACATGTGCCTAACATGATCCCTTTTAAGTTAAAACTAAAAGATTATGGAGCATAGTGCAAAAATTTGCCATAGAAGGTGGTCGAAGTTTGTTGAAGGTGTTTAGGGGCGCTTTACACTACGGACCATGGAGATTAACCATGGCCCTCTAAAATCTGTGATTGGTCAAGGAAGTCGTCCCGGTCCAAGTTCGCTTTACACTACCTTGAAAAAAGGAGATTGACCACGGAGTTTGAGGTTACCTAAGTATGCTATTTTTTGCCGAGTGGATAATGTGTCTTGGTCCAACGGGTTTTTAGTTGGGTCGAGGCACATAGGCCGACTAGACGGAAATCAAGGGGACCGTTGAGCTAAAATCAATGATTGGCTGAAATTTATTTTATTTATTATTTTAAATTAAGTTTTTTCCCCGGATTTGTAAATATACATTAAAAAATCAGCCCATACTTGTCCCGGTCCAAATCCACTTTACACTATGAGAAGTGACCAAGACACTCAAAAAATGATTTTTCATTTTTCATGGTCACGGCTTTAGACCAAGAGCCGTGACCATGAAAATAAATGATTTCTCTTGGTCAATCCTCATGGTCCATAGTGTAAAGCGCCCCTTAGTATGACCTGAAGAAGAGTTTATGTCTCAATTCAAAGGTTGACATCTTTCAATTTGTGCGGTCAAGCTGAACAAAACTCTTACCACACACACTTGTACAATCCTAGTACAAGATCCTATGGTTAGATATGTAAAAAATGTGTTTATTTGCATTTTGTGTCGAATGCATTGAAACTGGCAGGTTTTAGTGAATTTGGGTGCTAAAATGTTGCAATCTTTTAAGGATTAACCATCATTCAAATAAGTAACGACTTTTCTCTAATTTCCACTCCAGTCATGCACATTTTTTTCCCATACACTTTTATGTTTGGATGGTAGATATCTTTATAATAAAATATAAATGTATTTCTAAAAGATCTAAAGAAAATTACAGAGGGCAAAAAATAGTTATGGATGTAGGAGTATAGTGGTGTGCATTAGCAAGTGCAATATAAGAAAACTTGATTCTTTTTAAGCAGGTATATGGCTAAGTCTCATACCATAGCATAATGACTCACTTTGTAACTCATTGTCCACAATCAAAATCTAATACTCAAATGAAAAGTATATTGTCTCACATGATATTTTTGAAGGACTTTTTGATATCTAATAATTTAATATGGATGGTCTAACAATGAGCTTCTGGTAAGAGTGTCAATTAACCTCTACAGGCCCATGGTGTTTTAGAGGAATCTCTACTCTATTGATTATAATTTTCCAACATAAACTTTTTGAGAATGTAATTGTAGGATCTTCTTCTAAACTTGTATGAGATGATGTGGTTAAAATTTTGTGAATTTTGACCATAGAAATTAAAAGATAATTAGAGTCAAAGTAAAACAAATTGTACTCTGTAGGTACATTTGGGTCTTTAGGGGGTTAATAAGTTATTGCAATTACATTGGACAAGCTGCATCACATAAGCACCAATATAGATGTCCTCAATGGCACAAATATAAGCTAATTATGTTATACAAATATAGAAACTTGTTGTCCCCTGCGCGGCAAGGGCAGTCCTTGCGCGATATTGTATCTAGGCATAATACATTTGTTTAGCGCAATACCCTCTCCTGGTTTGATGTGGTTTGAGATTTCATCCAACCAAGTTTTATATTGTATCATGCATGAGTACATTAAAAAAAATACAAATTACAACATTTCAATATCATTCACCTCTCAAATATGAGTTTGGTTTTGGAATGAAAAAATCATAGAAATTATATAAAAAATATTTACAAGTACAATTAAAATAAAGACTAACTATCATTCAAAAACTTAATATTATCAATTCTATCAAGAGCAGTATTACTATCAAAGAAGGTGATTGTAGCTATTAATATGACTATGTACTGTGGCTGAACCTCTGGTTTGACACTTCCATGCCAAATAATAACTTAAAAAATAATTTGGGAGAAGGTCGTATGACACTCAAGATAATAAGAAAGAAATTTTTGGCAAAAAATTAGAAATGACTATATTAGCATGTTTTGACAACCACAATGTATGAACCGGAGACCTTTGGCCTCCAAGTTTATTCCTTCATGCATTATCTCCCACAATCAAGGACTTTTTCAAGCTCCACTTCCCTTTGATGTCTCTCCATGCCGCATATTTTGTTTAGTAATATTTTCTTCAATTTTGGCATCTTTACTTAATCATTCTTTAATCAATTTGGCAATTAACTTAGCATGCAATTTTTGAATTGATTAACGCCAGAAGAGTTTAACCTACAATAGTCTATTGTGCAATAGATTCTCATATTGTGATATCAACTTGGCAACATTGCAACTTTGGTGCAACCAAAAAATTAATATTTTCACAAATTTAAGTAAGATATCTAGTCCATTAATGATTGGAGAGTACAAAGCCTTGGCTTGACACGCCTTCCTATATTTCTTCCTTCATAATGATATTTTTAGTGGCTTAATTCCAACAAGATTGTCATAGTCTTCAAAGTTCATTGCAATTATGGAGGAGTTTCATAAATTTCATTTGAAGGAATTGAAATCATCCTCTGCCAATTGTATTGTTCTTTGGTGACTTCTTTACAAATCAAGCATGTAGTGACAAATCGTTTTGCACAATGATCATCACATTTTTCCTCTCTTATAGGTTATATAGGAACTTTCTCAAAGTCATTGCCATCTAGTTTTAATTAGGCATGCTCCTTAAAGATCCATAAAGCACTGACCACATAAGAATAAAACCATTGGTTTTGGCTAGCACATGTAGCAATTGTTGCGAGAGAGTGGTTTGTTCATCAACGGCAACGGTAATCAACCACGTCTACAAAACCTTGAGCCCCCTTTCTCCAAAAATTGCTAGATGAGATGTTGCCAAAATTGCAAGTTGTAATCACGTGCTAATTGTTGTAGGATGAGACAATTAATTGCATTCAATTATCCATAGCTTATACGAACATTGTGTTTTGCACACACCTTGGATTTATTAATTGAAGACATTGCAAAATTGTTGTGGATGATGGATGTTGTGAAAAAACAAAATTACTGCGAATTTTGTGGCAAAAAATCAAAGGTGTTGGCCATCTCTTGATTATTTAAAGATTTGAAAATTGTTAGGTTTTGATCACAATCTTTTGGTGCTGGAAAAGCTACTTTAAATTCACACAACATTGGAATAGATGGTAATGTGCATTGTGTGGTAAACAATGCCTAATTAAATCTATAATGGATGATAATTTTCAAATTTCAACTAGGAATAATTAGGCATGTGAATAAATTGGTGCAATGATGATTTTCAAAGTTCATTCTATTTGCCTATAGTTTGTGCTATTCCCCTCTAAGTTTCTTTATTGTTGGCGGTTTGTGCTACTTTGAGAAGGATGTCATTGACTCGAACATTGGTACAAAAATCTAGACCCTCATTCATTAGAATACTCTTTCTTCACTCTAAATATAATAATTAGATCATTGTTGGTCTTTCAATTAGAACCATGGAAGAGTCCTTTATTTCTAAATTCAAAATTAATTAATTTGGAGAACATAGAGAAGATTTGGGAGGACTTCGGCAAAACGAGTAGAGGTAACATTATTTTTGGTAATGCTTAGGCAATGTATAGTCATTTCTTTGTAATTCATCAGTTATTGAGTCGAAGTCATTGTATACTCAGTCAATATTATGCAACTATTTCCCAAACATTGTATAGTTATTGTAAACTAATTTGCACCATACAAAGTATCCTTTTATATATTGCACATGGAGGAAATCATGAATTCAAGACAATTACCACTATTTGATATCCGCAAACAACAATTACAAAACAACCGTCTTTAGACAAGAGAATTTCAATGGCCACAACATCTAAATGTTAACACATTGTTTTGCCCTTGTGTAGAATGCAATAGTTGTTCATAATTGTCATTACGGTTTATAAAAGAGTATCTCTTAAGATATGGCAAAGATCCTAGGTTTTGAGTTTGGAGGAGTTCTAGCAGTCGAGACTCCTTGAATGAGGAGTGGGAAGAAGAGTTTTAACAACCAATTGGCAATAGGCCACAACAGATGCTGAGGCTAATATTCGCCAAATTTTAAACTATGTATTCAAATAACACAACGAAGCCTCCGATATTGCAGAGAGAGCTGCTGATGAAGTCATGGGCACTTTTACTACAGCTGATGTTGTCTATGAAGAATTTACCCATGTTGGCGAGGATGTAGAAGGCATTGAAGAAGTTATTGATGATGCCCCAATTGAAAGATGAGAGGAGATGCTTGACTTTGATTGAGATGCACTAGAAGAGTCGATGCAAAGTTTTTATCCAAGTTCAAGGTGCTCAAAATTTGTTGCAACTATTGTTTTGATGAATCTATGCGGTGTATTGAACAATAGTTGTACTGAGGACCTCTTTAACAGTTATTGTATAATGCTACTATAGTAATGTTTAAGCTATTTTTGTGGTAAGATTTTATTTTTTTATAGATGACATGTACATGTATAGTTATTGTATGGTTATTGCATAGCTATTGTACAGTTATTATATAGTTATTGTAAAATTATGGTATAGTTGTTTTTTGGATATTGTATGGCTATTTAGTAGTTATTGTTTAGTAATAAAGATCTAATGATTAGTTAGCATCCATATTCAAGGTGCTGAAAATGGGCTGCAGCTATAATTTTGATGAATCTATTTAGTGTCTAGCATGGATTCAACAATAGTTGTTTAGATGAACTATTTTGCATTTTGTATGGCTACATCCTCCCGGAAAATCATACGTAGCTCCAGAATCAAAATGTAGCAAGGAATATTACATGAAAATTGGGATTATTGTATTAGATTATACTTGCGTGCAAGAATGGCCGTGTTTTAGTGTTGGACCAATATCGGGATTTTGAGATACCTGCCTAGTATCAATATCATTTTTTTTTAATGTTGGCCGGGTTGGATCTTAAGTATCTCATGGATCAAAATTTTATAGACCTAATATGAATATGAGTATGAGTTTTTGAAAAATGAAGCTTCAAGGTACCAATATCCAAGTATCATAGTAGGTGATGCCAATGGAGTATGCACATTGGTATGGTATTGGTTTGTAATATTTATTATTTTCATTTTTTCTTCATATATATAAATATAAATAAAATAAAATAGTGTAGCAAATAGTATAGATTTTTTTTTGCTATACTATTTTATTATATATATATATATATATATATATATATATATATATATATATATATATATATATATTAAAGTACTTCTAATGAAGTATCTATAAACATGAATATAATAATTTATACGAAAATGATTGGAAGTAAATAAAAACACATGAAAGCAAGTGACGTGTGATACATGCAACAAATTGTTTTCAGCGCTTGACGCATGTTCAATATGAAGAATGAAGTTGCCAAACAAAACTACGGTATTGATAAGAACTACAATGTGCTCTCATGTTCAAAATCGCGTAAAACTATAGCTACTCCGTTGTTTGGAATTACAGCCACTTCACTTGTTAAACCCAATCCGTAGGCCGTGAATAGCCACTCCACAAAGCATTGAAGAAATTAACGTGCATAGTAGAGTTTAAGACTCCGTAGGTACACAATTCAAGGAATGAATATCAATATGCGGCTCAAAAATCAAACTCTAAGTATGGCATTGAGGACACTTATTGAAATTTGTCATTGAGCCAATATGAGTATATTCCAAGTATTGTGGCCAGGTGATACGAGCTGCACTATAGTATTTGATACCAAATTTAATATCCGTTATCAATATGAGCCAAAACCACCAATAACGGTCTTTCATTAGTGTATTCTCCATTTTGTGATTATTGTAATGCACGTTATATCGCACGCTTTTATTGATACTCATAATGGTGAAGCTACTTGTTAAATAAAGTTATTTTTTTTTATCATCTTTAAGATTCAAAACAACTCAAATGGTTCAAATTTTAAGTTGATTAAAGCCAAAAAAAGAAGAACAAAGGTAAGTACAAAAAATAATCATGTCTTGCTGCCTACACTACACCCTATGAAAAAAAGATTTGACACACAATGGGGATGAGGTTCTATCACTACTAAAAATTGTTGTCGAAAGAGAAAAAACTAGAGCTAAGAGGAAAAATAAGTGCGTCTTGATGCCAATTATATAATTGTCAAGTTCAAAGACAATTCAAATGCTATTAATTTTAAGTTCATCTTGTGCAATTGTGGATCGAATACAATAGTTAGTCATGATCCATGTAAAACAAATGTATTTTATATGATGATGTCTAAAAAATTGGTGCATTTGTTTAAAATAGTGTAGTTGAATTTTGTAAAACAAATTTATGATAAGTGGTATGAATATCTAAACAAAGAATATAATCTAACTCCAAATTTATTTATTTAAAAAAAAAATGATTCTTTGTGATTGCCATTAAGTTTTGTTCCACAATAAACAACAAGTTTCAAATTTCATAAAATTGACACTAGTTAGTTTCATGTAAGGAACGTAAAGGAGAAATCGTAGGAAGTCTGGCATCACTCAAAACCCCCCATGAAACACACACTGTCAAAGTATATTTGAATACAATCTTCAAAGATAACTACAAACATATCCTTGAAAATGAAACTTCAATACACACGGAACTTTACAGTTTTATACACAATGAAGCACTAGCCCCATCACTAGAAGCACTCTAAAACAAATTTCTATTCTTCTTTCAAAATTATGTTATTAGAAGCAAGAAGGATTTTTAGGCGCATACCTAAGTGCTAACATACACCCCTTGTCGCTTTCATGTCTACACCAACAACACGACTCACCTCAATCAATAGCTCCCAAACATCGTCATATGAAACATCTTATGCTTAACCTCTAAAGGCCCAAGATCAATATCCAAAATATATTAACAATTCCATACTCACTTTAGTAATCACAAACATACAAGAACAAAAGTAACTGCCACAAAATCAGCACAGTGCAAACTTAACAAGTGTCCAAACTACAAAATCATCTTCAACAGCATTCATGCGCTTACAAAATGCATTTTGAAAAGAATCCCATACATCCGCAAGAAGAGGCCTCATTACAATGATATATAACAAATACACCCTCCCTTATTTTTTGTATGGGTCTTTTGGACTTGAAATTTTCCACACATGCAAACAACATAAAAATGTTTTTGCTCCTAAAATTTCATGGGCAAAAAAAATTTCCTCAATTCTTGGGAGGGTGTCAAAGTTGGCAGCTGTGACACTTTTCTCACAGCTATCCCATGTTGGTAGATCTTACATAAGTTTTTTTGTATAAGTCTCCTGGACTTGAAATTTGGTATGCATGTTTTCAACATAAAGATGATGCTGTCCCCAAATTTTCATGGTAAAATAACAATTTCTCAGCTTTGGGGAGGGTGTCAAAGTTGGCAGCAGTGTAGGACACTATCCCTGGAACTACTAAACGGCCAATTTGAATGTCACCCTATTGTACATGTATATGAAGTTCCTGAGAAAATTCCTTTCACAACTTCATGCAGGGCAAAGAATTGTTAAATTACAAATTATAAAGTGTTTAGAAGATGTAGAGCAATGGGTGCGGAAGTTTGCAGGTTTGTATGGTTTGGGTACTTATACGGTAACGAAAATGATTCCAAGGTGCCAAGTCATCTTGTCAAGGAAGAAAATGGCAGCAAAGATGGAGGGTACCAGGACTAAGAAGGTGCTGCCAATTAGTTTTAATAAATGAAAAAAAAGGAAAACAAACAGTTGTTGGTATGCTTTTGGGGACAAACATAAGGTAGGAAGAAGAACTCCGGTCTCCAAAGGGGACCAACGTGAATATAGTGTTTATTCATTCTTTTCAATGAGTATATGGCCACGGGACATAGGCTCCTCTCGAGGTTAAACACTTTTCTTCACTAAGTGCTTCTCTACACTAATTGTCTTAGAGACAACCGACATGTCATCTCCTCCAAGGGCTTTATGGATCCCCATACAACAAGGCCTTGGGACCCCCACCATAAATGGGTGGACTATGGTGGTAGACACCACACCGGCAATAGGACTTGAACTCACAACCACCTCACCGGTGTGCCATGATCAAAACCACCACACCAAGGTCGTGGTGCCTTCATAAGGTAGGACAACATAAAACAGACCTACAACCCAACACCACACCTTTCTATACCCCTCCTACATTTCCAGGAGCAAGTGTAGCATGTCAGAACATCACTTTTAAACTCATTGCTCAATGCAAACGTCATGTAGAGATAGGCTACATTTCCTCCCTACAATCTAGGAGGGGTACATACGGTGTAGAAAGGTGCAGTGTTGGGTCGTCCCACCTTATTATTCAATAGTTGGAATAACGTCAAAATACCTTAAACCGACACTCAACCCTGAAGCGACCCTGCAGACCTTGTCAAAACCGGATTTCTTCCTCTCTTTTTTTGTCATAATTTCTGTCAGAAATATTCCAAGTCTATTCCAAGCCCACCAATGAATGCAAGGATGGAGCTGGATGGAGCTGGCGGTTTGGTGGGATAGAGGTGACGGTTTAATGTGCTTTTAAGGTTTGGTTTTGTCACTAAACTTGGTCGCTTTAGGGTTGATTGGAGGAAACCCACTTTCTTTCTTTTTTCTCACAATCTACAACGTTGTTTTCAAAAAAAAATTCTCTCACAAATCAGAACCTTATTTCTCTACCCAAGCATATTTTTTTTGCAATTAAATCTCAACTTTTGAAACACAGAATCACTAAAGTGTCGGTTTAAGGTATTTTGACGTTAACCTTGTCTTGGCTTGTGGCGTCAAATTGAAGACATAATTGAGTTGTTCCCATAAATCTATTTTATTGTGGAGCATCTAGTTGAATACAAGAAGAAGGGTGATACGATGAGGTCCCCAGTTTTCTCAAAAGGCCCTTGTCTTTCTTCTCCTTCTTCTTTGCCCACTATTGCCTTTTTGACTCATGTCAACTGGTAGTTAATCTTATGAGTGTAAAAGGTAGAGTGCACAGGGTAAAGTATAAAACATTCATACTAATCATGTGCTGCTGACTCATTCTATAATGAGCTTGCTCCTCTAAGCTACAGTACAACACAACAGGCAAGTCACAAGACAACAGCCTTGGGATATCATTTTAATTTAAATATTTTGCCACCCTCAGGGGACGTCAGTAGCATGTCCCTACAGGGTTGCTTCTCCAAGCAAAATGGCACGGATGTGCAATTTTCATACGACAAGCCACAGTACAGAAAACAACATTCCTCCTGAGGAAGAGTATAAACTATGAGAGGGCAACCGTTCCTGGAGTCCAGAGGGAAAATTGTAGCTTCTCAGTACATCACCTATGAATCCAGTAAGAAGGGTATAGATTGCATACTGTATATCTCACTTCTAGTGATCCTATCCAGAATATTGGGGATTAACCCCATCATTTTGACGTGGTGAAAGAAATCTACTAGAATGCCACCACAACTCCAGCACTGTCAGGGTGCATGACGCAAAGTCGTGTCTGACAAGAAAATAACTTGGGCGTTGCACATGGGGCGACTCTGTCAGGCGTTAAATTATGAGTGTAATCTGATCTCTGCAGGAACTGCGATGCGTGAGCAAGTCCACGTGCTGAGTAGGAAACTTCAAAGTGGGGACAAGTCTGGTCACATGCAAAGGCATTATCAGAAACGAACGCGGTTTCCATGACGATTACTGACATTCTTTTCTAGCTAAGCACAGCCAGCTTTGCAAACAGGATATTAAGCTGATGCACATAATGCTGAATCACGTCGAATGTATGGCACGCCAGGTAACTAGCGTTATGTTACTCCTTGTAAGTACAATTCTCTCGAAACATGCAGCAGTCCTCGGTCACTTCATCTCTTACCTTCACAGTTATGATCAGCTAAGAAACCTATATGAATTCTATGCACGCTGCTCGAACTGGGTCATCTCTTTGCTACTCATCATCCCTGAATCTAAAACGTGATGCGCATATTTTCATTTGACAGTGCGCAATTTAATGAACCATAGAATGGTGAAAAGGAAGTGAGGTATACGACAGTGATATCATAATTCCAGCTGTGGTTTAGAATCAGCCCTTCTGTAAAAATCAATTCGAAAGAGAGTTCGCCTGTCCTCACCTACCGCATCAGAGATCTCCTATTCCAACTAGATCGTCGCACTTTCACAGATAACTTAACTCACGTCATGAGGTGCTTCCAGAGCGAGAGAGACCTTGTGCTTGCACTGTAGCTTCGCTTCGAGAGGAAGAAGAGAGAGTGAGCCTGAAAGCCTGAGACTGGCATGTTATAATTTCGCCTTCTCAGACCGACGCAGACTGATGTGCACACGGAAGAAGCGCACCTGAGTAGGATCCATCAGAATATATTTGACACAAACAGGAGTTACATGAGTAATATTCGAACTGGATAACGTGGCTCCATTATGGAAAAAGCGCCCCTGTGGCACCTGAGTCAACCTCACTGGTTATAATACTACACAGTATTAATATATAGATCTCCTTGAGACCTCCCGGACTCAAGCCACCAAATTGTGCATCATTTGCAGCTGCATCGATTCCAATGGGTGCCTGGTCTGTCACCACCTTCTGGTTGAGTTCCTTTTCCTTGCTCTGCCTCTGGTATGGAGTGGAGGGCGTAGTGGTCCCTGCGAAGGATGCGAACCGGAACGCGACGGAGCAGGACTTCTGGCTGTGGGTGGCGTCGGTGGAAGAGCACCACCAGGCGGCCGTGGTGGCAGGGACGGCTGAACTAGCTACCTCTGGCTTTTCCACTCTTGCGGATGCCAGTGGCAACACGCTCTATGTGGGAAATGGAGGGTACAAGACGGTTCAAGCGGCTGTGGACGCCGTGCCGTCCGGTGGAGGCCGCTACACCATCCACATTAGCTCCGGCACTTACTGGTAAGCACGCTCAACCCGCCACAAACGTCTCGAGCGCTGTCGAAATAGATACTAGTGTCGAGAATCTTGTAAATTCCTAGTCATCTCTCTTCTACAAATTTGGTGAACCAAATTGAAGTTGTCGTGGATGTAGACAGCCCCGCGAATGTGCCGAGAATGTTGTGAAATCTTTTCACGTGGAACCATCCAGTGAATTTCAACAACTTCATTTTTCTTTGAGAAAATCAGTTACAAGTTAGCCCTCTGAACCACTCACAAAATCTTCTGTCATTAGAGCTCAATTGTTGATGGAATCCGTGTCTGAATGGTGTGTGATTTGGTGGAACTTGCAGGGGGAAGGTGAAGGTGCCCAAGGGGAAGACCATCACCTTGGAGGGGGAGGGCGGCCCGGTGCTGGTGTACGACGACACGGCGAGCTCCGCGGGAAGCACGTCCAAGAGCGCTTCAGTGTCCATTCTCGCAGACAACTTCATCGCACGCGGTGTGACTTTCAAGGTCCGGAATCTACCCACGAATTGAGTCAATCCTTTCCTGTTCACAAGATTGAAGTCCTCTTTTAAAGTCACCCAAAGTTCATTTCCCTCTTTCTTTCTGCAATTCACTACTCTTTCCTCCCTCTTCATAGCTGTTAGATCAGCGGAAGAGCTTGGTTTTCTCTAAACTCAAGTTTGGAAGTAGTTTTATCCGAAGAAAGAGGTTATGTTGTACCATGAATCTTGGCTGTCTTTCTGCTCTTTGAGCTGGTTATGGACTTTAAGAGCTATTAACATTTATGATTTAAAATGAGGAAAGGGGTCAGATCTCTTGGTGTCTTTGCCTCACTTTACATATAACTCTATTCTTTACAGAACTCTGCTCCTGCTCCGCCTGGAGGAGCGGTGGGCAAACAAGCCGTTGCTCTGCTCATTTCCGGTGACAAAGGCGCTTTCTTCAACTGCAAGTTCTATGGCGCTCAAGACACACTTTACGACCAGAGGGGCCGCCACTACTTCAAAAATTGCTACATCGAAGGTACAGTATCTTTCTCAGATTAACGCTCCATCTTCAGAAGATTTGCTTCGATAGAGTTCTTGTAAAGTCACCCAAAGTTTTCAGTTCTATACCCACTCTTTTGGTTTACAGCACTCCTCTCCTCACTCTTCATAGCTATTAGATGAATGGAAGAGCTTTGCGGTCTCGCAACTCAAGTTAGAAGTAGTCATAGCCACTTTTAACAAGAAAGAAGGAGAGGACATGTTGTACCTTGAATCTTAGCCGCGTAGTTTCTCTTTGAGCTGATTGTAGAAAGTTGGAGCTATTTTAGGCTGATTTGATCATACTAAAAAAAGCCAAAACTGACTACTGTATATCTTTGCCTAACGTTACAAATAACTCCGATGCATCAGGAAGCATTGACTTCATATGTGGAGACGGACAATCGCTCTACCAGGTAACCTCCTCGCTCCTCACTCGAAAGTGTCGCTCTTCACTAACAGAGAATATGGAAAATGATAACTTTTCTCATCACTTGTGACCTTAAAACAGTAAGTGAAAGACAAAGTGCTACAAATTGCCTTCAATGATGATTCTGTCTTCTTTGGAACAGAGCAGTTTGACAAACAAGTCAGCTTGTCTTTTCTGTTGTGGATACTTCTGCAGAGCTGCCAGCTGAACTCCATAGCCAATCCTGGGAGCGGGTCTCTGACGGCGCAGAAAAGAACCGGCGACACGGCCACCGGCTTCTCCTTTGTGAGCTGCACCATCAGCGGCACTGGGCCCATTTACTTGGGGCGCGCCTGGGGCCCCAACTCCAGGACCGTCTTCATCTACTGCAACATCGCTAACATCATCAGGCCCGAAGGCTGGTTCAACTGGGGCGACAGCAGCAGAGAAAAGTAAGCTTGTAATCTGACATCCTCATGACTAGTTTGATCATGAATTTTATGGTTATATTGGCAATTTTCACACTACTAGAAAGATGGTAGGAGTCGACGTATGAGTATAGCAGACTAGTGACTAGCTCTAGTATAGATTGAGCCTTGAATACTCAAAGTCTTAAATTATTCTAATTGAGCACTCAATGTTGGTTTGCAGGACGGTCTTCTATGGGCAATACAAGTGCACTGGTGCTGGTGCGGATGAGAGCAAAAGAGTGGGCTGGTCCCGTGAGCTCACTGCCTCGCAAGCTAACGCACTCTCTTCCATGAGTTTCATAGATGGTAGCAGCTGGGTTCCATCAGGTTAAATAACCTCTTGTTGTTGGTGATTATACATGTTGCAAAAGGCTAGACCTTTGGTGTAGGTCTCAAGTTAAATTCTTATGTATAACAGAATGTAGTGTAACCTCGCATTCTACCATATTGTCTTCACAAAGATTCCTTAATAAAATCTGGGCCTCACATGACAATATTTGTCACAATGGCGGCTTTCACACTACCTATTGTACTATCTCTCTTTGGAATACAAAAATTGGTATCAACAGTACACCACATGGGCTGGTTTTGAATTTTAGCTGGGCCATTTTGAACTCTGATGGCACATGCCAAGTTTGTTGGCGAACTTCCGGCCCCAGTCAACATTTGAACAAGTCAGCCACATGACTAACGACCTTGAACACTCATGGGTACCAGTGAACATTTGAACAAGTCAGCTACATGACAAATGACCTTGAACATCCATGGGTACCTGTGAACATTTGGAGTCAGTCACATGACAAACGACCTTGAACACTCATGGGTACAATGTCGACTCCTCACATCATGTAAACTTAAAAGGAGAAAAGGAGCACAATTCCCGTATCACCCACAACTGAGTCAAAAGCTCAATTGGTGACAGTAGTTTCAGTTCTGGCCAATGGCATCACTGACACCATTAAATTATGGAATGCAATGTGGAGACACTCTTACTTGAAGACTTTGACTTCTACATTGAGTTGGATTTAGAAATGGAGAAAGGATATGATACTCAATTATTGACATGTATTGTTGTGTCATCAGCCCCCCTCAGAGCAGGGATTGGAAAAAAAATGAAATCTACTATTGGAACAGATCATGCAAAACTTCACCTTGGTGTCCTGCACATTTTGCCTTTGTCTAGTTGTTGGTATGAAGTGGGCCTCAGAGCAGCCGCACCACTCACTCCAATGAGTAAGAAGAACTCCACTCTCCAAAGGAGACTAGCATGAATATAGTGTTTGTTCATTCTCTTCACTAAGCATATGGCCACGGGACATAGGCTAGTGTAATTGAACTACTCCCCCCTCTCAAGGGTAAACACTTTTCTACACTAAGTGCTTCCCTACACTAATTGCCTTAGAGACAACCGACATGTCATCTCCCCCAAGGACTATGTGGGTCCCATACAACAAGGCCTTGGGACCCCCCACCATAATTGGATGGACTATGGTAGTAGGCACCACGCCGGCGATAGGACTTGAACTCACAACCACCTCACCGGTGTGCCATGACTCAAACCACTACACCAAGGCCGTGGTGCCTTCTACTCCAATGGACTTAACAGTGAAAAGATGGACCTCCACCTCAAAAAAAATCTCCACTCTAAAGAGTGCCACGATGGCATTGGGAGGCCATTCCACAAGAGGATACTGTGAATTTGGTATGCACATCAAGTGACCCTTGACCAAAGAGTGGCTAAATCCAACAAAGGCGCTGTAAAAGACGGGTGCCTGAATTTAGATCTGTGATGGAGGGTTGACACTTGGTGATTGGAGTATCAGAACGGCAAAGACACGAGCAGCAACAGCCAAGCAAGCCCCTACACCCTCCATAAGGCCACGTGCCCTAGCGTGGATTGTATTGTACCAACGGTGCAGGTACTCTAAAATGAGAAAAATTAGACTTAAAAAAAAACTTAAAAAGGTAAGTAAACTTTTGACTCCTTTTCGAAAAGTTTACATTATGGAATGCCATTTTTTCAATCTCAAATAAAATAATGTTACAAATAATAAATATTTGATATAGGCCGGAAATTATAAGATTGCTATCTTGTCCATCTTTGGTAAAAACCACTAATGACAGCAAGAACATTTTGTTATTGGTCATGTGAGAATTTAAATTATGTTCCTATAGAGTTCTTAACTTCCTGCATCTTCATAGAAAATTCAAGACTTGAAAATATAAATTATCTAATATGAATTGCAATTTATATAGTCAGATATGATCAAGACTTTTGGTCTTTAAACCCCTAAAAGCCCGTGACGATTTCACACCAAAAACAATTCAAAATTGTTGATTCTTATACAATGAGTAAGGAAGGAAACAAAACCTTATATTTATTGTTATTACCGTAGGATCTCCATTAAAACTTACCAAGTAACATACTCACAAAATTTCATACACTTTGACCGCACGGATTGAAAGATTATAGTGTTTGAAGTCAAGAAAATGGTTCATTTTCTTCCCTGCGTTGAGTGGATCAGTAGACTGACTTCACTCGGTATCATATTTTTGCACTACACAATCTTTTACCATTGATGTTAGTTCAGAATACAACAATTTTTAGAGATAGAGAAGGGATATAGCATATTCAATGCAAGTGTGCAAAGAGTGTAGGTTCAAAAATTGTCAATTCATAATTTATTTTTTTGAGAATTTAATATGTTTTAGAATGATAATCTAAACAGTCAATTAGAAGGTTTACACCACATATTGTTGTAGAAAAAATAAAAAGTGAAAAATATGAAGATCTCTAGGTTTTACGGGAAAAAGATGAAGTGTTTTTCCCCGCTTGCCCAAAATGTGTAAAAATGTGTTAAAATGTTTTTTAACACTGAAGGCAAGAATTTTTTGTGACATCTTCAAAGAACGTAATATTCTCTACATGTATGAAAAATCTCAATGTCAATAGAACTTCTAGCAAAATTTTGGAGCTGCCTAGAGTCCCCATTTCTAACTTTGAGTGGTACTAACTTTCAAACCATGAATCCAAAAATAATAATAATAATATCTCCATGGAGATCTTATTAGAGACAATCTATTATAAGAGTTTAAAGAAAAAAAGATTTTTTTTTTGAATTGTAGGAAACTGCCCAAAATCCAAAACATACGCCCCACGTACACTTGGGCTCCTAGGGGTTAAGGTTAAATGAAGTAAGTTAGATTAAGTCATATTTTCAACATGTTCTCCTACACGATTACTGTATCTAGTGGTCAGTATTGTTCAAAGTTATGAAAAATGGAGAATGCCCAAAAATTTGGAGATCTAGCTTGGTGATAACCATATCCTGCCAAGGTGACACCCATATAATACCTAGGGTATATACCCATTGATACCCATTGTATCCGAACTACTACAATCTAGAAAAATAATTAGTTTGGTAAGTAGTGACTAATGTGACCACTTCGTGCAGTAGTATCAAATACCTTCAACCTTGGTAAGAATATTTGCCTGATGTGAAATATTTGGTAATTCTCAACAGCTTTTTAGAAGTTCTTAAATTCTGAAAAGGCCTGCACTCTCCAAAGTGTCAAGCACAACAGCTCAGTTGTATGTACAATACCAGTACCGGGAAGAAATGTTACGGGATTTTTACTTAATGTTATGGGATTACAGATAGTGAACTTCAAGTGACCACTAGGAGTTCAATTTGTGAGGCAATTGCCTTGGGATTTTCACCTATTTGTAGGACTAAGAGTAATGTTGTGAAAAGTAACTTGTATGTGGATAAATATCTAAAAAACCCATGTAAAGTTATACTTCTTCATTGCCCTATCCAAACTATGTCCACACGTTTTTCATGCACCAGCTTGCATTGGGCCTCATTGCGGCATGACAATGTTTTGGACCACTGTTTTTAAAGGAGATATATATGTGATATTGTATTGTGATTGCACCGTAAGTTGTGGGGGTAACTTTTGACATGATTGTATGTGAATTTGTGATTTGGTTTAGTGTGAGGTGTATTATTTTTGTTGAAACAAGTCTGTTTGGTGTTGCGGATAGGTTGAGTGGCATAATCTGTTGAGAAAGATGAAGACTAGAGCATTGACAAATGCTGAGAAAGGAGAAGTGGTTGGAATGCATAAAGGTGGAATGAGAGGTGCGCAGATAGCAACAAGAGAGTTAGGGATGCCATCTTCCACTGTTTATGGTGTTTTAGGAAGTTTTAAGAAACAAGGAACTGTAGTGTCACCAAAGTCATCGGATAGGCCTCAAAAGTTTTCACAGCGTAGATTGAGACACTTAGAACGCCTCCTTAATAATGATCGTCGTTCATCACTCACAGATATTACAAATCAGATGGCAAGTATTGCACATGTTAGTACTCGTATTGTAAGGAACGCTTTGAAAACCCTAGGTTAGAGAAATCGTGTTGCAGCAAAAAAAACCTTTTCTCAATGAGAAGCACAAAGCAGACAGGCTAGAATTTGCTAGAAAGTATAAAAATTGGACTGAGGAGGATTGGAAGAAGGTTATATGGACCGATGAATCATCTTTTGAAATTGGAAGGAATTCTAGACAAATTAGAGTGTGGCGAAAGGCATATGAGAGATATTCATCTTAATGTCTAGGACCTATTTTTAAATCTGGACGTACTTCAGTGATGGTTTGGGGTGCTTTTAGTGGCTTTGATAAGTCTCGTTTAGTAATCATACCTCCACAGAGTAGAAGTGCAAGTGATTTTGTTGATCTTGTTTACGAAGGCACTTTAAGTGGGTTTTATTTTCTCCATGATCATCGAGAAGACATTATATACTTATGGAGGATGGCGCTCCGGTTCACCGCACAAGTTGCTAGAGTTGTGGAGAGAAGCTCATGGCATAAAGAAGTTGAAGTGGCCAACCAACTCTCCAGATCCAAACCCAATAGAGAACTTATGGAAGATAGTAAAAGACAGAGTTCACAGTACATGGCGGCCACACAATAAAGAAGAATTGGTGGAATCTCTTCATAGAGTATGGGAAGAGATACCTTCAGACATTTTACAAACCCTAATTGCTACCATGCCTGCACGTATGAAGGAAGTAATTAGTGCAAATGGTGAACACTGTATAGGAGAAAGCAAATTGTATGTTGATTTTGGATTTTTTTCTATGTAAGCAAATTTTATTATTGAAATAGAGTCCAAAAGCTTTCAATTGCAATTTTTTGTATAAAATTCCATGAATTTTTGAGTTCGTATGAGCTTACTAAAGTAGCTCTTTAGTACATGTTTTTGGGAAATTACTGGAAATCCCGTAACATTTCTTCCGGGTACTGTACAGGTTATGTTTGCACAATTAGAATCCCGCATAAGTCCAACATATTTAGTTGAAAAATTGAATAGTATGGGAAGGCACAATCATGGCATGTACTCTATGGCTGATCAACTACATAGGCCAACAAGTACAAGCTTAGATTCTGTAGAAATCTAGATACTATGAAGACAACAGTGCTAAGAGAGACAAGTAGATAGCCTACAAGAAAAGGTGACCAGAAAGAGGTTCACCTACATGAAGTCCAAAAAGAATACAAACCTTGATAAGACAGCTTCATTGCAGCAGCAGATTATAAATGGGAAACCTTCCTTAAAGCGGCCGATGTTCAACAGAATGCTGGATCTGTGTGCATGATTATGCAGGGAACAGATGGCACAATAAAGAAGAACACCGACCGAAAACAACTCGGATTACAAAGACGTCTAGCACCGACTTGTTACTGTCCTGCCAGGGTGAATATAAACAAGTCCGTGAAGAGTAAGCACATGAGCATGTGAACTGCTGCACATACATTCATGTCAACTAAAGAGACGAGGTGAAACCTGAAAAAAAATCCACGGCTGCTCGAGATGATGATGAATGGCTCACGCAGACTCCCTTGTAACCCACATCTAAAGTCCCTCTGAGAGAGACCATTTTTGTACAAATGTGAAAAACGATGCTACCCCCACTCCAACAAACTATGTCCTCCCCCATTCCATCCAAGTAATCTCAATCTCGTTTCTTCGGCGGCGTCACGTGCTTCAAAAAGTTCACCGCTATGAGCACAGACACCAGTTGTAACAAGATGCCTGTACAAACCAAAATGAAGAATAAGCTGAAGAGAAGAAATCTACAAAAACCTCAAAATTCAATTGACTGCAGCGGAACGGCGCCTTCACATTGAAAAGATATTCTACTCTGGAAGATGAAAGAGATTTGGAATGAGTCAAAAGGGTACCTGCCAACTCTTGCACCCCCTCTAGGGTAAAGTAAAGAAGTCGTTGATAATCGCCAGTCACCTGTAGGTACTCCCAGTTATCCCTCCACTGTAGCACCAAAGCAAGCATGATCTTAGCAATAAACGTTAAACGTCGGTCGGGAACCAAATATATAGGCATGTATTTTACACTGTAGAACACAAAAAATGTAATAAAATTTAGCAAGACTTACAATTTTGGATTGAAGACCCCTCAACTGATATCTTTCATTTAACGGTCATTTCAATCAATCTGAAACTTATCATGTTCAAATACGACACCAGATATGTAAAATACAGTGGCACCTTCTGACGTTTAAGGGATAAACTATACGTAATATGTAGTGAAATTTAAGAAAGTCAGGTTTTTGACCTTCCCGATGTAGTTTCCTGTTGCGAAAGGCATCAGAGCGCACCCAACAGCGAGGACTGTGAATAGGATGTAGAATCGGAGCAACTTGGAGCTCCCCTTTAACCCTGGAATCCACCAGCGAAGAATCAGTTCCTCCGCCACAAATGAAAACCCTAAACCCTCTCAAAACGTTGTTCCGTACCTAATGTTCCAAGAAGCACGGCAACTCCACCGAGCGCGCAAGAACTCACTGCCTCCACGTTCGGAGGGACTCCGTTGAGCGCCCCTAGACACGTCCATGTCGCTTTCAAGATCTGCAGAACCGCCTGCCAAGCCAAAAGAAAAAAAAACCCTAACTCAACTCTTGGCTTCCTACCATCCAACAAAAAATTCTCCCTAGGAATCTCAAACAATCCTAAAATCCTACTTGCGCAGAGACGAACTTCCGCAGCGTGACGCGCCCCTCCGCCGCTCGCTTGTACCCTACATGCACCGCCAGACGCGCAAATTAGAATCCCATCAACGGAGACAAAATCCATCGCGTGCACACACTACTACTACTAATACTACTACTACTTACGGTCGTCGACGGTCATGCGGTAGGCGAAATCGTATCCGTCCGTGCCCTGGGGGCGGCCCCGGCCCATGTCCATGGTGGTGCGCGCCTGATCTGCGACGAGTGACTGATTCGACCTGGTGGAGGTGGCGTGAGGTGGTGGTGGTCAGGTAGGGGATTTGGAGCGGGAGTGCGACATGGTTGGTGGCTAGTGGGGAGTGGGGGAGGGGGCGACGACGCGCGGCCTGTCGTCTGTGTGAGCCTGGCAGTGGCGGAGGCGAGGAGAGGAGAGGGAGGGCGAGGAGGGGACTGCTTCGCCACTGGACGTGAACAGTGTCTGTGGTTCTACTTTGGACGTACGTTTTTTTTAGGGGGGCGGGGTGGATCTGACTTTGCCAGCATCGTGTGGGGGTTCGTATGGCGTCGAGTTTTCGGAGGAGGTCGTATGGCGTCGGGTTTTGGGGGGGGTCATGTGGCGTCGGGTTTTTTTAGGGGGTCGTATGGCATCAGGTATTTTAGGAAGTGGTCGTATGGCGTTGGGTTTGTTTTTTGGAGGGGGAGGTCGTATGGCATCAGGTATTTGGGGAGGAGGTCCTATGGCGTTAGGTATTTTGGAAGGTCGTATGGCGTTAGGTATTTTGGAAGGTCGTATGGCGTTGGGGGGAGGTCGTATGGCGTTGGGGGAGGTCGTATGGCGTTGGGGGGAGGTCGTATGGCGTTGGGGGGAGGTCGTATGGCGTTGGGGGGAGGTCGTATGGCGTTGGGGGGAGGTCGTATGGCATTGGGTTTTTGGGGCAGGTTGTATGTTGTACAGTACATTGGGAAAATCCCCAAGGATGGGAACATTATTGTTTTTATGAGCGATGCTATCTTGTGAGCGGTGAACAATGAGCTATGAGTAAAACAAAAATCGGAGAAATAATTATTTGTAATTTTTTTTCAATCTTGAAAGTGCCACCTATTACTAAACCATAAAACCTAAAATATGAACCCTAAACCCTTAACCATAAATCCTAAATTTGATTGCTTAATGCTCACCGCTCACCATATATTGTTCACAAGATAGCAATTCTCTTCTTTTTATATACAATCCATATTGAAAAAATGTCTTTGGATAATATAGTTTCCAAATAAAATTTATATCGTTTGCATATTGTAAAACTTGTTATATCATTATCATATAAAATTTGTGACCCAAAGTTTTGAAACAAAATTCATATATATAATATCCTAAAGCCTTGTAAAAAACAATTTGATAGAAATGTCATTTAAATTTGAATCAATATCACTACTACATTACAAAAAGGCCACACTATGGTGCAAATATTGTACTCATATGAAAATCATATGAATCAAATTGTCTTTGGGTCTAGTGTTGCTCACATATAAAAAATATATCTTTTAAAATACTGAAAGAAAATTTTATTGTTTTCATAAATATCGTATATTGCCAAAGTCAAAACAATTATCATACAACAGCTTATATATATATATATATATATTTACAGGATAACACTTACACAAAAAGACACTTACAATTTTGAATAAATTACATTATAAGTAATGTGTTGACCGAGCAGTCCTCCACTACCTTCTCGATGGCTCCTCCATCCTTGCTCCGAGGGTCACACGCATGACCGATGCCCCACCCTCGGCCATCCTCGATCTCCAAGCAATTTCATCGATGAGGAAGCTCAAACCCGAAACTTATTGGGCAATCCTCACCTAGGTTGTTCGGACGAACATGACGGGACGTTTGTCTAGAAGCTCCGCAGGACATTTGTAAATTAGAGGAATTTTTTTTTAAAAATTTACTTCTATAAACGTCAGTCACCGTGGTCCCAACTCGGTCACCCCGGCCGTCCCCGTGTGAGTGTTCATTGATTTCACCCACCTCTTTACATGGGCACGTGGCACTTGTGCTAGGTTTGGGATATCCCATACCACATGCTCATTGCGTCCGGGAGGGGGTAGTGTTACTTAATGGGCTCGTGGAGTCCTTTTGGACCATTCCCTTGGTTGCCTTTGGCTTTAGAAGGTTTATTTTGCCTCTTGGGAAGCTATGTCTAAAGGTGCGTTAGAGGGATAGGTGTGGTGGCGTCTTTGGATGTTGTTGCATTTTTCTTACTGGTGTTTACGGAGTGTCAAAATGTACTCTCATTCAGCTGCGAGCTCTTCTCCACCACCCTTGCACTGTGCATGTGGCTCTTGAGACATTTAAAGAAATGAAGGCAGAATGGAAAACCTGGTACAATGAGCTGCACTAGTCAAAAGTTTGTTGCAAGCTCTTTGATGATGTCTTTGCAGACAAGCCGGCGATGATGTTTGTCCACCTTGGATATATCTCCAACGGCACGGCTATTGGTGCTGCCACTTGCAAAATGTTGGTTGCTAATGTGCTCATCTACCGTGCATTCATCAACTGCCGGAAAAAGGTGCCGCATTGACTTACTTTTTCGTGCAGGTTTTCAAACTTGAAGCGCCAGAAAGCAACGCCCTTCTATCGTATCCCACTTGCTTTGGCTTGCCGTCCTGTGCTAGAGTGGATTCGTATGGAGCTTCTCTTAATCAATCTGAGAAAGCGACCACGGTCCTTTCCAAATCGGACCTCCTCTGTAGCAAATCCTCAAGTGTTGGGAACGATTCCTACAGCATGCCACATTGGAACAGGACTTTGTCGAGGCCAAGAAAAAGAAGGTGGACCTCGCATGGGCCTTGTTCTTCTACGAGCTAAACATTCCATATGCGGAGGTCCAGTCTACAAATTTAAGAGAGGCGGTCAAAGAAACTGTTGACCTACGTTGCCCCTACCTACCTCCATCGTACAACGATCTTCAAAAATGACAACTGGATGAGAAGAAGAATGAACTCTTCTTGACATGAAGTTGAAGATGGGGTCCTTTATCCACAATTTTGATTGCACCAACTCTATAAATAGATGGAGCTTTGTGATTAACCGGCCGTTGATGAATATCATATAGATTTGTTCTGCTGGCGAGTAGTTTCTCGCGTTTGTAGACACCTCCGGGGAATTTAAGGACCACAAGTATGTGGCAAGCATTATGACAAAGTACGTGGAGGTTGTGAATCCTACCAACTATTGAGGTTCAAAAGAAGTAAGAAAATGATTACACAAGCAAATGAAACACGTAAGGTATTACAAACAATGCTTGGAGTGAGATGTTGTTTTCTTTCAAAGGCCTTTACTTATACTACCACTTAGTCACGTCTCATGTATCTTGCAAGTGGCTTCTTAAGCATCTTACAAGTGCCTTCCAAAAGAATCTTGCAAGTTGCTTCTCAAGCAACTTGCAAGTCTCTCTATGCCAACTCATGGCCACCCATTTGTCGTTGCTTATCCCATGCAAGCCATGTGGATTGGTCCTACCTCTTTGACCTTGCGCCATACATATACCTCTCAAGTTTCTTTCACATCTCCTCATTTTCTCCCCATTTACTTTTCATTCTAAATCTATTTCAATAACTATTTACAATGTCGTAATAATTATGAGCAACTCTTAATTCCAACACTCCCATTTTGCGAGTAATTACCATCTTGCAATCCCATCGCCATAGCTAACCTTTGATGTCGCTCTCTCGCAAGTGCCTTTGTCAACACATCGGCCACCATGTCTTCCGCTAGGCAATACTACAAGCTAATCATGTCGCTCTCCAGCTTCTCGCGAATGAAGTGATGTTGCACATCAATGTGTTTCATGCGTGAGTGGTGTGTGGGGTTCTTTGCAACGACTATGCATCCTTGGTTATCACGCATGATGGTGGTTGTTCTTTCTTGAACAAACCCCACATCTGCCAGAGTTTGCGAAGTCAAATGGCCTCTTGCATACTTTGGCTAGTTGCCATGTACTCCGCCTCCGTTGTGGACAAGACAATGGTGGGTTGTCTCTTGCAATTTCAAGAGATGACACCATCTCCAACAAAGAATACATACCCCGTTGTTGAACGACGCTCGTTTGCATCTTCAAGTCAATAGGCATTGCAATAGCCCCTCAAAGCAATGTCTTTACCACCAAGTTACAATTTGTGGTCCTTGGTATCTTATAAGTATCGCATGATGCGCTTCACCGCACTCCAACGAGATGTACCAGCCCTACAGATGAATTGGCTTACGATGCTCACCGTAAAAGCAAGGTCCACCCCTTATGGCCACCATGACATATATCAATGACCCAACTCCACTCTTGTATGACACGCCTTGCATCTCACCTTCTATAGCTTGAGACTCATCCTCCGAGACCTTCAAGCACTTGACGTTCATATTAAGTGATGTACCGATGGGCTTGCACTCTTCCATGTTGAAGCCCTTGAGCACGTCCTAAGTGTACTTTTTTTAGCTCATGGTGATGGTGTGTGCCTTGCGGCCCATCATATATTCTACACTAAGACAATACTTCAAGTCTCCAAGATGGGTCATGTCAAACTCCGCGTCGAGCTTACATTTGGGCCACCTCAACTAGGCCAAAAGGCTAGCCAAGATGATCAAGTCATCCACATAAATAAGCACTATCAACAAGTACTCACCCATTTGTTTGATGTATAATGAGTGATCCGCTTCACTTCTTGTAAAGCCCTCTTTGATGAAAAATGAGTCGATTCGTTGGTACCAAGCCCTTGGTAATTGCTTGAGTCCGTACAACGACTTCTTGAGCTTGCATACAAGATGCTCAAAGTTCCTCTTCTCAAAACCTTGTGGTTGGCTCATGTAGATGTCCTCTTCCAAATCACCATTCAAAAATGTGGTCTTCACATCTATTTGATGGATCTTCAAATTCAACGCGGCTCCAAGCACAACGATGCACCGAATTATGTTGAACTTTGGAATGGGAGCAAAGGTCTCAAGGACTTCTTCAACTTGAGAGTATCCATTTGCCACCAAGCGTGCCTTGTGGCGCACAACTTGACCTGAAGCATCCTTCTTCGTGCAAAACATCCACTTGCATCCGATGCTCTTGCAACCTTTTTGAACGGGAACAAACTTCCAACTTTCATTTGCCATGAGCAAGTCATACTCCTCTTGCATGGCCGCCTCCCACTTGCTTGTATCCTTGCATCGCATGACTTCGCACTCGTTCAATGGATCCTCAAGATTGGCCACATTGGCCCGCTCCACTTCATGTTGCAGCAAGATGTGGTTCATCCACCACTCTCCAGGCGGCCACCGCTCCTTTCTTGGATATCGTGGCTCTTGAGTGCTCTCACTATCCATATCACCACTTGAATAGCAACAAACTAATCTACGCTAAACATTACAATACGGCAAGGCCCTCGATGCCACGTCCCGTAATTGCAAGCATTTATATTTTGTCTATGGGGTCATGTGCAAGCTCGACAAGCTAGAGGACTTGTTTGTCCATGCGACAACACTCAACTTCAAGGAAGTCATACTCGTAGTTAGAATTGTTGTCTTGTAGAAGTTTGCTTGAAATTTTTTAGGCAAACAAGAACTAGACAAACTCCTATAATATTGATCGTTATACAACCGGCCGGTATTATTGTGTATTGTCTTTGACCCCGTATTGTGTTTGTTGTATTTCTTTTGAATCATATATCTATGGATTTAATGTTTATGCCACTTCACAAATGTGAGGTTGTGCATATGTCTCCTGTTTCATTTGTGAAGACTCTAACAACTTCGCCTCACTTTATCATCCGTCAAAGTAACCTATATAACACAGGGTTATTATTTACATCTACAAAAAGGGGGAATTTGTAACATGTTCCACGGACATGGGACCCTTATTTTTCCAAATTTTATAGTTTATCTATGAAATTCCAATGATTCAAAAATCATTTACATTCGTCATAAAGGAGAATGAATAAAATGTTCCACATGAATAGGTCCATATATTTTCCAAATTTAGATAGTCCAATTATTTAAAACTAGTTATAAAATCCAAATTTAGAAAAATGACATTTTTAATATTTTGCTAATTTTAGGGGTTTTTTTCCTGCTCACTGCAATCGCTTTCCGATCACTCACACGGTCTTGTCGTTGGGTTTAGTTCCAAAAGATGACCTGAAAAGATAGTTGTGTGTTTTGGTAGTCCTTTGAAGCATAGTATGTTTGGTTTTGAATCTCGCGTTACAATGACATCTTTTGGTTCCTCATGTGCATGGAACTAGCCATAAAGGGACGGTGTTTTCTTGTCAGTTGTTGTTGAAGGTTCTAGCATTCATAAGCAAAAAATATCTAGATTTGTTTGAGATAACAATTGATTTTTGGATTCTCCATACGGCTTTATTGTGTCTTTTGATGATTAGGAAGTGTATGCAAAATTTACAAATATAGATACCATATCTTATCATTATGAATACGATATTGTATTTTTAAACGTATTTTTTGGTATGACATTTTTATGATATCTATATATATTGTTTGTATCATCTTTATACAACTTTCATATGAAATTTTGGTACATATGGATTTTATATTGCAATTCTACAATATGAAAACAAATGCGTTTGTAACAATATTGATTGTATATATTAGGTGTTGTACAGATCGTAGATAATTGTGATATCATAGTTATATTGTAGTTTCTTTATATACAAAGTACATCCTTTGTATATGGGAACAATCGACTCGGGATTTTCTATTGTAGGGTTTTTTTTGGGGGGGGGGGCATTGTATGGTGTCGGGCATGAAGGAGAGTTTGTACGGCGTCAAGTTTGGAGGAAGGTATGTATGGCGTCAGGTTTGGAGGAAGGTATGTATGGCATCAGGTTTGGAGGAAGGTATGTATGGCGTCAGGTTTGGAGGAAGGTATGCATGGCGTCAGGTTTGGAGGAAGGTATGTATGGCGTCAGGTTTGGAGGAAGGTATGTATGGCGTCAAGTTTGGAGGAAGGTATGTATGGCGTCGGGTTTGGAGGAAGGTATGTACGGCGTTGGGTTTGGAGGAGGGTTTGTACGATGTCGAGTTTGGAGGAGGGTTTGTACGATGTTGGGTTTAGAGGGAGGTTTGTATGATGTTTGGTCTTTGAGGTTTGTACGGCGTCATGTTTTAGGCATTTGTATGGCTTTAGTTTTGGGATTTGTATGGCATTATGTTTTGGAGATTCGTCTGACATTATGTTTTGGGGATTTGTCTAGCATTTTGTTTTTGGAAATTTGAATGGCGTTATGTTTTGGAGATTTGTATGACATGTTTTGGGAGTTTGTATGGCGTTATGTTTTGGGGATTTGTATGTCGTCAAATTTTGGAGGTGACGATTGGTATAGTGTCGAGTTTTGGATATAATAGGAGGTTGGTATGGCGATGGGTTTTTGGGATAAAAGCGGATTGGTATGGCATTGAATTTGGGAGGTAAGGGAAGTTTGTTATGGTGGTTGGTTTTGGAGGTAAGGGGGGGGGGTCGTTATGGCATTGGGTTTTGGAGGTGGAGAGTTCAACTTATGGCGTTGGAGTTTGGAGGTGGAGGGATTGATATGGTGTTGTGTGATGGATTATGGCATGAGGTTGGGTTCAAAGGATTCATTTTGCAATGCATGAAGCAAGTATAATTTTGTGTCTGAAGGATTTCAGATTGCATCACGTTTAAAAGGTTTTTGGATTGTGTCGCATTTGAATGTAGTGGTTGTGTTGTTTTACATTTGACAGGAGGGGATCATCTCACGTGAAAAACGTTGCGTCACATTTGAGGTGTATTGTTGTCTTTGAGAGGTTAATTTCAAGTTATATTTTGAGATTTGATTTTGTTTCATTTGGCCATTTATATGGTGTCATATTTAGAAAGTTTGAAGTCACATAGTGTCTATCCTCAAGAGTGGGAAGTAGTTCAATACTACTATTAAACCTATGTCCGGTGGACATGGATTTAGTGGTGGAATGAACAGACACTTTATTCACTCCGGCCCCCCTCCGAAGACCAGAGTTATTCTTTTATATTTGGAAAGTTTGAAAATTTTATATACACAATATAGAGCCTTGCTAGAGGAGATGTTGTATCAAAAGAATCCAATGGTGAAATGGTGAACCGGCCACAACGACCTAGTTTTCTAACCTCGGAATTTCTTCTAGCAAAGGTTTCAAGCTTTGACAACGAGGACGAAACTTCTTTTTTTCCACATGACTGTGGAAGAACTTTATTATAATAAGACTAGTGTATTAACCCATTGTCTCCAATGAGGGAACGTAGTATGTTATTGATACATTGTAAATCATTCAAAGAAGAACAATTTTTTTGAGGCACTTTTGTAACTCATGCAATGAAAGTGCAGTGACTCGTTGAGCTCTAAACTTTGATGTTGACAACAAAGTCAAAGAAACTCTTCCTTGTTGCTTTTGGATTTGCTGCCAACAAACCAAAAAAAAACTGACCATGAGCAACATATAATTTCTCCCATAACACGAATGTTAGATAGATTGCAACAACTTTCATGATTTGACACTCTATATGCAAGGCTTGCATTCATGAATCTTCTCGAGGCAACATCAGTAACATGTACAAACAGTCCACTTCATTGCATTTGAAACCCAAAACAACAAATCAAACAAAACTTCCCCATGCAAAGAAGATCGCTTTACAAAAAAGAGCAGTTGACCATCTACAGACACACAAATTTAAACACACAGACCCACAAAGAACACACCAAAGAACCCAATTGTAAGGAGCAAGAATGCCTACCTCCCGATGCTCTTAAACAAGCTTTTGATCCAACATAACAAAGTTGCAAAACAAAGTAAACCGCCAATCACTCAATCAAGATGGCTCTTCTCTATAAACGCAAAACCCTAGTATATGCCACAAACTTCTAAAAAGTATTATTTGTATCAAAAAAATTTATATGATCTCAAGTAAGAGAAAAGGTGTTGACAACGGAGTTGGCTTCTCACTCAAATCCTAAATCTATGTAAATTCTCAAGAATTGGCACAATCGTGCAAGATCCACTTTCTTATAAGAACCGTATTGTTAGAGACTAGGAATAAAAACTCATACTTTGCTTTCACACCGCCGGTGGTATGCATCACTACATCCAACCGATTCAAGCTAATGCTTTGTTTCCTTGCCCTTTGCCAACACAACCCAAGTCTGTCACATGGCTTCACAAACAACATGAGCAAATGAGATATCATCGGGTAGGATAACTTGGTATACCCCCTTGTCATTTTATTACAAAGAGAGATGGTACATATTAGACATTATAAAAACTGTAATAAGAATTACATATTTATTGGACATTACAAAAATATAGACAACTCCCTTTACAACAACCTTGTTAGTTTTGCCTACTATATATAAAGGCTGCTATATTGAGCAATTTATAATCGAAAGGGTGAATAATGTATGTTACACCAAGTGATGCTATTATAAAGAGTGAAGGTTTGTACTAACCTTAGCTGCATGTTATAACGAGATTGCTATTGTCTCATATGTTTCTATAAAGAGAGCTGACTATGCATATATACAAACCACCAAACAATATTTCCCATCATGTGCATCTCCAAGCATATATAGCAATATCTTTTGAATATATCAGTTGACTGCACCAACATATCACAACCAATTTGTAGAGTCATGTTATAGTTTGATTTTTTTTCTTCTGAAAATGAAGCATAAAAATGGTTGTAAACATTTAAAACTAGATAAATAGTAAAGACAAACACACTAAAGAGTTTCAAAACAAAAAAAAACATTACACCCAAGTACCGTAGGTGAACCTCAGGTTTGGCACCTTAATGCCGAATAATTAATTAAAGTAAAAAAAGGACATTTGATAGCAAGAAATCAAAGACTACTATATTTGGCTTGCTTTGGCACCCATGGGGATTGAACTCAAGACCTTGGGATTCCAAACCCAAGTGTGTATGCATGAAATGCCATGGATGAAGAATTTTCCAAGCTTTAATCCCCATTGATGTCTCTCCATGTGCCAAAATCTGTAAATACACAATTTTTACAATTTCGGCATTTTCAAAAAATTATTTTCCACTTAATTTGGCATGGGCTTTTCTAATTAATTTATGCCGGACCAGAGGTTCACCTACGGTAGTATGGAATAATTTATGTTGTACTTTTTAGGAAGAGATACACGTCTAGGAAAGGGTGTGAAAATGAGACGCAACCCAATTGAAGGGTTATGTCAATAGGTTGCGGCACAAATGATTGGTAGATGAAAGTGGAGAGCCTCTTCCAATATTGTACTTATGTTTTTAAAAGTATAAATAGCAAGAAAATTATATTCATTTTTTTACCACATTGATGAAAGACTATGTGCGTTCTAGCTTGGAGCGAGAGCTATCTGGTGTTCAAGAAGTCTTCTTCAAGGAATTTGTAAGAAGTATCTTGTGCATTTTAAGTCTTTGTGTGGCTTACTGATTCCTTGTTTGGTGGGCATGGTCTTAGTAGCGGAACAAACAGACACTTTACTCACGCCGGCTTCCTTCGGAAACCGGCGTTCTTTCTCTTCTTTGTGTTTGCTTTTGTTTTTGCTTGTTGCATTGTCTTGCACTTGAGATAAGTGAGGGCATACATCAACTATTATAGTATAAAAGTATAAAAACAACTTTTCATTGGATACCTTGAAAGCGGATCATTGTAGGAGTAATTTACAATTACAATCAAATTCATAAATGAGCGTACCATCTTATGATTTAAATTTCATAATTAACTTAATTAAAGGATCTTGTGAGTGACATGCATAAGATTCAATAATAATTAAATAGTTAAAAATTGGAATAGGTACAATAAAATAAAATAAATGATAAGTGTGTACTTTAAGTAAAACATTTTATGAACCACAATCATCTATTGAGAAAATTTGACAATATCTTAGATTTGGCAGTGATCTCTTGGATTTGGTACTGAGAGGACATGTGAAAACTTTTCATTAGCCATGCACATTTGTGCTAGGTATATTTGCGTACTACTACAGATAATACATATTATACTACACAACATTTGTAGTACACACAATGGGCCATGGCCTGAAAAAAATTTGTTTCATGAATTTGAAGGTAAAAGATGGAGTCGAGGTTTCTTCTTCTAGTGAAGGCAAGAAAGAAGGCTTCTAAGGGGCGGTTTACACTACAGACCAAGAGCCGTGACCAAGGAAAATGGATTAATTCCATGGTCACACTTCATGGTCACACTTCCATGGTCACACTTCATAAAAATGTAATTTTTAAGGCCCTTGGGCCTCTCACTAAGTGTAAACCAAACTTGGACCAGGAGGAATGACCATGTACTAAAAAGTGGGCGTGCTGATTTTTTAATGAATGCCTAAAAAGGGTAGTATTGTCTAAAATAACAAAGAAAATAAAACAAGCCAAAAAGACAAAAAGGGTGGCCGCCATTGTATCTGCAGTAACGTTGGGCCAATCACAGATTTTAGAGGGTCATGGGACGAGTTCTTGGTCCGTAGTGTAAACCGCCCCTAAAGTGCTTGATAAGAGGTTGTTCATTAAATTTGGAATTCAAGGTTACCTGGAATTTGGATAATGCAAGATGCAGAAATGCGAGGGCATTCCAATGACGCTAGCATGGGAGCAATGAGCGATGAGGCTAAATTTGGTAAGGAATTTTTAAATAAAAATAATTTAAAAAATATATTATATTTTGACCAAAAATACAAAAAATTTATCCTACTTCTGTGGATTTCACAAGATCTCTTGTGATATCTTAGATACGAATGAGCTCTAGAATTGCTTTTTTGAGTATGAAATGTCAAATTTTAAGTAGGGTCTAGAACTACCTTTGGTATTGAAGTGCCTAGTAGTTGTTGTTCCAAATGGTATGAAATTTGGAAGATAATTTTGTTGGATATACAAAGATTAGATGAAACTTCCTAAGCTCCCATACATGATATAGTAAATGCTTCAAACTTGTTGGGATATAAGAAGTCCTACATACAAAATTGTCATGTAGAGTTGAAATCCAAAATCCAAAATCCAAAATCATAAATCCTATATCCTAAATCCTCTCCTCTAAACCCAAAAACCCTAACAACTTCCAAATTTTGACCCATAGCTAGAAATTGAAGCATGTACCTGTAAAAAATCGACTGCCCATTTTAGGAACAAATGACATTTGGACAAGTTCCTAAAACTCAAATATTTATTATTCAACAAAATTATTGATAATTGAAATTTTGATTAGCTTCAAGATTATATATATATATGGATTTATAAGAAAAATTTATGGCACCTCTAACATCAAAAGATAGACTTCATGGTAACCAGGCATGATATTATAGAAATGAATAGTAATTTTGTACTATTCAGCTAATCCAATGCAAATTTTTGAGGTTGGCAACAGTGAGAGAAAGTTCCTAGCAGCCCTCATTGATTTTACTTGAAAATGCATAGAAGTTAGGTGTTTGTTTAAAAAAAATCCTTCAAGAGGATAAGACATGATGCTTTCATCTGTAGTTGAAGTTTTAGATCCAAAAATTATTTATTCAATCAAAAAAATTTGCTATGCTAATATAATGACATTGTCATATATCCCTAGTTATTGCAAGACCGTTTTCTTTATATTAAACTCCTTAATTCTTTGTATACGATGATTTAGCACAAGGTAGAAGATAGTTTTATAAAGTTTTCCAATGTAAAGTGGAAACATATGCCAATGTTTGAGCCAAAGAACGGCGACCCTATGTGCGCAGGGAAAAAAAACTTATTGCACATTTCAAATGCATGTATCTGTTAGTCTACTTGATAAAATTTTACTAAAGGTTTTTAAGTGTCTTCTTGTAGTATTAATCTAAAAGACCCTACAATTTTAGTCAATGGACTAGTCTTGCCGTCAACATTTATTGTGCAAACACACTATCATGCACAGTGGTCACTTTTGACAAATACCTGCCAAAGTATTTATTTTCCCATATCACAACGGTTTGAACATAATGGGTATCGTATAGGCATTCCAAGGGTATTAAGTAGAGAAATCTCAAAATTTGGACAATTTCCATTGTAAATTAATTATGTACGAAAGTGACCATTGCAAAGGGTAATTCACATCTTTCTCCCCATTGTGCTTCGGAGAATACACTCTCCTCTTCACCGCCTAGAGTCCACCTCGGCAAAACTCCACTGCCACATCAGCAAGCCCCCGCCGCCACATGAGCAAACGGACCCTAGGACTCCATTCACACTGACGCCGAGAAAACCACCGGCCCTTAAACCCTAAGTGTGCTTCCGGTTGCCGAGTTTGCCAAAACCTTGCGAAGTCTCCACTTGCAGGAGAGGAGAGGCGAGAGAGGAGCGGAGAGGCGAGAGAGGCGAGGAGAGGAGACGCTTGCACTCGCACTCGCATTCGTAATTGCGTCCACTGGAGCGGCTCTGTCGCCTCCTCCGTCGCCTCGTCTTCGCCGCGGTGACAGCAATTTCCTCATGTGGAATTGAAGGCCCTGAGGCGAGAGAATGGGAGGTTTATGACCGCGATTGGGGTTTGTGGATCGGGAAAGGGGATCACTGATGTTTCCTGACTGCGCGAGCGGGAGGAGAGATTCAACTCTGGTGGTGGTGCTGTGAGAGTGTGCGGAATGTGGAGGGCGGCGGTGCGGCAGCTGTCCAGACAACCGAGGGAGCAGTTGTGGGGGTTGGGATTCGAGGGGAGCGCGTCGCCGTTTTGGTCGGGCAGCTCGAAGTTCCGATGGACGTCGGGGTCTTCGGCGGCGGCTGCTAGCCAGGCGGCGCTTGACAGGGCGGTGGACAAGGACGTGAATGGCGATGCGCGCTGGCCGTTGAACGATGGCAGAGGGAGCTTTATGCGATCGGTGGCGGATTCGAGCGTGGATCAGACGCTCGATGCGGCTCTGTACAACGTGGTGAATTTGCCGTGGCTGTTTCTGCAGGGCGTGCCGGGGCAGGATGTTGGAGGCGTTAATCCGAAGAGTAGTAGAGATAGGGCGGGGTCAGATTACAGCCGCGCTTTCGCGAGCGCGGCGGAAGTGGAGGTTGAGGATGAGGTTGAGGAAGAGTTTGAGCCTGAGGTGCTGGTTCCGCTAGAGGATGTTGACAAGGTGTTGGAAGCCAAGAGGCGTGCTAAGGAGCGTAGGCAGGCTAAGCTGAAGGAGGAGAAGCTGCACGAGCGGCAGTTCAAAATTGAAACGGAAGCATGGCATCAAGCAGCTGCGGAGTACCGAGAGCTCGTTGCGGAAATGTGCAAGAAAAACCTTGCCCCGAACTTGCCTGCTACTCGCTCGCTACTCCTTGGCTGGTTCGAGCCCTTGAGGTATTGAAGTGAACGCAAACTAAAGTTTCCTGACCTGACCTACTTTTATCCCCGCAAAATTATGAGCTGAAAGAATGCGTTGGTATCATCGATGAATGTCATTTGACTTAGTTTGGCAATTGCGTGAACTCTCGTTACTTGATTGCAGGGATGCTATTGCTCAAGAACAACAGGATTACGACGAGCGCAACTTCAGAGAACACCGTGCTGTTTACGGGCCGTTCATGGCAAAGCTTCCAGCGGACATGCTCGCAGTCATTACCATGCATCGTCTAATGAGTCTCTTGATGAGCGATCAAGAACATGGATGTGTAAAAGTGCTTCATGCAGCTCTGCAGATTGGAGAAGCTGTGGAGCAAGAGGTCTATTTTAGAACTCTAGCTTGATATCTGTTGATTTTAGCGTTTTCTTCAATATTAAATATTGGATTTTCAATTAGCCGCTCACATGCAGCAGCGATATTTTTGATGTTTTTGGGGGAGTTTTGTTTTCCTCGCATAGTGCTATTGAGAGAGTTCTGAATGTTTTAGAAATCTTTTTTTGTAGGTTGGGATTTACAAGCTTCTGCGCTCCAAGAAGATAGGTGGAATGAAGGGGAAGAAGAAGGCCGGTTTGATTGCCCTTGACAACATTGACGCGGATTACACCAATGAAATGTTGCGATTAAGTGAAGAGTCTATTAAAGAAGCTAATTTAAAGTTGAAGTTAACCAAAGAGAAGGTGAAGAACTTAGTGAAACGACAAAAGTTGCGCTTGGTTGGAAAGTTAGTTCAACAGGCCAATGGCGACGTGCCCTGGGGACCTGCTATTCAAGTCAAGGTACGTGATCTTGATGTTTATTTACAGATGTGATAGTTTTTGCGAGATCTGGGTATCATCTGTGGTTTAACCTTCGAGGTCAATTGAACGTAGGTTCTGTTTCTTCATTCGAGTGCCAGGTTGAGTAGTGTCGTCTTCTGGTCATTGGTTCAGGAGATTCTGAAAGGTTGTTCTTTTTGCAGGTTGGGAGTAGATTGCTTGAGCTCATGTTAGAAACTTCTTTTATGCGTCCACCTGCTGACCAAACTGCCCAAGATGTGACCGAAATGCGCCCGGCCTTCAAGCACACATTGAGAAATTATCCTGTAAAGAATAAAAACAAGTAAGCTTTTTGGTTTTGTGGTTGTTCAAGTCACTCTGATCAGGCTTACCAATGATCATATTCGTTCCAAGCTTTCGGATTTGAAAATTATTGTCTGGAGCGTCATCAACTCATTTAAATATTTGCTTGCCTTCTGTCTTTTGCAGTTTGAATAGAATATACGGTGTTATTGAGTGCGACCCTGCTGTCATGAGTGCGTTGGACAAGTCGGTGAGTCACATGCTAAATTCAGGCTTTTCATTAGCTGAGAATATTTGTTATTACCTTTTTTAGTGTGTGAATATTATTTAGATTCACGATGCCACTTATACACAGGGACGTCGCAACCTTTTCTCGTATGGTTGTATTTTTATCTATCTTGCCAGAGATTTATGCACCATTTCGTTTCATTACGCATATTTTGCGTATTGAGTTGATTTTTTTGCAAGGATTGTGTTCTCATGTCTTCCAGTTTTATTGCAGGTGCAACACATGGTGATGCCGTACATGCCAATGTTGGTGAAGCCACGTGCATGGACTGGGTACGCTTTCACATCTCCGTTGATGCTTTTTCTATTTTGATTTTGCACTAGTAAAATAAAATGGAGAGGTCATTTTGTAATATCTTAGTTTTTTTGGTTTTTTACAAATTTTCATGATTAGTTGGTGTACAAATGTATTAGGATTAACCTGTTTTGGTTAGCTAGTTTCACATCTCTTATTGTGCATATATATTGAAGGAATTCGTTTAACTGCAGGTTTTATGATGGTGGATATTTACATCTGAAGTCAACCATCATGCGAACACATGGGGCAAAGGAATTGCGTGATACTATCATTGCTACACCTCCTCAAAATATGTCCCAGATTGTGCAGGTGTGTCTGCTATGGTCATTCTGTTTCGTTCCTCCTACTTTTATAGTCCGTCTTGTTTCTTCTTCCTTCTACTGATGCTCGGTTTCTGCACTGATTTCTCATGTAACTTTTAGCAGTGGATCTGATTCAGTGAGACCTTGCTGGTGACTTATTCTAAAACATTAGCGCTGCATTTCAGGCTCTGGATGCACTGGGCTCAACTAAATGGAAAATCAACAACTTACTACTGGACGTGTTGGAGCAAATGTGGGCAAGTGGTGGGCGTTTAGCAGATCTTGTGGATCAAGATGATGTAAGATTCTGATATTTTTGCTAGAGAAACCATGCTTGTTATCCAGTGAAATAAAAATATTGTGGCTGAAGCAAGCTGTATTGAATTGCTTACTACTCTACAAGCTTTATGTTTGTAACGCCAGCTACGTGAAAGTGATGGTCTACTCTGGATTTCGTCTGACCCTGACTTTCTATAGCGTGGTTCATGATTTCAGGTTCCACTTCCAGCTAAGCCCGAGTCGGATGATTCTGAGGAGCTACTGAACTGGAGACGACATACTGCCTCAGCAAAGCGTATCAACAGTGAACGGCACTCCATGCGTTGTGATACCGAGCTCAAGCTATCGGTAAACCACCCAAGCATGTTCGGAGTTATCTGCTTATGTTGACGTTAGTTATTTACGCTGGAAACGATTAGTTCATGTGCAATTTACATTGACAATTAGTCTTGAGGAGGATCATTGACCAATTGGGAGGCTTAAGGGCCTCTTGCCTAAGTTGAATTGGAAAAGCACAAACTGATATCATTCTGATTTTGTCTCTTCTACAGGCAGCTCGTAAGTTGAAAGACGAAGAGGGTTTCTTTTACCCACATAATCTAGATTTCCGAGGGAGGGCGTACCCAGTCCATCCGCATCTGAACCATTTGGGATCAGATATGTGCCGAGGCATTTTGCAGTTTGCGGAGGGTCGACCATTGGGATCTTCTGGTCTGCGATGGCTCAAAGTCCACCTTGCCAATCTGTACGGTGGGAAGGTCGGAAAGATGTCATTTGATGCACGAGTTGCCTGGGTGGACGAGATGATGGAAAAAGTGTTCGACTCTGCTGAAAGGCCCTTGGAAGGAGATCGATGGTGGCTAGAAGCCGAGGACCCTTTCCAGTGCTTGGCAACATGTTTGGATATACGGAATGCCATTGACTCTGGGAGCCCGGAGACATTTATCTCGCACTTACCTGTGCATCAGGTGAGTCAACCTCTGTTTTGGAGTAATTTCAGAGATATGGCAAGTTACTTAGTATGTGGATGTTGCCCTCTAAGAATGCTCCGCATTTTAGAATCTGAGGATACTTACATGATGAATTTCTTATACAGGACGGCTCATGCAACGGCTTGCAACATTATGCAGCACTGGGGCGTGATAGGGTGAGTATCTGAGTATTTTGTTGAGCTTGTTTAGAGTAATCTTCTGTTTGTGCTCGTGGACGGAGCATTATTTTTCCCTTAATTGTTTGGCTGCTTGTTGTTGATAGCTGAGTTACAATGTGTTGTGCAGATTGGAGCAGAATCCGTAAATTTAATTGCCGGGGACAGGCCAGCGGATGTTTATTCAGGCATAGCAGCCAGGTGCCTTTTTGAAGATTTTTTTGTAGAGTAATTGTTTGCAGTCATCTCATTGGCTAGGAAGCAAAGTTCTTTCTTATCAGTTGTCAATTGGGCAAGAACTGTTTGGGTGCTTAGAACCTCTGTTTCTAATGGAGTTTTTTTTAAACCGCAAGAGTATTTGTCTTCACAGGGTCCGTGAGATCATGGAGAAGGATGCCTCGAAAGATCCAAAAACAAGTCGTAATGCTGCAAACGCGAAGATGCTGCTGCCCGAAGTATGTACTCAACAAGTGCATATTTGGCTCCCTCTTTCATTCTATTTTCCGATTAATGCTTGGACTCTCGTTTTTTTAGCTTTGGTGTGCTCCTCCCTGTTCTGACATCTGCATGTACAATCTGTGCAGATTGACAGGAAGCTCGTCAAGCAGACAGTTATGACGTCAGTATATGGAGTTACTTTTGTTGGTGCTCGCATGCAAATTTTCAATAGATTGAAGGAACGTGGGACCATTCAAGAGCAGACAGAAATGTACAGGGCTGCTTGTTATGCTGCTAAGGTGAGTCGATGGACAGTGAAGCCGTGTGTGTTGTCTTGAAGTTGGACGTTATATCTGAACTTCAATCGATTCTCGTCTATCTGTAATTTCCTCCTTTTTTACTGGTATCTGCATTCATCCCGTGCAACTTGGGTACTCAACTGTTGTTTGCCCTTGTGGGTACAGACAACGTTGAACGCCCTGGGAGAAATGTTCAAAGAAGCTCGTTGCATCATGAGCTGGCTTGGAGACTGTGCAAAGGTCAGACGGCAAACATGGACCTTTGATAATTATCACCAGACCTTATGTAGATAATGCCATTCTAACAGATTTCTGAAGTAGTTCCGGAGTTGTTAACATCATAAGTATTGTTTTCCTGTGAATCTGTGGGTGCCTGCGTGGTTATTTCTAAGTTAACGTTTTCATGACATTTTTCAAACCATCACTCCACTAATTTGATTTGTCGATTTGTGCAGATTATTGCTTCAAATGGAGAGACTGTGAAATGGACGACTCCTCTTGGGCTTCCTGTTGTGCAGCCTTATCGCAAGCCTGGCAGACATCTGGTATGAGAAATGTTTGAGGTGCTCTTTGAAATTTTAGATCACCTCTTAGAATGCCAGTTCTAAGCGATCACTGATCAAGTCTCTTGCACACTGACGTTCTTTGGCTGTGGATTTTATTCAGGTCAAGACTTCGTTGCAAATTCTTGCTCTACGAAACTTGGATGCTGATCAACCTGTTTTAGTACAGCGGCAGAAGAGTGCCTTTCCTCCGAATTTCGTACATTCTCTTGACAGTACACACATGATGATGACTGCCCTCGCTTGCCAAGAGGCAGGCCTTACTTTTGCAGGTATCTATTTAGGTCTACACTCGAATATGCTGCATAAAAAAATTAGCAGCTACTTGGGTACTTTTGTTTTATTTATACACCTGTAGACGCTGTTTTCCCACTGTGTATTATGTTATTATTTATACTAATGTTCAGTTTACATTCTGACAATTTCCTTGTTCACTGTAATCACAGGTGTGCATGATTCATATTGGACATGCGCAGGGGATATAGAGGAGATGAATACTTTATTACGTGAAAAGTTTGTTGAACTTTACAGTCAACCGGTTCTTGAGAATGTGAGTAAATTGCGCTCCTCTAAGTTAGCCTTATCGATGATTTTGGCTTATATCTTCATAATTGAAGGGTTGGGAAAAACTCACGTAGGAAGTTGTAAAATTGCGGACAAATATCTCTAGGCTTGGTCGATTGAAATCCTAATATGGTGATTGTTTTGTATGGGGAGCAGCTTTTGAAGAGTTTCCAAGAGCGGTTCCCACACCTCGGTTTTCCTGAGGTACCCAAGAGAGGCGACCTAGATCTGAAGGAAGTCTTACGAGCGCCATATTTTTTTAACTAGCTTAGGAGAGCATCAGATACCTGCTTTCAGATTCTTTGTTGCTACCTCGACGTAGTAACGGGTTAGGGCACGTGAGGCACGTCCATCTTGTAAGGAGACGACCTAAACTGCTGCTGACACATCCTCGAGACAGCTCTGGGACTAGAGGATTTGACATTCGACGTATATGACTCAACCTGATGTGTCTCAAACAGCGCCGCATGGACTGCATATTCACCATCGATGGCACCAGCTTTCATATTTATAGCTCACGAATCGGAGCTGTTGAGCAGAACTAGTGGAAGCGAACGGCTTCCCCATCAGTTGCTGTAAAAAATGAGGGTGATTGAAACCGCTTCGAAGAGTTTACACTCTGGAAAGAGCGCGGCTTGTGGTGAAAAAGAAGCCGGCAACCATTTCAGAAACAGAAATTTTGTCTCAGCCCCACAAGCCTGGTGACGACGGAGATGTATCTGAGAGTCATTTCCAGTGTAAAACACCCACTATCTCAAGATCCATTTGATCAAGCTATCTTGTCTCATTATTGTGGGTTCTGGTTGTATTTCTAACGGTGGTGGTTCAGAAATGCAGTTTGATTTTTATTCTTTCCATGTGCTCGTTTTGGTCATTTCATCTATTATTATTGTGGGTTACATCTGCGCATCTCTATCTCAGCTTGAATACTTCTTCTCCATGTTTCTACAGTCTCGCTTTTCACACACGACATAAATTTCAGACCCCGCTGATGCGTCATCTGTGGATACGATCTACGTTTGAAATTGAGCAGCGAACCACAATACCAACAGAACGATGTGCGTTTGGTTCCCAACCAAGTGGTGGCTGGCCCCCACCAGGGTGATTTCGCGTGTATTAGTTTACAAAGAAGTGCAAATGCATCCTGTCTTAGGGCCGGTTTACATTAGGACTGGGTCGGATGGAAGGCCGGCTGGATTTGCCTTCAATCTGGCCTTCAATCCGGCCCCAATTCTTCCATCCGGATTTGCCTTCAATCCGCCTTCAATCCGGCCCCAATTCTTTCATCCGGATTTGCCTTCAATCCGGCCTTCAATCCGGCCCCAATTCTTCCATCTGGCCCTAAATAATGTAAAGCATTGAGGCCGGATTCTTGGGCCAGATTTCAAATTCATCATCTTGGCCCTAGTCAATGTAAAGTGTTGGGGCCAAATTCTAGGGCTAAATTTCCAATTTTTAAGTGTCTTAGATTTTCATAAGGCTCAACTAAAAATTATAGAAGCACATGTGTCAAGCCTTTGTCTTTGATTCTTTCCTAGTTTAAAGAAAAATAGGTTTCATATGTTTACTTTATATGTATTCTTTCCTCATACTACATATAAAGTATTTAAAAAAATAAGAGTATTTTTTCTATTTTCATTAATAAAATTCCCTTTTCTCTTATTTTTGATAGGTCTAAAATAAAAGAGAGTTTTTTTTCCATACACATGCAACTTCTAATTCCTCTTCCTATTTTGACTATTGGAAAAAAGAGTTTTATTAACTTTATTTGACCAAATCCCTTTTTTTGGGTGCATATCCAAAAAGAAGGAGTATTTTTACTTTTTCAAAAAAAAATAAAAAATAAAAAATAAAAAAAATAAATAAATAAAAATTCAAAATAGAAAATTATTTTTCAAAATATATATATTTTTTTTTCAAAATATAAAATATAAAATAAAATAAAATATTATAATTTATTAATTGACGGTAGCGATTTGAAGGATCCAACGGCGGAACCAAATCCGGCCTTAGATGGGAGTTTGGGCCACCCCAAACCTTATCCCGATTGCTCCTTTGGGGCCGGAAGGTTTGGCCCCAAAACCATGCCACCTAAGGCGACACGTAGGATGAAATGTAGTTCCGGCTGGCCCCAAGTATAAAGCTCTTGGGTTGGATTTTGAGAAATTGAGAGACCCTATTGGTTGAAACTTGGAGAGTTCTGGCCGGCCCTCAATCCGGCCCCAAGTATAAACCGGCCCTTAGTTTTGGTCCTTTCTCCACCAAAACCCACTATATTAGGTCGCATTTTCATAACGAATGAGCTTTGTTACGAAGCATGTGTGCAAACTTAGTGTTGTCTTTACCCACGTAACTTTGGATAGGACATTGTACATATTATTGACTTGAATAGGTAGTGGTTTCACTCTACAATGTACAGTGGGGTGACACCCAAATTGGCGTCTTGTGTAATTCCAAGGATAGTGTCCACACTCCTGCCAACTTTAACACCCTCCCGAGGGCTGAAAATTTGTTATTATACCATCAATTTTTAGACACAAAATCATTTTTATGTCGAGAACATGTGTACCAAATTTCAAGGCCAAGAGATTTATACAGAAAAAGATATTCAAGATTTATCAACAAGGGGTAGCTATATGAAAAGTATCACAGCTGCCAACTTTGACACCCTCCCAAGGATTGAAGAATTTTTTTTCCCATGGAATTTTTAGAGTGGAAACATCTATATGTTAAAATACACGTGTGAAAAAATTCAAGTCCAAAAGACCCACCAAAAAAATGAATTCCAAATCTACCAACAGGTGCACACTAAAGATGGCTTTTAGTGTAGTGGACACTAAATACGAACCCATACACTAATTGTAAAGTTTACAATTAGTATAGTGACCAAACTATACACTAAATGTCAACTACAACACTAAATGTCAATTCCAGTAAGTAGTGGAGCACAAGGTTTTTTACTTGTGGACATTTAGTGAATGAAACTTAGATAATGATTATGTGTTCATTTTGAGCATCAAAGTTAGGAAGATTTTGAGTGCATTTAGAAAAACAACAATTTGCTAGAGAAAGATTGGAAAAAATAGAACGTGATATAGAACAAAAAGAAAATCTCAAAAATTGGATAAAGTAGAAAGTACATATGGAGGGAAAATGAAATTGCAAGTACATGATTGGAAAATAAGAACTTAGATTTAGAAGGAAAGTGAGAATAAATATACAATAGATACACAATAAGTATTCAATAAATTTACAATAAATATAGAAATATGCATTAAATGTTCATTAGATCATTAAATATACATTAAAACTTCATTAAATATCAAATAAAAAGTAATAGAATATTGATTAAATATATAAAATAGTCATAAAATATGTAAAATATGTAAAATAGTCATGAAATACGTTAAATAGTCCTAAAATATTCATTATATTTACATTAATAGTTGATTACAACTTTATTAAATATATGAATATATATTAAATATATATGAAATATACATCAAATATTCAATACATATTATTTACATATGTACATCAAATACACATCAAATACACATGAATATTCATCACATATACATGAAATATACATGAAATATACATCAACTATACATCAAATATACATTAATTATAAAAATGTACAAGAAAATGAAAATTGCAAGTTTATTATAAGAAAAATAAGAAATATACAATAATTTACCCACGGCAAATTTGATACTTCTAAACCTTCAAAATGTTGATGGTGTTTTGCTATAATATCTTGAAGGTGTCGAAATAATTGGTTAGTATTCTACGTGCCATCTAAGCCTAAAGCTAAACCACATCTAATCATGGATTTTCTAGCATAAGTCATATTATTGCAATCCACTAAGCGATTAACATCTTCAATTGAATTGGCTGCTAATTGAAGAAAAAAACTTTTACTCGAAAAATTGACCGTCACCACAAGGGTTATTTTGCCAAGCATTTTGTTGAATGAGCTCGGATTTTTTGTCTCCCACTGTTTTCTTCATGCATCCTTGATTTTTTAAATTACGAAAGTATCCGCTGGTTGACAAAGGTGAGTGGAACATGGGGGTAGATATTTTAATATGGTTCTGTTTTGAGCTAATACGGCCGCTAATGTAGGGGTCATAGTGTGGCCCGAACAATTATCTGCAAAATCGTATTTTGTACGGTTATGTATAACCGGTTGATATGCCCTAGGTTCTTCAAAATATTGCAGAAAGATGGATTGGTCCATCCATCATTTTGGGTCCGTACGATAACATACTCTGGGAATAGAATCTTCTAAACTACGAATAGGATAGTTACTATTGTCATTACTAAAAATTAACATAGGGGTTTCTATAATTGCTCTACGATCTCTCGAGATTCTCACAACTATGGTTATTGCCTCTCCCCCGGCAACAACATCTGCGTATTTTACCACGGTTTCCATAAAAGCCTAAAGTTCTACCGTTATCCATATTAATGGTAAAATGTGTTTCATCTATATTTTCAATGAGATTCTCATCAAAAGCCCCCAATTGAAACCCTCGTTGCAAAAGTTCCAAATGATAAGCTGTATTAATTTCAACTTGGGTTTCTTTTTCTGGACTACAAGTTAAACGGCCGCGTTGTGATAGTAAAACCATATTGTTAGCGTCCATAAAATGACATATCCATGAGTGGTTGATTCTTTTGGTTAAAGCCTTTCATTTTTAAGGTCCCTAGATTGAGTTGTATAGAGTGATTCGGGGAATAGAAGCATGGAGAGTGCTAATTCAATGAGGAGAGCTAAAGAAAAGTTTACCCCTGAATTTTTGTACTCCTGGAATGATTGGAGTAGTCTTGGAAGGAGCCAGCGGACGCACTCTAATGTCTTTGGGCCCCTTCTAGTCTTTGCCTTGCTAAGCACCCATTTTTGCTTGTTAAAGTTATTCCGCGTAATTGATATGACCATAGTCGGATCGGGTGTTACTTGAGGTAATAATGTATCTCAAAGTGCTCACTAGCGTTGAGCTCGAACGATGTTGGTGGAACGTTGTGCTCTACAATGTTCTGGAAACGCGACTACAGTTCTAGCATACAACCCGCATTGCCATGGAGGCTCTCGTCTTCCACCATCCAAGCGACCACGTTCTGGCGGGTCTGGATGGTGGAGACCTGCTGCAATGAGCGTGAACAACGTTTGTTTGGTACGGGCCCCATTCAGATGATTGAGTAGTAGGTGGATGATTGAGGGATAATATTCATGACAATGGCGGCTAACACCAATTGCCAACTTGTTAACAAATAGTGTACTAGGGTAACTACACTATTTGTACCATTACACCAAAAGCCATCTTTAGTGTAGTTGTGAGAAACAGAGGGGAAAATTGTTTCACAACTTCTAACTTTGACAGCCTCCCTAGGGTTGAGAATTTGTTATTTCAGAATGAAATTTTTGTCACAAGATCATTGTTATGTTGAAGACATGTGTGAAAATTTTCAAAGCCAAAGATACACACAAAAATAGTTATTCAATATCTACCAACGTGTATAACTACAATAATCAATTCAAGTACGTGGTGAAAATGTTGAAATATCTTTGGCACCTCATGCTTCCTCATTGAACTTATCGGGTTTAGTATCTAAATCCCCTGTTGCAATGGATTATTATCGGGTTTAATTAAACTTATCCATGTGTCACAACGTCTAATCATAAATGCATCTAATTTTTTTAATAACATCCAAATATAGAAGTGCAGAGTTGTCACATCAAGAAGAAACCACTTGCATCATATATAAAGAAATTCCGAACCGCGTCAGCCGCATTCTGCAGATTCTCCACTGGTTCCCAAGAGTTTTCCTTGGGCCCATATCCTTCCCAACTGATTAAATAGTGTAGCTTCCGCCACCGGCCGTGTAGCCGAGAGTCCAAGACAGCATGAACCTCCCACTGAACATCCCCGTTGGGCATAATAATCGGCGGAGGAGGTTGTCGACGCCACCCCTCGATGGTGTCCTCGTGGTGCCGCTGTAGAAGATTGACATGAAACACATCATGAATTCGGAGGGTCTTGGGGAGCTTAAGCTTGTAAACCAAGTCAGAAAGCCTGGCAATAATTGGAAATGGGCCGAGGAATCGTGATGCCAATTTCTTGGAAGGAGCTGTCGTTGAAATATTCTCATGTCGTAGGAATACCTTCTCACCAACTTGGAATGTGGGTTGAACCTGCACTCCTTGGTTGTAATAGTATCGGGCTCGCACACCTGCAAGGTCGATCATAGTCTTCACCTCGTTGTGTACCTCTTGAAGGTGTCTTGTGCGGTCCTCTGCTGCCGGAACGGTGGTCGAGGTCGGAGTAGTGAAAGATAATACAGGATGATACCCGTATGTTGCATAAAACGGGGAGAAGCCGGTCGATGAATGAATGGAGTTATTATATGCAAATTCTGCTAACGGAAGCAAGTCGGCCCAGTCATCCTGACGTCGAGTAGTGATCATACGCAAATATTGTTCCAAGATCTGGTTTATTCTTTCTGTTTGCCCGTTGGATTGAGGATGGAACGCCGTAGTTGTAGAAGGATTAATACATAGGAGTTGACATAAGCGGCGCATGAACTTTGAGATAAAAACAGTCCCCCGATCAGAAATAATGTCTTGGGGAGTACCGTGAAGTTTCCATATGTGTTGTAAATATAGTGACGCCGTGCCATTATCACCAATGGTTTCTGTCGTACGAATAAAGTGAGCCAACTTGGTATTTTTGTCCACCACCACTAATATAGAATCATAACCACTGCTCATAGGAAGTTTAACAATAAAATCCACTGATACTTTTTTCCAAGGAGCGTCGGCGGCGGGAATAGGTTGCAAAAGCCCGTAGCAAGCATGGTGGGTGGGCTTGGAACGTTGGCAGGTGTCACAGCCATCGACGTAGCTGTGAATATAACGGCACAATGTTGGCCAATAAAAATCCCGAGACACCAGCTCGAGGGTCTTGGCACGTCCTTGGTGGCCTGCAGCAGGGGCGTCGTGGCGCGAGCGCAAAATCTGATGGTGGAGTTCCTTGTGGTCGGGAACAAAAACCGCCCCTTCGAAACGGAGAAGGCCGTCCTCCCATGTGTAAGCTTGGAAACGACGGCGAATGTCTACAGGTGCTGCCTCCGGGTTGCTTTCAAAGAACGCCAATATTGGCCTAAGCTTGGAGTCCTCTCTCAGGCTTGCCTTTATCTGAGTAAAGATGCGCGTCGGTCCACACCGGCTCAAGTCTTTCCAAGTAAGCTAGGCGCAAGAAAGGCCGAGGCTCCTCATCTGTCCCATCCGTGACATCTACGCGTCGAGATAATACATCTGCCCTTCCATTCAAAGAGCCTGGCCGGTGGTGGATGGCCAAATCAAAGGCCGAAAGCATCTCAGACCAACGAGCTTGACGCCTGTTGAGATGTTTTGTAAATAGAAATTGTTCTAAGTTTTTATGATCGGAAATGATACAAACCTGGTGGGGGGAGCCCTCTAGGTAAACGCGCCAATCCTGGAATGCTAGCACAATGCTCAAAAGTTCCTTGTCGTAAATGTCATAGTTTTTTTCAGCTCGGTTCATCTTAGAGCTCCGATATGCACATGGATGAAGATGTCCGTCATCACCCCTTTGAGACAGGATGCCCCCGGTGGCTGTGTCGGAAGCATCTGTCTCTACCACAAATGGTTGCTCGAAGTTGGGGTGGATTAATACCGGGGCCTTGAGGAACCGGGACCGAAGATCTGTGAAAGTAGCATCGGCCGTAGGGGTCCACTGAAAACGCTGGCCTTTTTGTGTTAAGTTTGACAGGGGAAGTGCAACGTGTGAATAGTCCACTATAAAGCGTCTGTAAAAATTTGTAAAACCAAGAAACGCTTGGAGTTCTTTCACCGTTGTTGGAGTCGGCCAATCCTTAATAACTTGAACTTTGTCTTGATACATGTGAAGGCTGCTAGCAGATACTGTCATGCCCAGAAATTCGACTGAGTCTTTACGAAATTCACACTTGGCGGCCTTTGCATAAAGGCCATGCTTGTGTAATATCTTCAAGACCTCACGAACCACGGCTTGGTGAGCCTCTAAATTGGTAGAAAAAATAAGTATATCATCCAAGTAAACCACCAGTGAGATGTCTAATAGGTCGCTGAAAATGTTTTGCATGTGAGCTTGGAATTGTGCCGGGGCATTGGTTAACCCAAATGGCATGACCAAATACTCATATAGCCCATAACAAGTTTTAAAAGCCGTCTTGAATTCATGCCCAAGAGCCATGCGGATTCTATGATAAGCTTGGCAAACATCCAGCTTTGAAAATATTTTTGCACCAGTTAGGCGGTCTGTGAGCTCGGGAATCTAGGGCAATGGGTAACGGTTTCGCACCGTGAGATTGTTGAGGTTGCGATAATCTACGCAAAATCAAATAGAGCCGTCCTTCTTCATGGAGAAAACAATAGGGGCTGAAACGGGGGACTTGGAACGCCGGATCCACCCTTTGCCCTAGTTTCCCTCGAGATAGCGTCGAAGCTCCTCCAACTCAATCGGGGACATAGGGCGCAATCCCGTATTACGAGGTTCCTGGCCTTCCTTGAAGTCTATCTTCATGTCCGCGGGGCCATGGTTTGGAAACTCGTTAGCCGCCTCTTCACTGAAAGCATCGCTTAAGTCTGCATACATCGCCGGAATAGGTGCATGCTCCACAGAGGTCACCTCAGAAATCTCCAGGCAATAAATTGATGCTTCTCGTGTTAACTGATGGAATACTGTCGCCGACACCCGGGTGGGGGCGGTCGTTTGTGGTCGATAATTTGTTGGTTTCTCCTCGTGGCCTTCCTCCTGGAGTAAGCCACCGAAACACGTATGTTGGCAATAGAGAGAGTCGAACAACACCTTTTGCTGGGACCACCGGATGGTTGGATCATGGCGGACAAGCCAAGGGGTGCCAAGGATACAGTCGTAGCGCCCCGTGTTGGTAATGTCTGCAAGTAGCTTCTTCTGATGACCTCCTACGGTCAAGTCCACGGTTGTTTCGTGAGTGATGAGTCCAGAACTGATAATTCGGCCGTCAATGACGCGGACCTCCCGCGGGGTAGCTTTCAACCTGATGGTAGCGTTACATCGCTTGGCAAAGTCGGGGTGCATGAACACTCCCGTTGCACCGGAGTCCACAAGTGCCACGGCCGACACATTGTTTATATGCACATTCATTGTCAGATGTTTCTCCATATCTATGGTAGCATGGACACATAAAGCCAAAATATAATTTTCTTTATTTATATAAGAGTAGTTACATGTAGTAGAGTCATTTGAGTTTGGGCATAGAGGTGTATTATGTGCTTCCTTATTAGTGCCCGGGTACTGCCTCCAAGTGTTTAGTCCCGGGCTGCTCCTTTTCCCGAGCCTTCATCGCCAGTAGCAGTCAACGTAAGGGGCTTGGAAGGATTAGTAGGACACCGTGAACGTATGTGGCCCATCTTCCCGCACCCCTAGCACCTTCCTTGACGTTGATACTCCAATTTGTCGGCCGCTGTTTTAGCAAGAGCCGTGGATGCGGTGTATGTGGCATCTAATTCCATGGGAGTGGGACCGGTTGACGTCGAAGGTGGCCGGGATCATGTAGCATATTCTCGTGGTGCCGAAGTAGACCCCATAGGTCGCCGGTGTTGTTGCCGCGTCCATAGTCGATCGTCAATTCTTGAAGCCATAGACATCCATTCCTGGAGAGTGCGAGGTTGAGTCTCGGCGGTTGCTATGGAGTCGAGAAGGTCGTCCTTTAAACCAACGCGAAACCGAGCCACGAGACTTAGCTCATTCCACTCCACTTGGGCCGCATGTTCGTTGAATGTTGAGATATAAGTAGTCACGGCGCCAGTCTGTCTAATGTCTGCAAGGCAGTCCTCAGCATTGCCTCGTCGGTCTATCTCGCCGTAAATAGCGACAATAGCTCCCCGGAAGGCCTCGTAATTGTGCAATAAATCATGAGGTCTTCCTTCATCCAAGGCTTGAACGATGAGCATAGCCCAGTTCTGGGCCGCCCCTGTTAAGTAGGAGAGAGCATACGCACTTTGTCTTCGTCAGAATTATAAGTGCCAGGGTTGCCTTGAAAAACCAGACGAAGTTGGACAAACCACTTGTACACCTCTCCTCCCTTTTTGCCGGTGAACTTATCCGGTTTCGCCACCTTGAGTTCTTTGCCGCAGTGGTATTCTCCTCGATACATGTTGGGAGTTGATACCGCGGTTTCTCGACCATGCAACGGTGTAGAAAGAGGAGGAGTTGCTCGCTCAGAAATTTGTTGCACCATATGAGGAATCGCCGCTTGGAAGACGTTCTGAATCTGTTGTTGTATAAACATAGCCCAGTCGGGCCCTACTCCATCCGGCACAGGCGGGGCACCTTCCGTGTTAAGTCTTTCTTGATCCATGGTTACTGGTCCTTATTTTTTGTAATACGTTGCGTCAATATTGCACCTGAATAATTTTTAAACGAAGAGAGAAAAAATTTGGTATGTTGATCCATAAAATTCGGTGTGCTGATCCATAAATTCGGCGATACCTAAAATGCACCATCACGTTACATAAAATTCGGCTTGAATTACATAAACTGATCGTGCATACCTAAAATTTGGTGATACTTCACAGTCGAATTACTGCGTTTCTGGCTCATAGCAATCCCGATGACCTTCCCATAAAATTCTGATATAATCATGCATAAAATTCTGCATAAAATTCTGATAAAATTCGGCTATAAAATTCCGATATAAAATTTCGATATAAAATTCCGATATAAAATTCCGATATAAAATTCCGATATAAAATTCCGATATAAAATTCCGAGATAAAATTTTGATATAAAATTCCAATATAAAATTCCAATATAAAATTCCGATATAAAATTCTGGTGCATAAAATTCTCAACACAAGGGTGTCCGTTCTTGAGAGCGTTGCTGTAACATGAACCACAACGATCACAATGGAAATAGTTGCCTCGGCCACCAATTCTGCTTCACATCTTGCTCATAATCACACAGCAAACAGATAACCTTCTTAACACGGTGCCGCAGAATCTCGTGGCGCTTTGAATCGTCAACCTTGTCTGAGTTCTTCGCTTCATTGTGACAGTGACGACAATCGAAGACCTCGTTGCAGCATGGCGCTTGAATCCGACATCTCCTTCTGTAATGCTTGCAGCCTGCGAGCACTCCTTAAATCCCGACATTGATACTCATGTAATTTTGAACTCTAATTTTCTTTTCCTGCCGCCTCATCCTCTTGCCTTCATGTCTTGCATGATTCCTAAGAGCGTGAACACTCGTGACTTGTCATAATGTTAGGGATCCATTCATGTCGACGCTCTTACATCATGAACCAAGGTTTCTTACAGGACATTCTTTAGTAATATTCATAAGTAAACAAGATGACAAGTGAGAGGGAAGGCCTCCTCTCACTTGCTATAAGGAAGACACCACAACCGTTCTAACTACCTCTTTGCTAAGCACTAGTAAGTCCAGACGAGTGTCTACTCGTAACATTATGCCTATTGAGTGGTGTGTATGTCTTTATGCCTAGTGCTTATGCCTGCTAACATAGATAAATTAGTAATGCATGCTTATGCCTGCTGAGTGATGTGTATGTGGTTATACCTAATGGACTGAGTGATGTGATTTAGTGATTGTTGTTGAGTGAGTGATTTTGTATGAAATTGTTAATGTTGTAAATGAGAGTTTAAGGTTTTGTTAGCCTAATAAAAGAAAGTCCAACATATTTTAGATGGCAATTTTAGATGAAATTTGTGGACATATTATAGGTATGAATGAGGGAGGAAGTACTGAAGTTCAAATTGCAGCGACTATCGGCGTTCCATTAGAATAGTTCAAAGGTTGGTGAAATTTTTTAGAGAAGATGAAACTTACAAGCGTGAACCTTGTAGTGGAAGTTACACTACAAAATTTAGTGATAGAGACGTGCGTTGTGTTTTGCCTCAATCCGTGATAGAGGATAATATTCTTCAATCCTTGATAGAGGTTCTTCAATCGGTGATAGAGGTGACACCCAAATTAGCACTTTGTGCAATTCTAGGGATAGTGCAATGGAGGGGGTTGCCCTAGGCCATGCACCTTCATATTCATGAATTGACCCTGCCCAGGTAAGTAACGTGAGCGTCGCTCCGCAGGGAGCTTGTAGGTTGGGACATGCACACATAGCCCCAACGATATGGAATGACATGTAACTTGCAACTCTGCCCTTCAACTTGACCTATTGTAACCCTTGATTTCTTAGAGTTCTGATCATGGTTATTAGAGCAGACTATAAATATTCCAAGTAGCTCGAACTTGCAACAATCAAAGCTGCGCGTACACCACAATTCTCTTGGGAAATAGTGTTCATTATATCTTCATGATGCTTTGAGCTCGCTTGAGGTCAAAGATATAGATGGTTTTGATGTTGCTTTCCCATGTCTGGACTGAGTACATGCACGAGAATTGAAGGAGAAAGCCAAGCGTTTGGTTACCAAAGTATGTCATGTGCAACCAACCTCTATTTTGAAAACAATCTTATCATGGACCATGCTACAGCTGTAGGTTCTTTTGAATGTATCAAAAGTAGCCTCTTGAAAATCACCTTCAAATTCGTTCAAGTACATTCATACATAGTTCCAAAAGTCCGAATTTCACTCACCGATATCTGATGAAACCGATCTTTCACTTGAAGTACATAATCTTTCAATGCTAACAAGAAAATAATGAGAAGCACACTCCTCAAAATCCATGGCTTCGAACTAATTTACAGCTATACTGAGAGAGCCACCAAAGAAGAAGTAAGTTCCCTAATTGATAAACCATCTTGATGTCATAGCACCGCGCATGGCTCACAATCCGATTCTCCTTCAAAACCGCAGGGTTTGGCATCGCAATACATTCCAGACGCATCAGCAAAAGGGAGCTTCCTCTGCTACGCCGCGCCAGGGTACCCGTCCCCAGGAAACGCACCGGAGACCATTCCACTCTTGAAATGCGCACCCCTTTCTCTCCGGAAGAACACAACCTCGCCGGCCCCAGTGCACCAAGCTCACGCGCCTCGCAGCCTCCTGCCGATGAGAGGCGCCAACTTGTACTCAAGAGCCTCATTGTTCAAGTACTACCACCACACTGCATCCGCAAAAAACACCTCCACTTCCATATCCAACTCCGCCTCCAAAGTAGTGTCATACAGCATGGCACCCCCGATGACCCACCTGCGGTCGCGCTTTACAAACCCCGGGCACTCCAGGTCGTGGCACCCAGAGCGATTGTACGCGTCGCGACCAAATGCTGCGCCAGAGGGCGCCTGACACCCCACCTTGATGGTGCTCAAGGTGTTGTCAAGCCAGTCGCCATCCATGACCCAGATCTGAGAAATACTGTGTTGGTTAAGAGGTGCCACAAGCTTTAGAAACGGAAGTTGAAACCTTCTGGATCTTGTCTGCTCGATATGGGGACCAGACAAAGGAAGTGCATCAGCGGCTGGAGGACATCGAAAATCTTGAAGAAGGCCGGAAGGATGCCCTGGAGAGGATCAAGAAATCCAAGGACGATGGAAGGAGATGTACGACCGGAAGTTGCCCACAGACAGCGGAATTTTGGACGGCAGCCTTGTCCTTCTCTTCGACAGCCGTCATAAAGATTTCCCAAGTAAATTACATATCCGCTGGATGGAACCTTTCAGAGTTTGTAAAATTTATTTGAATGGATCACTTCAACTAGAAGATCTGGAGGGAAAACCCCTAGATAAGAGAGTTAATGGATCAAGGGTGAAATTGTACAAACTTGTAAGCGTTCACGAGGACGCTTACAGGTGAAAAAGGGGTAATGAGGGAATATATTCCTACAAGGTTTCGGATATAACCTTGAAATCTGGTAAACGAAGGGGGAAAATAAAAAAATTAGTAGATAGAGTAGCTCAGAATAGTACAACTAGGTAGGAAAAGGAAATAGTGATTCTGGGCCTAATTGGAATCGTTAAATAGCGTTATCTTAAGCACTTTTCCGGAAATCGGACGTCCGGAGTACCCAGAAAATGTCTGGAATTTTTTGGATAATATCCGGAATTCGGAAACGACATCATGAGCCCGACAGCATTGATGGATGTCCGTACGTCATATCATAGATAAAATGGAGCAGAAAAAAGAAGGCGTTATCATTTTTCTTTGTGGTTTTCTCCTCTTTCTCTCTCTCTTTCTTTCTCCCCCTCTCTCTCTCTCTCTCTCTCTCTCTCTCTCTCTCCTTGTGCCTTCTGTCTTCTTTTTCTTTTCGGAGTCCGGAAGTATTACGGGTAGAGAGTGCTTTTGCGAGGTGAGTGCGTGCAGGTGTAACCGAGTCGAGAACAGTTAGAGTTATCCATGGTTGGGAGTAGAGACCGGGCCGGAAGGACGCTCAAGATGAAGAATACTACCGCCCGAGGGCCACCAATCCAGAAGGTGATGCCGGAATACCCTGTAGAAGACAAGGATGTCCATGTCTTCTACCATTTCCTGGAGAACATGGGGTGCGCCGGACTCATGGAAGTGGCGTGGGGTACAAAGGACGAGGGCTTAGTGACAGAGTTGATGGGGGATCCAGACAATCAACATGACGGCAGCCTCCAAAGATATCCGGAGAGGTGGACAGTGGCAGAGTGGAAGCAGACGTATGTCTTTGAGGATAGGGCAGTGAATATTGCGGAAAGGAACGACGAGTTTCTAGAGGGGGAATTCCGTCAAAACGTCGACCCGAGGGATGTCTACAACACGAGTGATCTCAGTGACCCCTAGGCCTGGATAGTCGTTGGGTTCTTGAATCCTATCTTTCATCCGGAAAAGCCCAAAAGTTTGGTGTTCAAGTGGGCATGCACCTTCCTTGGAGCGATGAGGGGAAAGATCTCCGTAGACTGGGCCTCTTTGATGTGTGACCTAGTCGGACGGTTGGTCAAGAATCTCCACCGGACCAAGAAGACCGGATTGCCACTTCCATCCTACTTGACACACCTTTACCCCAAGCACGAGTTGCTGACACCAGCGGAGTAGGACGGATACGAAGAACTTCTGAATATTCAAAAGTACGGCGGACCGGAGATGGACTCTAAAGATGAGCCCGCCACCTCCGGTTGAAACCCCTCGGACCCGGAAGATGAGTCGATGAGCGCAGCCGGAGGTAGAACCAGAAGCAGCTCAATCGACCCAGTTGGAGAATGCACAAGCCGATCGGGAACCAGCCGGCCCGTCCACCCAACAAGTACCTGAGGCGGAAGCTCCGGAACTCAGCGGAAATCCGGGAGATGATATCATCGAATTGCTTAAGCACGTGGCATGAAGGACTGCGTTGTTTAATCAATTCACCACAAATAGCATGATGCTAGTGAAGGAGATCCTTGGAGATCTGAAGGTAGACGAGGTGAAGGATATCCTCCCCCGGATGAAGGACCTCCGACACAAGGAGATCCGGCTGAGCATACTAGAAGAACATTCGGCCCCGTTGATCCAAGGGTGTGCAAAACTCCAGCAACAACTAGGGGTGGCGGAAGCGGCATTGGTAGAGGCACAAGTTGCCCGGAAGGAGGCAAAGGACAATGCCAATGCATTAGCGCAGGCACTAGTGGAAGTCCGGACGGCGCTGAGTATTCTGGTTGACACGGTCAACCGGAGCCTCCTCTTTGACAAAGGACTGGAGAAGGAAGGGAAGTTGAATCAAGGTGTGATCTTCCGGTTCCTTATGGACTACGACCAAAAGATGGAGAAGACCTAGAGCTAGATACAGCTCTTGGTCAACAAACATAGCGCTTAAGGAACTCGTAGCGCCCACCTCACCAATCAACCTCAGTTCCTCACCGGATAAAGCCGGACCATCAAAGAGAGCTCCGGAGACTTTCGAAAAGAACAAGTAGGTTCTCTAGATGCGTCTTACCCCATGGGCTGGAGAAACCTCCCCTTTTCCAGTACGGAGACGCTCAAGGCTTGGAAGAATACGCTTCCGGAAGCATTCTTCCAAGAGACCCCTTCAGTCTTCCGACTACCTTCCTTATCTCCCTCCTCCATCCTCCGGAAGTCAACTTCTTTACTCTCGAGAGGGCATCCTAAGGAGAATTCCAGTGTCCGGGACATGATAGGAACATTGACTGGAACAATTGAGAAGGCCATGCAGGTGGTGCCGCCAATTGAAGACCGGACGCCGATTACACCAACTTCCGGAAGCAAGGGCCAAATGCCGGAATCATCTCCAAAGAATTGCACCCGGCTACCAAACCCTAGACTAAGGAATTTTATACCTACCTTACAATTTAAGAGCTGTAAATCCGGATCTGAGATCCAAAAATTTTAAATCTAAGCTCGGGATTATCGGACTTCTGGAGATAAGGCCATTTTTGTTGTCATAATAAGATTTTCCGGATTTCTCACGGATAAAGTTGACTTAAATTAGGATGCTTAGCTTGTATTTAGTAGATGAGTTTAAGGAAACTCATGATCTTGTTTCTCTCGCTGAGAACGTTTTTCAACCTATCACTATCTTGGTTATCTTAAACTTGTCGTGTTGAGTGTTTTCTTAGGAGGAACGGATTTATTGTGGTTGTGGTGTGGTGATTAAATTCTTTTGTGGGGAGTGTTAGAGTGTTTGTATTTGAGGTAATTGGTTGAGGCTTGCATCGAGAGAACACTCGGAAGAGTTGAAGAAGAGCTTAGGAAGAGCCTTGATACTTTCTAGGGAGAAGAGACGTATTGCAGAGGTGTGTCTGGTAGTCTCTAGGGCACAGAAACTCCCTGTGAATCCGGATTCCGGTTGAGGCCGAAATCTACCCCTACAATAGGGAAAAAGCCTAATGTGTGTGTCTAGAAGGAAATCCTCTTGCAAACTGTAAGGCTCACTCGGTAGAACCACCATAGTACTGACCGAAATGTTGTTGTAGTCCAGACTCGTCTCTGCGTATCCGCGTCCGGATGGCCATCCGGATGTTGTGAGAGTGTGGATCCGGCAGCAACAACTATCCACTGGTTTGCGGAGTAGGGAGAGTGGATGTCTAGCCACTTTAAGTTACGAGGCAGTGGGTATCTAGCCACTTGAAGTCTCAAGACAGTGGGAAATCCAACCACTTATACAAACATGATTCGTGGCCTTCCGGTCACTTGTTTAAACCGTCCGGAAGACTCTCTAAGGAGGAGTAGAGATAAATGAAACTCCCGTCTAGCTGTCCGGAAATTCATTTTGGAAGCTATTGTAAGTAGTTCGGAATCCGGAAAGATCCGGATATTGAGTAAAGGAATGAGAAGAAAAGTTGACCTATGGAATAGTATTTATTAGTTTAGTTTTTTTTGTAGTATATTTAGAAAGAAATAATAGGTCTCTTTGGAAACGACACCGGAGCGGTTTACTTTGGAAGCATTTAGCGACAATTGAGTGTCTTTCGGAGGAATACTGACCCGCCAACTTGCAACTATTAGCGTTGAGAATCCGTTTTGGTCTACAAGGATTAGAAATGGTTCCCCTTTAAGGATAATGTTGTCTCAAGGACAATGTCGTCATGGAAGCGCGGAAAACCTCACAATGGTACTAGAGAAGTCGGAGCAAGTTCCCTGGATTCAAGTACCTTTTAATACAAATATTTTCAAAATGCATGAATATGATTACAAAGTGCACTACTAAGAGCATGGTGTAGGTATCCTAAATATTGCATTTGGATTCATGGTTTGAAAGTAGTATGACTATAAGTTAGAATTTAGAAATATGGGGAGCATCAATTATGGAGACCGAGTATCTAGGGCAATATCCGGTCGGTCGTCAGGCGCGGGCATTGACTAGGGCAGTAGCCAAGTGATCGCGCACCAACCGCATGGCGACCGGGCCCCGACCGCGCCGACCGTCCAACAACCTAAATTGCTGTCGATAGAACTTCATTGTGTGTTAGAATTTTGTGGCTTTTTTCTGTGAACGAGTCTTGTTAGCAATATTGAGCGCCGAAACCCAATTCAATTTCGATGGCCATACCGGCATCAAATGGTAAGTAAACTGATTTCCTTCATCGACTTCGACCATATTTTGATTAGTGCGCACAGATTTAATGCTACTTGTCGGAATCTTTTAGGTCGTGGAGACAAGGTCAGTTTGAGGAGACTCTAGAGTTGGGATGGCAACTAGCGCAGGGAGTGACAACAATCAGGTATGTCATTTTCTACTTTATTGTGGACAGTTCTCGTAAATTTGATTCCGCAAAGATTGAAAGTGGATTGCCGTGGAGTTCCGTGTTTTCAAAAAATTTGATGACCCTTGCAAACCAGCTTTGGATCTGAAGGTGGTTTTTGAGAGTCACCAAATTTTTCAAAACATGGAACTCCGCGGAAATCAAATGTGGACTACTCTGGTTTTCAATGTTTTTAAGAAATTTTGTAACCCTCAAAAACCACCTTCGGATCCGAAGGTGGTTTTCAAGGGTAACCAATTTTTTTCAAAACATGGAACTCCACGGAGCTTAAATGTGGACTGCCATGGATTTCCATGTTTTCTTAAAACTTAATGAGCCCTAAAATTCGCCTTCGGATCCAAAGGTGGTCTTTAAGGGTCCTTAAAGTTTTTGAAATCATAGAGCTCTGCAAAATTCAAATGTGGAGTGCCGTCAATCTCTATGTTTTCAAAAAAATTGGTGACCCTTAAAAACCACCTTCAGATCCAAAGGTGGTTTCCAAGGGTCACTTATATTTTATTTTAACTCAAAAATATCCATTCCTTGTATTAATTTGGTTGCAAATGCATTTTTCTTTCTCGTTGCTTAGCTCTCTAAGATTTGCCAAGTTCATCTTTACTAATTCTTGTCATTTCATGCATTGCTCATATTCTTTAAAAGCGTGGTGTTATGCATGATTTGAATCCTTGCGTTTTAATAGCCTCACTAGTTATCATCGAGGTGTTCATAGATTTAAGAGGGAGAGTTTTTAATAGTTTGCTAATTTGTTGCAGACTAGAGAAGTGCATGTGGGCTCCCCCTCAAGGGGTGATGGTAACAGTATGGCTCTTCAAGTTTTGAAGTTTGATGAAGATCGAGGATTGAAGACGATAGAGCTGGCATTACTAGAGTCCCTGCGTGGAACTTCTTACAACGTTATGCAAAAGTCAACTTGCGCTTACGCTCGAGAACCCCACTTCCCACTCTGCGAGATGCTCCCAATGTCGGATGTGAGAGTCCCGTCACGGAGCAATGTCAAGAAGCATAACGAAAAGTTTGTAAAGGGATATCGACCTGGCTTTGCTTGCTTTTACATTGCAGTGAAGAGTTTCTTGTTGGTGGAGAAGGATGTGTCATCAGAGGTTCGAGCTTTGTGGTCCAAGTTGTGGCAAGAAGAGGTCCGGAAGTTTGAGGCTCTTCTTACAAGTCAGCCGGAGTATGCGCCATTTAGCATCAAGTTCTTTTTTTGTCTAAGATGGGAATCACGGCCACACTGCCTTGATGGAAGTGATATCCCATCTTCATGCCACTCATTTTGAGTTCCATGTGCCGGTGAATTCCGAAACAAGGCTTCTTCCGGAACCAGGTTGAAGGCACGCGTCCACTAGAAGACGAGGTTGGTGATCAACCGTGGGAGAATCCAACGTGGAATTCTCTGCCGATTGGATCCGGAAGCAGATAGCGGAAGGGACACTATCGACAGTTCCTTCCGGGACATCCATGACTTCTCATTCTTGGGCGTAATTTTGGCTTAGATCAGAAGCGGGTGAGATAGATCTTATCAAGACCATCATCTCTCCAAAAGATTATGACCAAACAACGGTAACGGACAAAAAAAACCTTCTTTCTAGGGAAGCAACTATCTATGGAAGAGCGGGCGGAGTATGTCAAGTTGCTATCAGAATATGACGACGTGTTTGCATGGTCACCTTTCGATCTTGTAGGAATACACCCGGAGCTGGGGGAGCATCATATCGACGTGATAGATGGAGCCATATCTAGCCGTCATCGTCAATACCGACTCAATTCCAAGTACTCCGTAATGGTCAAGCATGAGTTAGACAAGCTGCTGGAAGCCAGATTTATCTATGAGGTCAACAATTCAGAATGGGTTTCTCCTATTGTCATTGTTCCCAAGAAGGTCCGTCTGAACGGGAAAGTGAAGATCCAGGTATGTCAAGACTTCCGAAAGCTCAACGCCGCAACCAAGAAAGATCACTTCCCCCTATCCTTCATCAACATGGTCTTGGACCATGTGGCCAGATAGGATTGCTTCAACTTCCTCCACGATTTCTCCGGATACAACCAGGTATTCATCCGGGAGAAGGATCATCTCAAGACCACCTTCACTATGGATTGGGGGACCTATGCATTCAACCGAATGTCGTTCAGACTCTGCAACGCACCCGAAACATTTTAGTGCCTTATGATGGACATCTTCCAGGATTTCCTCAAACATTTCCTTGAGGTATTCATTGATGACTTCGTTGTTTTTAGCAAGAGGAGAGAATACATGTCTTGTCTCCGGAAGACGTTCTGGAGATGCCAGGAAACAAACATCAAACTACATCCGGGTAAGTGTTTCTTTGGGATGATGTCCGGATTACTCCTGGATCACATAGTGAGCCAACAAGGAATTGTCGTTGACCTACGAAAGATTATGGTCATGCTAGATCTTCTTCCACCCTGGAATCTCCGAGAACTCCGCGGTTTCTTAGGTTGCGCAGGGTACTACCGGAGGTTCATCGAGAATTATGTCCGGATAGCTATACCTTTGACGGAGCTACTGAAGAAGGAGATAGAGTATGCGTGGACAAAAGTCGGGCAGGCGGCCTGTGAGGAGATGAAGAGGCGGCTGTTGACAGCTCCTATCTTAACCCCACCGAAGTGGTCGAAGGAATTTCACATAACCTTGGATGCGTCCGGATGGTGCCTAGGAGCAATCCTATGGCAACCAAATGAGGAGCGTCGGGAGCGACCAATTTACTACGCGAGTCGGGAGATAAATCCGGCGGAGAGGACATATACTACCACCGAAACGGAAGCTGGCGGTGATCTAGGCGTGCAAAAAGTTCCGCCACTATTTGATGGAATACAAGGTAATTTTCCATACGGATTAGACTCCTTAAAGTACCTGGTAAATAAATTGGATCTGTCTGAACAACTCGCGCGTTGGATCCTACTGCTTCACAAATTTAACTGCGAGGTGCTACGCGGTCTACCCTTACAATACCGGGCACAAAAGTACCGGAGGTAAGAGTCCTTTTTTTCTAGTTTATGGGCAGGACGTACTATAAGCTATAGAAACAAAAGTTGAAACCTTTCAAATTTTATCCGCCCGGCATGGGGACCGAACAGAGGAAGTGCATCAACGGCTGGAAGACATCAAAAATCTCAAAGAAAGCCGGATGAATGCCCTGGAGAGGACCAAGGAAATCGAAGGAAGACGGAAGGAGATGTACGACCGGAAGTTGCCCACAGACACCGGAATTTTGGTAGGCAGCCTGGTCCTGCTCTTCGACAACCGTCATAAGGATTTCCCAAGTAAATTATATATCCGCTGGATGGGCCCTTTCAGAGTTTGTAAAATTGACTCAAATGGATCACTTCAACTAGAAGATGTGGAGGGAAACCCCCTAGATACAAGAGTTAATGGATCAAGGGTGAAAATGTATTAACCTGAACGCGTTAGCGAGGACGCTCACGGGTGAAAAAGGGGTAATGTGGGAATTTGTTCCTACCAAGTTTTGGATATAACCTTGAAATCCGATAAACAAGGCGAAAAAATAATAAATTAATAAATAAAATAGTGCAGAATAGTACAATTAGGTAGAAATAGGGAATATGGATTTTAGGCCCAATCAAAATTGTTAAACAGTGCTATCTTAAGCACTTTTCTAGAAATCGGACGTCCGAAGCAGCCGGAGAATGTCCAAAATATTTCGGATGACAACTAGATCCGGAAATGACATCATGAGTCCGATAGCCCTGATAGATGTCATCATGTCCGTACGTCGTGTCATATATAAAAGGGAGTCAGAAAAAGGGAGGCGTCATCATTTGTCGTTTTCTGCTTTCTCTTTCTCTCTCTCTCTCTTCTGCCTTCCGTCTTCTACTGTGATAGTCTGGAGCTGTTTTGGTAGTTGAGGGCTTTTTGTGAGGTCAGTGCATGCAGGTGTCACCGGAGAGATTGTAAGGTTTGTAAGGTTTTATTTTAAGCCATGGCTGAAGATAGGGCTACTCGGACCAACAGGGGCTCAATAGAGACCCGGAGCACCCCTGTGACTTCGACCATCCAGAGGGTCCTGCCCGCCATACCGACTGATCCGGAAGAACGCGGAGTCCTCGAGCATTTTCTTGGTATTATGGGATGCCAAGGACTGCTCGACGTCGCATGGGACGTCAAGGATGAGCAGGTGGTGACGGAGCTGATGGGAGCTCCGGACAACAAGTATGACAGAACGATCCGGGCCCATTCAAAACCTGGAGAGCGCCGCAATGGAAAAGCACCTACAGCTTCAAGGACGGCATGGTGAAAGTGGCGGAACGGAGGGACGAGTACTTGGAGCAAGAATTCACTCGAGACGCGGACCCCAAAGACGGCTTCAGCGCCGAAGATCTACGCCACAAAGATGCGCAAATTGTGGTCCAATTTCTCAACCCTATCTTCTACCCGGAGAAGCCTAAGCGGGTCGTCTCCAAGTGGGCGGCTACATTCCTCGGAGCGCTTAGAGGGAAGATCTTGGTGGATTGGGCCTCCCTCATGGACGACATGGTTGACAGGATGGTAAAAAGCCTCCGGTAGGTAAAGAAATTCGGAACTCCTCTACCCTCCTATATCGTCCACGTCTATGATCACCATGAAGTACTGACCCCTCCGGAGCAAGACGCTTATGAAGAGCTCCTCAGCATCCAGAATTATGGAGAGGCGGAGCTGAAGTCTGAAGAAGAGGAGGAAACAAAAGTTCCAACACCACCTCTGATCACCGATACCCGGAAGAGAAGCCGATTGGTGCAAAAGGAACCCGAGCCGGCTAGTCCAAGCCAACAAGACGATAAGCATGAGAGGCCGGAAGCAACCGGACTAGCACCAAGACCAAGCTGGGTGGAAAAGCGGAGCCTCCCAAACTCACCGAAATAGCAGGACTTGACATCATAGAGCTCCTCCACCATGTGGCTTGGCGGGCTGCCCTGATCAACCAATCGCACGCGGACAGCTTAGCAATCATCGATCAGATCCCGCAATAATTGGGAGTCGAGGAGCTACTCGATTTCATTCTACGGATCGCGGAGCTTGAGCACAACACGCTCTCGCTATAGACAATGGAAGACCAACAAGTTGCAATCATTTAGAGTCGAGTCAAGATCTAGGAACAACTGGATCGGAAGGAGACGGCGTTGGCCGAAGCGCAGGCAATGCGGAAGGATGCGGAGGATCGGGCAAACGCCTCGGCCCACGCTTTGGCAGAAGTCCCGACGGCGCTTGACTTTCTGGTCGACACCGTCAATCGGAGTCTCCTCTTGACGGAGCGATTGGAGAAAGAGGACAAGTTGAACCGGGTGCATATCATCCAATTCCTCTACAATCACAGCCAAAAGATGGAGAAGACCTGGGTCCGGATGCAAGAACTGGTGAGGAACATGTCTCCGGAAGGGCCGGAGACTCGGGGTATCGAAGCACCGGACGACATGACTACCCCAGTGCCGGTCACGACCACTTCGGACGTGGCAGGGCCTTCAGAAGTACATCTGGAGAGCTCCGGAAAGCGTAAAAAGGTTATGACAATTCCGGAACTCGCCTCTCCGATGAGCTAGAGTAACTACATCCTACCTAGTATGGGAACCCGCAAGGAGCTGGAGAAGATGCTTCCAGAAGGACTCTCTCAAGGGACTCCTCCTGCCTTCCAACTGACGCCTACCTCACCGACTATCAGCCGCCGGAAGACTATACCGTCAATGAGAAGACGCTTGTTGGAAGACCTTCTGAACCGAAGTGCGAGCTTCCGGAACTTCCTCGGAAGAGCACTTGGGAGGTGGTGGACTCACCAACTGAGGCAGTCCCGATGACGGAGTCGTCACCAACAACTATCGGATCCGGATCCCGGAGCCAAGAGCCGGAAGCAGCGCCTGGGGGAATAGGCACCGGAAGGGTAGTGGTGGAGGAATCGCCTAGACGTAGGAGCCCTAGGCTGAAGGGTGTTCAGAACACCCTTTAGTTAGATTTAGGCTTAGCGTTAGGAAATTCTTAGTTACTTAGGTTTAGTAGCAAGTAACGATGGGGCTTTGAATTGCACTCGGCTACCAAACCCTAGACTAAGAAATTTCATACCTACCTCAAGATTTAGGAACAATAAATTTGGATCTCAGATCTGAGCTCGGAATTATTGGGCTTCTAGGGATAAGGCCTTTTTGTTGTTAGGATAAGATTTTTTGGATTTCTCGCAGATAAGATAGACTTAAATTAAGGAAACTTAGCTAGTACTTAGTAGATGAGTTTTAGGAAGCTCATCATCTTGTTTCTCCCGCTGAGAACGTTTTCAACATATCATTGTGTTGTTTATCTCAACCTTATGGTGTTGAGTGTTTTTTTGTGAGGAACGGATCCATTGTGGTTGTAATGTGGTCATTAAATTCTCTCGTGGTGAGTGTTAGAGTGTTTGTATTTGAGGTATCCGGTTGGGACTTGCATTGGGAGAACGCCCGGAAGAGTTGAAGAAGAGCTTAGGAAGAGCCCTAACATTCTTCAGGGTCCGGAGGTAGCCATGACGGGAAGAGATGTATTGCAGAGGTGTGCCTGGTAGTCTCTAGGGCACGGAAACTCCCTGTGAACCCAGATTCCGGTTGAGGCCGAAATCTACCCCTACAATAGGGAAAAAGCCTAATGTGTGTGTCTAGAAAGAAATCCTCTTGCAAACTGTAAGGCTCACTCGGTAGAACCACCATAGTACTGACCACAATGTCGTTGTAGTCCAGACTCGTCTCTGCGTAACCGCGTCCGGATGGCCATCTGGATGTTGTAAGAGCGTGGGTCTAGAAACAACAACCGTCCACTGGTTAGCGGAGTAGAGAGGGTGGGTGTCTAACCACTTTAAGTTACGAGGCAGTGGGTGTCTAGCCACTTGAAGTCTCAAGACAGTGGGAAATCCGACCACTTATACAAACATGATCACTGGCCTTCCGGTCACTTGTTTAAACCGTTCAGAAGACTCTCTGAGAAGTAACAGAGATAAATAAAATTCCCTTCCAGTTGTCCGGAAATAAGTTCTGGAAGCTATTGTAAGAACTCCGAAATCCGAAAGGATCCGGATATTGAGCAAAGGAATGAGTAGGAAAGCTAACATGTGGAGTAGTGTTTGGTAGTCTAGTTTTTGTAGTTGATTCAAAAAGAAACAATAGGTCTCTTTGGAAACGACACTAGAGCGATTTACTTTAGAAGCATTTAGCGACAATTGAGTGTTTTCCGGAGGAATACTGACCTGACGACTTGCAACATCGTTGCTTTCAAATTTTATAAAAAATTTGTGGAAAAAAAAACAATAAAATTTAGTGCTCAATGCTCGCCGCTCGCCGCTTACCGTTCACAAGATAGCATTCCTGTAACTCCTGTACTCCAATTTCTAGAGGAAGAGAAGGGGTGGAGCGTAATCTAAAAAAATTGAGGAAGGAGTGGAGGTTCAAAAAGTGTCATTTCACGTTTTAATTTTTTGGAAACAAAATATGTTTTACAATGATAATCCGAACAGTTAATGAGAAGGTTTACAACATGTCTTGTAATAGAAAAAAATAAAAAGTGAAAAATATGAAAATCTCAAAGTTTTATGAGGAAAAGAAGAAGTTTTATGGTTCCTTGCCCGACAATGTGTGGCAATGTGTGAAAACCTTTGACTTGGGATAAAATGCATTTTTTCATTAAAGACAAGAAGTGTTTTTTGGAAATTTGAAAGGAATTGATATTAATTGCTACTATTGAAAATCTCAAATTCACTAAAGTGTCATTGGAAAAGTTTTTGGAGTAGCCCGATGTGCCCGTTCTAGACAAATTTCTCTTTAAAATGGCATAACTTATTTTCTATGACTCTAATGAGAATAAAAACTATATTTCCACGTACCTCTTGTCTTCTAGCATCTCTCTACAAAATTTCAAGAATTGTAAACATGAATTGCAACCATGGAAAAGTGCCCAAGATTGCAACAATCCACCTGGGACTTTTTTCATTTATGGATTAATCATCTAGTAGAGTTTTCCTGGAAGTAAAGGATTTTTCACCCCGAATCTTAGAGTCTTATGTTAGTAGCTGGGACCACATGCACATGGTGACTTGGCTAGGGAAATGTGGGGGGAATCACCGATTTGGGAACTTAGGGCACTACGGAGAGCTTTAGCTTGCATGGAGTAGGGCGAAGAGCATTGATTGCCATGCTTGTCATTGGTGCAAGAAATAGGAGTATGAGATTTTTGGAAATCTATTCTCATGCATACAAAATTTGGCACCATATTCCTATTGGCTTTTCCCTTTAGCAAGCACTTTCAAGAAAACTCTAGTATGTCCATCAAATATTATGAAATATTCTGAGCATATACTATAAGTATTCAAGGTTGAATCTTGTGGTTGAAGATCAAAATATATGATATGTATTTTACATTTCTTACACCAAAAATAATTAGCTTTGATGTGTTTTGGTAGGAAATACTCATCCAACTTAAAATGTTAAACAAGATTCTACAATTGAAAGTAAGAGAAAAATCAGTAGGAATGTCATTTTTGAACCATTTTCTTATAAAAATACTCAGAGCTGTGTAAGGATCAAGTATCATTATTATTCTATGTATACAACAAATTTAGATGTGGTATACATGACACCAAGCATAAGGTGTAAACTACCATACTGAAATAATTGAAAACAAAATAAATAAATATCAACCACTTATTAAAAACATCATGATTGCACTTAAATGGAAGGTTGATCCTCTTATTGTCATGAGAGCTGAAGCACAAGCTATTACCTACATTCCATCAATGACAACACTGGAAGAAACATTTGAAATCCCCTTTGACACAATTAGAAGTACATTCAAAACATCGACACTTTTGCAATCCAACTTTTGCTATGTTACCTTACTCAAAGGTCGGATTTGGTACCCTTGTGCCAAATAAATATTTGTTTCTATAAACAAAAGTCCTACAAACTTCTAAAAATATAATAGTCTTCAATGTCTGTTCTTTTATTGCATTAAAATTGAAAAAGAATTTCCGAAAATTTTGGTAGCAGTTTTTAGAAATGCTTTAGGCTAAATCCGACCTTAGGACACCGAAGTACTTCCATATAAAAGAAAGCTTGAAAACAACCAATCTATTATGGGGTTACTAGATACCCCATAACTATCTATCCTACTCATCATATTTCATTTGTTATTAGTTACACGTACTTGATTACTTATTACTTGTCACATAGTATCTAACATTGCAAGGGGAAGCCACATGTACTTCTAAACCTCTAAAGGACCAAGTGTCGTTTTAAAGGACAAGATTTTTCACTTTGACTACGATTATCTTTCAATTCATATGGTCAAAATTCACAAAATATTTACCACATCATCTCATATAAGTTCATAGTCCAACCTCTTTAACCCTTTAACACTGGGGGATTCCTAGAGAGAGTGGGGGATTCCTAGAGAGAGTGCTGCAGAGGCCCATTTTGGACCTCTTTAGCATTAAAGGGTTAATAAGACACCTTTGGGAAACTAGAATAGTGTCCTATTAGCGAGGTGCCACATAATCAATAACATGAAAATGTAAACCTAAATGTTGTATTATCGAGGTTTTATTACAATGCACAATAATAGACGCCTTAAGGTTGCCAAAAAGTATCTGAGAGAGAAAGGCACAAGAAAGGTATTCTATACAACTTGTAGGAACTTCATAACATTGCCAATATCACATAAAAAATCCTCAAAGAACAAGTCTACTACTTAGGTCCAAAATAAAAAGAAGGAAAGAAGAACCCTAATTTGTGATGCACTCGTTCTCCAATGTTCACAATTTGTTTCCAATATGATAATATGTTCCCAATACTTTTACTCCCTCTATAATATGACAAAGTGGGGGTCTCAGACTACTACAATATTGAGTTTTCTAGTTGTATTATAGAGGGATATTAAGATCACAAAAGTTTGGTCACGCAAAAATGTGTCATGTAATCAAGATTGTCGTATAATAGAGTGTCGCATAGAAGAGGTTAGACTGGAGAAGAAGGTCTCAAAAAGTTCATCATTGATCTCTATAATTTGGTGGTATGAGCTTTTGGAGCAAAGGGGTGGGGTAAAACCTAGCTCCTATTTTATTTTTGGATATGGGACCTATTTCAAGCAAATGGAAGCCTCTTCAAGGAGTTTGCGGTGGTAGGCTCTAGATTTGCCCAAAAAAATCTAAAAAAATCCTCAGAACCCCCTAAAACGAGAGGGCTAGAAAAATGAGAGGGTGTCATCAAGATAAGGGCCCCAAAGAAGCTCCTGCCACCAAAATATAGAGATCCGTTCATATGGCAAGTTTCAAAGGAGTGAAGATTCCTCTAAAAATGCCTTGGTCCTTCAGGGCTTCAAGTCAAATTGAAAAAGGTCCTCCATCACCGTAACACTTGCATGTATGGAAACGACTTGTGACTTGCCAATCGTGTTGTGTCATGCAAGCACCACAAAGGTCGGAGCAGGTTCTGCCATTTGTGCTGGAACATGGAACACCCCAAATTAGAAACCCACCAAACAAGGAAATTACTTTAAAGTGAAAGGCACAAAAAGCCAATAAAAGAGTCCGACATGCAAGGCCGAATATACGTGGTACCCCTTGGATACATTCTAGTACGTTCCCCTTGGATGAATGAATATACGCACCCGCCATGGGTGAAGAGATAATACCGAGTCCCTGTTCACACCGCGCCTGCACCGCTTCTCTTCCGAAGCGCAGAGACGATGTTTTCGTGTTGCGAAGTAGACACCGGATTGCAGAGAGACTCAGGGAGCTTTCGCCATAACCACTGCCTCCATCTTCGTCGCCTCCTTGCTTTCCTCCTCGCCCCTCCTCTTCTCCTTCCTCTTGTTTTCTGCTGAAGAAGACTCTCGTCTTGCTCTCTGTTCCAGTCTGTCTTTGTTTTGTTCCTCAGATCCATGATTGGAGTGAGTCTGGATTCCTGCGAAGCTCAATCCGTTGCGGTCGCGTCGGAGGAGCCGTCATGAATTTGAGCGGATCGGCCATCTGACGAACTTGAACCCACTGCATTGTGCAGTTCAAGATCCGGATTTGATGCTCCTGTTGCGGCCGTTGGAGCAGGTGTTGATTGCGAAAGGGAGGGGTGAGTTTTCGGCTGTGGTGAGGAGCGCGAGTTTTGGACCTCTCGGTGATGAGTATCCGATGAGTGGCTTGGCTTTGCGAGAAGATGCGCAGGGGTTTGGTGCGAGGTTTCGAATTGGACGAGTGGATTTGACGCCAGGATTCGAATTTGACGAGGAACTATGGCGTAAGCCCTAATTTTTTGGTCGCAGGGACGAGAGAGGAGCTTGCGTTTGGGGGTAGCATTTCCGGCGTCGCCAAAAGAGCTCAATGTATACGATCGTGTTAGGTCGACTGAGGCACAGAAGCGCGCACGAATAGCTCATATTTTGTTGGCGCCATGTCTGGGCAGCTGAATTACCCCGGAACGCCACGCGCCAGGAAGCGGGTGAACTTGCGCAGATTGCTCGGCCTGGGCACGGCGATTCTCCTGTGCTTTGTCGCTGGGTACCAGCTAGCGCCTCGCAAGCATCCGAGCCCGGAATCCGTCGCAGGCCCTGGAAGCGCGGCGCCGAAGGATGCCCTGGAGACTAAGGTGGATGACTCGGAGCTCCGGCATTCGGAATTTTGCACCAACAATTGCAACAGCTCGGAGATTTACCGGCGGCTGTGGTACGACGCGCGGGTGCGGGAGAACACGCGGAATTTCCAGCCGAGCGAGGACGCGGACGACCCGTACCGCGACTCGATCGAGACGAACCTCGTGACCAAGGACTTTCGTGTGGTGATCAAGGTGCTCGCGTTCAACAGGCTGGAGTCGTTACAGCGCTGTCTCCTGTCCCTGGCGAAGGCAGACTACGGAGGCGACCATGTCAATATCCAGATCTTTGTCGACCATTTCCGGTTCGTAGAGACGATGCGGAACGGGAGCAAAGAGGAGGATGGATTCGGAAGGAGGTTGCTGTGGCGTTTCTTTGACCAAGCAAAGACTAAGACCGGAGAGGTAGAAGACAATAGTTCAGAATCTGTTGAGGAGGTTGAAGCTCCTCAGAGTGCTGATGTTCCTCGGCGAGACTTGGAGTCTGTGGACGAGCAGCTGGTAGAGGCGCATGAGATTCTGAAGTTTGTGGATGAATTTTGGTGGAAGCATGGGACGAAGGAGATTCATTACCGGAGCCAGAATGCGGGGTTGCAAGCGCAATGGATTGAGTCATGGTGGCCGGCTGATCTGGACGAGTTTGCATTCATAGTGGAGGACGACATGGAGGTTTCGAATCTGTACTACCGGTTCTTGCGTACTGTGGTTGCGACGTATTACTACAACCCGGAGCAGTACGATCCTTCGGTTTACGGCGTCTCGCTCCAGCGTCCGAGGTTTGTGCCTGGGCGAGGCGGCTTGCCTCTGCACGTCAACAGCACGAAGAATCTGTTTTTGTATCCGCTGGTGGGCACGTGGGGGCAGCTGTTGTTTCCGAAGCAGTGGAAGGAGTTTCGGCTATGGTACGATGATCACAAGAGTAGGGGAGAGAGGCCCTTTCTGGAAGGGATGATGACGAACTCATGGTATAAGAAGCTGGGGGAGACGATATGGACGCCGTGGTTTGTGAAGTTTGCGCACACTCGCGGCTATTTCAATCTGTACACGAATTTCGTCGGGGAGCGCGCATTGTCCGTGTCGCACCGCGAATCGGGGGTGAACTACAAGAAAGCGGCTGGACCGGACTCGGAGCTGCTCCGCACGAAAGAAGCGGGGAACGACACAATGCTGTGGGTAATGTCCCCTTCAATATCACTCCCGCAATTTGATTTCTGCTTTCGAGGTGTGAAGACATGGTCGGTTTCGAGAACTCCACCCGAGCTCAGCCCCATGCTCGCATCCATGGAAGTGAATAATTCCGTCTTGCTAGTGAACACCATCGATGTGCACGGCGTGTTGGTCCGCAACTGGCTCTGTCACATGGAAAGGTTAGGCGTGCGGAAGTTCGTTCTTCTAGGGGACGATGAGGAGTTGATTAGCGACCTTGCCAGACGAGGCTACGCAACGGTGTCGTCTCAGCTCTTTCCCAAAGCTGAGACGCGTCGTCGGAGAGATGTCATCGCTGTGCAGGCTGTGCACGAAGTGCTCAATCTAGGGTACAGTGTGTGGCTGACCCGAGCAGACACGGTGTGGGTAGAAATTCCTTTTGATGTTGTGAACGGAAGTGATGTCATGGGGTCACAGCCGCTAGATGGGTTCCACCCCGCCCTTTTGTACATAAGAGCCTCCCAAGTCATTTTACGTGTGTGGAGTAAGTGGGTGGGTCATATGTTAGATAGAAAGGCGAGCATCAGTGTGTGGCCTGGTCTCCGGAGCTTCATCACGTCCCATAAGAACTGCCATTACTTGGCCTTGCCGGGAAACGTCTCTGGAAGCTTTAGGGATCTAAGAACCGCCGCTTCTGGGAAGAAAGTCTTTTTGTTCAACGGATTGCAGGGTAGGAACGTGCCATTCGTTGCGCACACGCTCAAGGCAGCAGGTCTGTGGGCAATCGACCAAGACTTGGCATGTATACGAGTATACTGTTAGGGACACATGAAGTTCTTAGGGGTGCCATGTCTAGAAAGTAGTGTAGTAGTGCTACCGGTGCGTTTTGTAAACCAGTTTCAGGGTGTACCAGTCACGAAAACCATTTTTTTTTCAGTGCTTACTGAACCATTGAATGCTTGTCACCTATAACAAGCTCATATAATACATGAGGAGATTTCCTTTGTAATCATCTCTCAATTGATTATTGATTTCCAACGTCCTCCTTGTGTGATCCGTATCGGACTATTGAGATTGGTGCAGTATTCTGAGATGCTTCCTTGTGAGGAAGATTATCTTCTTGTCTTCACCCTGCGACAAGCCTTGGTTGTCATAATTTTGGTCTCGTCTAGTGTTGTCATTTATGTAAGTTAACCCCCAGTGCTCAAACTAGAAGATAGGTACTTTAATCCTCTGCAGACAATAATAGTTAAGAAATTTTAGGGGTTAATGAGGGTGCGACTTAGGGCTACTTCACACCGGGCCAAGTCAAGAGGTTGACCATCAAAATTTCAGCCCAAACGATGGCGAGTGACCAAACTCTTCGGCTAAAAACATACATTAAATAGTATCAATTGAAGAAAGTTGATGGCCTCTCAAAGGAAATTTGGGTCAGTTAAAAATGGTGACCCAAGTTTGTAATTGAGAGGTTGTCCCTTTGGCACCAAAACTCTCTAAAAGTGCAGCCATGTAGGCACAATGGAGGGCAACGGCCTTTGGCCTTTGGTGTGAAGTCCGAGAGGCCAAACTTTGGCCATTCTCGTAATCTCATTGGTGGACACCGACGGCCTCTTGACCTTGGTTTTAATGTGGAGCTGCCATGAGAATGTGGAAAACGACTACAAACATCTGCATGTGGAATTTTCAGAAATATGGAATAAATATATCAGCACGGTTGATGTCTCCGATCCAAGTGGGTGATGTAAATAGTTGCCCCATGAGTAGAAACAGCGAATTGTGGTTAATGGTAACTTGTGATCATATTTTGTACTATTTTGCAATGAGCTTTGTACTCCGTGCATTCTTCAGGGATCTCTTTGAATACCTTCTCGTCAAAGGGTGGACACCTTTTCTGAAAGGTATCTACTAGTCCAATGGGGCAACGAAGTATTTGTGAACACGTGTCCCATCATGGATTGGTGTAACTGAAATTCAACGATTCATTGTGTAAGACTCGGCACGTGACTCGTTATGTTAGGTTTCGTCCTCAGGGGCCTTGCTCACATTGTGCTGTAATGAACAATGAAAGGAACGTATCTCTGGTTATGAGCAGCACGTTCAAGCAGGATGTACATTGCCGTGATAAGCTTCGTGGAGTAAATATATAGCTTGATATGAACTTGAATGTGAAAGTATGTGTAGCTGCCATAGTACGACCACTTGGAAACGTTTAAGAGAAGCGAGAAGGTTATTGATAGATAGTTTTCACGTTGTCATTTCATGTCCTATCATTCATTGAGCAATACGGTTTAAAATGTTTGAAGTGCACTCAGAATATGCATGTTTCAAAATTTGCACAAATCTTCCGACTCTACCAAAAGCCACCATAAAGCAGTAATCAGCACTTCTGACAGGGTAAGCTCTTTTCATACTCAACACAGGTAAATTATCTTGCTGTCTTACAAGTGAGAATTCCAGGGATCGGATTCAGCTAAGGCTAACGTAAGCGTCCTCAAAACCACTGATCCTTCCTTAGATTTATATGGATCGCAGACAAAACGGAGCCAGAGGCTCACTCCCTGATAATATCCCAAAGACTCCAATCAAAATTAAGCCAGCTAGCGCCGACGAAGTAAGTTTCCCAAAATAAGCAACTGGGTTCACAAACAAATTTATTCAGTTCTGGAATTCATGCCTCTTTCCCGAATCCGAAAGAAGCTTGAATCCCAACTTTATTCATACTGGTATCAAATGAGCACACATTGCGGTCTCCATGAGACCAGAGATCCAGTCCTATGCCATTATCTCTTCTAAGGCTGCCCATGTCACCTACTGTGGTCGAGCCCCAATCGTTATTGTAGACACCTAAAGGGACCTAGAATGTGTGCCGGCCATCGAACCCATCGTCGTGCAAACGACAAACACTGCAGATTCTGTAAATCGACATACCCTATATTCAGTGTGCAAAATCAGTATCCAGATACCACGGGCAAGGGAGCGTAACCCGAAGAATCCCCAACCGGAAAAGAATATGTCGGTGACCCCACCGGAACATCAGCTGGAGCATCAGCCTGACCCGACGCGTACGGCTCTGCCGGAGCACTAGCTAGAGCACCGTCTGGAGCTCCAACAGGGCTAGTGTAGGCGGCAGATCCTCGTATGTACGGCGCCGGAGACGGCGCTTGCGCACTCACTTGCGCCGCCATGGACGTGCAGAGCAGGACCACTGCAACCAAAACCAGCACGAACCTCAGGGACTGTCTCGCCATCTTGGAATCAGAGAACGCTAGCTGCACGTGCTGCAAAAACAAGACGCAGACAGAACGGTTGATGTTGAATGCAGGATCTTGTGCAGACTGCTACTCATGTCACATGTGGCGGTGGCTTGAAGAAACTGGAGGTCGAGAGGAGCGCTTTGTAGTGGCCAGGGAGCCAATGATATGGTAACCGCAGGCGTCAAATAATCGGAGTCAGCTTCATTCCACACGGGGATTCGGTTGGTGTATGAAGGAGTTGAACGGGAGTTGTAGGACTCGTTCGCCGTGGATTGATGGTTCATTCGGCCCTCATGCAAGTATTTTCTTTTCAAGGGGCTCCTGCCCGGAGAATCAATCAGTGCTGGATCCCTGCATATCATTGGTACAGGAAATGCAGGCTCGTAGATTGATCGCTGGTCTGAAGTGGGCCTTTCTCAACGCCGCGTTTGAGCCAGTGTGAAGGTAGGGTATGCACACTCAGAATGGTGACAACATTTTCGGATTTGTTTACAGATTTGTTCATGAGTCATTTGGTACCGAATTCCGACCTTGTCATTGCACTTAAGTTCAAGCATTATTGCACTTAGTTTCAGGCAATTTGAATATTGAGGTGGTATGTATGTATGTGAGACAATAAAAACACAGAAATGCTTTAACTCTTTAACGCCAGGTTGGCTTTGGCGCAACCATCATCTAGGAGCGTAATAGATTCTGTACTGTATTGTCTACTACACTTGTAGATGGGTGGTCGCGCCATAGCCACCCCGATGTTAAAGGGTCTTGGGTTAGTAATGAGAATGATGGATTCCATTGGTCTAGATGAAAAAGAATTGTGGTCCTTAACGGGAGCCGGAGTGAATAATGTGTCTGTTCATTCCAGCATTAAATCCATGTCCACCGGACATGGGTTCAGTAGTATGGAACTACTCCCCCCTCTCCATAGTAAACACTATGTAACCAATAACTAGTAACCAATGACCAGGAATCAAGGACCAACTAGAGCCACAAGGCTGAATTCGAAGAGATGATCTATAAAGGTTAAATGTGTGTTTCCGAGAGGTTTTAAGGAATATCATGTAATTCTTGGGAAGGTTGGTTATTTTTGAGTTTTTGTTTGTGTAGAAGTATGGACATTGCATGTTGGATAGCGATGGTGTTGATTTTTGTGAATGTCTTCTTAATTGGATTGATGGGGATGTTGAATGTTTTTTTAAGACTTTTCATAGAGGGGATAAAGGTTGTAGCTCTAGCTCCAACGGCGATGACAATATGGGGGTTGACTTTCCATCCAAGAGTTGTAATGTCATTAAAAAGTGGTTGGTAGTTAATTTTTTGTTTTTGATTGCTTCTGAGAAAAATTTATCATCATAATACTTGAATTTGATAAATTGGATATTAGTAAGGTTTGTATTTATGTGGTCGGGTGGAGGGTCTTTATATGGTAGTCCTTCAACGCCTAGTATGTGTGTTTAAATCTAGCAATACAATGACATCTTTGGGTTCCACATGTGCATGGGAATATGTTGTAGCCATGTAAGGATTCGACATGTGCATGGGTTGTTGTTGAAGGTTCCGGCGTTCATTAGTATAAAGCACTTGGGTTTGATCGAGGATACAATTAGTTTTCCAATTTTCCATACCGCTTTATTATGCCTTTTGACGATTAGACAATGTATGTGATGGTTTTGGCATTTGAGGAGTACGCGTAGCCATGTGTCTAGGTCCGTGGAGGTGCATATTAGGCATGTTATGGATGGAAATCGTTTTATTCCAAAGTATAGTTGTTTGCGGGCATTTCCCATGTATTGTCAAGTAAGAATTTGATAAGGCATGATTGTGTGAGATTTGTCAAAAGTTTGTAGAGAGTTTGCTATCAATGTTGTTGTTACGGGTCCATTTGTCTATGTTAGGAAACTTTCCGAGGTTATATCGAGGTTGTCAATTAGATCTTGCTTTTTGAGATATTTGTCGAGAAATCCAATGGGGCCTTTGTCTAGGGTGAACATGGAATTCGCTAAATATGCACTTGGTCAATTTTACTTCACTCCTTCGCTACATATAGTTCACTCATCCAAATCAATGTAACCATGAATTTTTTTGGGAGTGCGGAGATATTGGACATTGGTAACCACATACATAAAAGCCATTGTTTAATTTAAGGTAAGACACAACATCACTTTTTTCAATTGTTCTCCATACATCTTGCAACTTATGCAACCACTTTCATGTCATTTTTATATTACATCATTGCATACTAAAAATATTACAACTTTGATCTACTCTTCTTAAAACTAAAATAAATCCACAATCAGGAACTAAACATCACTAGATTTTGTCTTATATAAGATACGTAGATTTCTATTTCCTTATATATATATATATAATAATATACATAAATTCTCGTCTACATACCATTTTCTATATCCTTCTAAATACTATTTTCTACTCTATTTTTCTATGTCTCACCCTCCAATATCACACATGGCTATATTTCTGCCATTATAATGCCACAACCCACATGCTCCTTGGTCTCCCAAAATAGCATCATCCGATGCTCCTCATCCACTTCAGACGATGATTACGCTTAGAACCGTTAAGTTGATGGAGCCCTTCCAGCACAAAGATCACACTCTGCAAATAAGAAGGAATGGCCTTCTCCCTAAGTCCTACCTCGCACACAAATTGGCAAATTTGTTGAGGGACTACCCTTGACCCCTAAATTACCAAGATTAACCTTGAAGGACCGGGCAGGTTCCTCTTGTGTCAATCTTTAGCATTCTTTTTCAAAAAATTATCGTAGATGGACATTACTAAAAGCTTTGTGTGAGTCCAAGTTTTTCCCCAATCCGACATTTAATGAAAAAGTTATACGGTTTTGAAGTTCAAATGGGGAGAGCGGGCCCGTCGGGCAACTCCAAAAACTTTTGCTAAGACACTCTATCGAAGGTGATATTTTCAACAACGACAAATATATTATTTCCTTTCATGTTGTCAAGAAAAATCTCTTGTCTTTAGTGAGAAATAGCATATGAATCCAAGTCATACATTTTCACACATTGTCGCACATTGTCGGGCTAAGTACCAAAAAATCTTCTTCTTTTCCACATAAAACTTAGTGATCTTCATGTTTTTACTTTTTTATTTTCCCCACGGCATTGTGTGGTGTAAACCTTTCCATTGACCATTCGGATTCTCATTCTAGAACATATTAGGTTCACAAAAAAATAAAACGTGAATTGATAGTTTTTGAACCTCCACTCCTTGCACAATTTTTTTGAAAATGCTACAACTCTCTCCAACCTCTAAAATTTTGTGAACAAGGAGTTGATTGCATGTTCAACATGATTGTAATAGATTAACATATTGTGTAGTGCAAAAAATTCACAACAAGTGATGTCAAAGTCAGCTGATCCTCTCAAAGCATTAAAGAAAATGACATCTTCCTACATTTCAAACGCTATAATCTTCCGATCCGTACGGTCAAAAAATGTGAAATTTTTGCAGGCATGTTAATGACTCAGTTGTGTTCAAGATCCTACGGACAAAACTTGAAGAAAAGACCCGGAGTTTCTCCTTTACACCCTACAACAGAATCTACATTTTTAAGGCGGGTTTTGTCAAGAAACTCTAGGTGTTAAGAAAAATCAATGCAACAAAGGGAGGGGTCGAGGCCCTCGACCTCTCTTGCCATGCAACAAAGAGGAGGGGTCGAGGCCTCGACCCCTCTTGCCATACAACACAAGGCCATACAACACAAGGGAGGGGTCGAGGCCTCGACCCCTCTTCCTCTACGCAAAGGAATTACGCAACAACTTTGAAAGCTCACATACCTTGCACATGTCTTGATAGAAAAAACCCAAAGATCGCGGGACGCCAATCAACCACCGCATCGTTTCGTCCACCGCTTCAAAAAAAAAACAAAACGACCTTCAAGTCTATGTGGAAATCCTATGAAGCAAAACACTCTTCTACCAAATGAATCCTCGACGTTAGCTTGGATCCTTATATACTTCCAAATTGAATCTATATTTAATAATATTTTTCAACAAACACTTTAAAAAATCCTATAATCCATCATTTGAACATTGTACTTGTTTGAGTCACTATTAGAAGGTCAAAAATAGATAATGAAATTAGAATCAAGATATTTCATCACGACAACATGTGGGGCCCACACGAAGTTCATATTAACTACTTTTTCCCATAACTTCGTATCATCATAACTTATACCCGAATGGAATATTCGATGACTTTGGAGCAAAGGTGAAGTATGGTACGGTGGGTCCCACCACATGGATGCTTTGTGGATCAAAATTCCAACAATGCAAATATGATCATCGGTGTGTGAAGATCTACCGGATATAAATAGTATGTGAGGCCCACATGGGACCCACCGTACACATTTGTTAGAATATCTTGAGTCATCTTTCTTATTGAATATATGAGTCCATGCTTGTAGTTACGATTTGGTGGATCCCACCTTGGTCAATGTATCCATATGACTCAAGATGTCATTATCTAATCTTTTTTTTCTTTTTTTCGTTAAGATGATAGTTTACATTTTCAAGTCAGATCCTATCTCATACCTCTTTTTTAACTGAAAACTCTTCTTTTCAATCTTTTGTTACAGTATAGTAGTTAAGTATCTGTTTGTCATGAAAATATTCCATGTTTTAATGACAATTAGTTTATATGTAAGAAATGGTTGAAAAAAGTGAATTTCAAGTTGAATTGACGTCAAAATGGCATCACCATAACATGTGACAAAACACATATTCTAATGATGTAACATTCACGTTGCAATGGCATAAAATTTCATCGAAATGACATAAATCGACATGTGTTAGAATGACATTAACATAAAACAAATATGACATGACATAGATAGTAGTGAGAATGACATGAAAATTATATTAGAATTACATCAACATAACATGCTCCAAATAATAACAAAGTATCAAGATAGCATCAAATCAATGTTGACTAGACATTTTGTCCACCTAATATCATAATAATAAGTGCACAAATAACATTAACTTATTGCTAGTTAAATGTATGAATAATGCGTGCGTTGTGAGATTGTTGGTCTTTTTGATATCAAGTCGATAACAAAATGACTGAATTTCATTTTACTAATGTGAGAGCACATAGAAAATTTGATTTTCTTTGGGACAAACTTCATGGTCCTCCATCCCTAAATGAAAAAAGTCTTAAGGTGGGTTTCTGCAAATCTCGGGCACGTTCCCATAGTTGCAGCTTATATAAAAGATTCTTGAATTTTTTTACAAAGATGCAAGAAGACAAGAGGTGCATGGGAATCTAATTTTTATTCTCATTGGAGCTATGAAAAAAAAGTCGTGCCATCTCAAATTAAAACTTCCCAAGTGCAGGCAAGTCGGGCAACTCCAAAAGCTTTCACTAGGACATTGTATTCAATGTGAGGTTTTCAATACTAGAAAGTGATATAATTTCCTTTCATATTGTCAAAAAAATTCTTGTCTGTGGTGAAAAATAGCATATCAACCCAAGTCAAACATTTTCACACATCGTCACATTTTGTTGGGCAAGGGACCAAAGAAACTTCTTGTCCACATTAAACTTAGAGATCTTCATTTTTTCAACTTCTCAATTTTTCCAAAACACCTTATGGTGGCTACCTTCTTATTTACCATTTGGATTATCATTCTAACACATATTAGATTCACAAGAAAACAAAACGTGAATTGGCACTTTTTGAACCTCCTCTCCTTGTACAATTTTTACAAAATATGCTACATCCTTTTTCTATCTCTAAAAATTGGTGTACAAGGAACTAATATCATGCTTAACATGATGGTAATGAATTTAGGCCATGAGTAGTGCAAAAACATGACACCGAGTGAAGTCAAAGTTTGCCAATCCACTCAATGCAAGGATGAAAATAGACCACTTTCTCAACTTCAAACACTATAATCTTTCAATTAGTACGGTCAAAGTTGATGGAATCTTGTGAGTATGTTACTCAATGGGTCTTAATTGAGAACCTACAGTTTTGAACTAGAGATAAACGTTTTTGTTTCCTTAGTTACTCATTGCAATAGAGTCAACAGTTTTGAAGTGCTTTTGGTGTGAAATTTGCAAGGGTATTTGGGGCTTAGTCAAATCTGTCTTTATATTTGCGCTAGGGATATGTCATTGTATTCTGAAAATATTGGTTTTCAAAGCCTCTAATAGTGGTGCTGGTTCCTTTTCTTAAGTTGTGATTGACTGTTGAAGATGGCACTTTGGTGGACTTTGACCACTGTTTGGTCGTTATCGTACCACTATATGTAATGAAATCTGCTCAAACTTCAATGCAAATATCAAAGTGCAGGTGTCCCTTTCGTGTTTGTGTTTGTGGTGCCTGATACATGTTTTTGTAGAACCAAGAGTTGTGATAATTTTTTCCTTTTAATTGAATGCGATAAATGTATGATGGCACAATTTGACCTAATCCCTATGGGACTATTTGTACCCACAAGGTACACTTTGAGTTTGGGCAAGTTCTCAAAATTGATATTTTGTTGGACTCTTTTTGGGTATATAATTTAATTTAGATATATGAGTTCTCATTGTAGAGATGTTTTCTTTTTCTTTTTCATTGGATTTATTGAAAATAAGTTGTTGTAGTTTGAACACCAAATGCTTGACTCTAAGGTTGTTGTGCAAGATACCATATACCTCAATTGTACTACATTGGAGTTGAATAGTTCATTTATTTGAGGCATGGAACAATGATTAAAGTTTTGTTGCAATCGTCTCGTATGTTCCCCTTTCTCTAGAGGATCCTTAGGTCCAACTACAAAACAATTCTCAATCCCTAAAGGACCACGGCCAATTTTGCTCTAAAATTGCCACTGTTAAAAAGAGGCTTGAAATTTACATTTTCAAGTCGAACTTTGGACTTTTAACCGTAATATCTTAAAACATACTTCTATATAAAATGCCATATTTTTTTGATTGCATCCACCATACGGATATGAAGATTATAAGATTTGAAGTGTAAATCTCCCCCCCTTTGCCTGACAATGTGAAAATATTTGACTTGGGTTAAAATGTTATTTTACACTAAAGACAAGGATTTTTTTTGACATTTTTGAAGAAGGTAATATTCTCTATGTGTATGAAAAATCTCAATGTCAATTGAAACTTCAAGCAATAAATTTGGAGCTGCCCGGCGTCCTCATTTTTTACTTTGAAGAGTATTATCTTTTACACCATGAATTGAAAAAATAAAATAAAAAATTCTCCACAACCTCTTATCGGGGACAATCTAGTATAAAAACTTCAGTTGAAAAAGGATATTTTTTTGAGTTTTAGGAACTTGTTCAAAATTCAAAAACGCCTCCCCAAGGAGAAATGGTCCTTTAGGGGTTAATGTATGAGCACATCTCCCAAGGTAGTCAAGTGACATTCATAGTCATGGAATTGAAGAGGGACTAAAAAGTACTTTCCTTCTAACCAGCTCCATCCATATGAAGTCGATCAGAGGCATGCCGTACCCCAGGGTCAGATTCCGCTTTAAATAATTCTAGAAGTAGCTGCCGGATTTTTTGGGAAATTTACTTTACATACATCAAAATTTTAACACGGTGAAAAAAGTATTTTGAAGAATATACTATTTTTAACTTTATCCAACCTCTATTTTTAGAAGTAAATAATTATTCGACACAAGAATGCAGAATTTGATCCTAGGGTACAATATGTGCTGTCAGTGGTATCATACTCCAAGGTAAGAGGCCCTTAATGAGCGGATTGCACCACACATAGGTGGTGAAAAGAGAAGCTCTTAAGAATCAAATGAAAACAAACTCCGATCAAATTTTGCACTCAAACAATATGTGAGAAGAATCTACCTCCCACAATGTGACATCTAAGGTGGAAGTACCCAATTCTGATCACTTGAGCTAGTTGGGGTCTCAAATGACATGGTACGTAAAAAAATTATGTAGAAAGATGCGGAATTAGGAATGAAACTCAACAAACATTTTTTCAAATTTAATCTCAAAGGTGGCATATTGATATGGAATTTAGAAGCTCAAAATCCACTAGAGCCTATAATTGTATTGTTAAGTAGTTGAGATATGGTGCCCTCCTTTGCCCAATGCCAATAAGTGGCAGCGAGTACAAGAGAGAAGACATGCCATGGATAATCAACACATGCATGACCCAAAACCAACCGGCCCTTGTTTGACTTTCGAGGCAAGACCACCAATGAGAAATTGACACCAAAGTAACCTGACCAAACCTTCAATTTGCCATTTTGTGACACTTGGTCCTGTAGGGATTAAGCCCAAATTCTCCCCGAACTATTTTACCCACTCTTTATAAAAGAAACGCTCTCTTGTCCAGTAGGAACATGGGTCATAACAATTTTTGGCTTCCCATCATACCATGAGTTGTGTTGTGATGACTCTCGGATGGTTCTCGGCTGACTCACATTCTTTGCAAACCAGGCAACTTCCCAACATGTTCCTTTATCATTTCTATTTGCCCTTTACCTTGCCACAAAAAGAAAATGATTCCATTTCACACACCCACTTACACATTATGTTGCAATAAATTGCCTCCCTGTTGGAATGGATGGAGTATGGCAACAAGTTTGAGATAGTGTTGTTTGTTTTGTTTACACATTCTGTTACAATAAATTGCCTCCCTATTCCAATGGGAAACAAAACTTGGATTTTCTCACCTTGGGATCTTCAAGTTGACTGTTACAAGATGACATTGAAAACATAAAAATACAGTTTTTTTCTTCCGTGCAAAGACAAGGTCGGAATACTTAGTCTCAAGATAATGGCATATTTTATGACACATTGCATGAGTTTTATAGATCTAGGTTCAAACTTGTGTTAGGTCATTGCATGCCATAATTTACAAGATATGGAAGTGTTTGGTAAAAGAGAAATGGACTTTGCAAAGACTAGGAATATAGATAGAAGTCATTAACTTCGAAACCTATTTCAATTTCTAAAATAAAAAATGATCATTAGATATTAAATTCGAATGGTGGATGACAACGATATGCCCTCTACTATTCGAAAAACAATAAATTAATGAAGTTAAGACATTATTTTCTACACGTTTTCCAATAAGACCATAAGGCTTGCTACTTACTTAAAAAAACTGATGCCCACCTAAAAATAATGCCTTGTTGTACTTCAAAGTAGAAATATTCACCACTTTATAGAACCACAACTGTCGTAATTACCCTTTCCAAAAACTGCTCTGGATGGCAAATTATTTTCCTTCAAAGCCAAATTTGAAAAAAAAACAACGTACTTCCACCAAGCATCTACTAATGCAAATCTACATTGAAAAATCCAAAGGGAACTCTTATATTTTGACACCATCCAAACCTCAATAAACCCTTATAGAGCCCACAGCACGACACGTCATTGTGTCAAAGTAAACCACCAAATACCCTTGCAAATTTCACACCAAAAGCACTTCAAAACTGTTGACTCTATTGCAATGAGTAACTAAGGAAACAAAAACGTTTATCTCTAGTTCAAAACTGTAGGTTCTCAATTAAGACCCATTGAGTAACATACTCACAAGATTCCATCAACTTTGACCGTACTAATTGAAAGATTATAGTGTTTGAAGTTGAGAAAGTGGTCTATTTTCATCCTTGCATTGAGTGGATTGGCAAACTTTGACTTCACTCGGTGTCATGTTTTTGCACTACTCATGGCCTAAATTCATTACCATCATGTTAAGCATGATATTAGTTCCTTGTACACCAATTTTTAGAGATAGAAAAAGGATGTAGCATATTTTGTAAAAATTGTACAAGGAGAGGAGGTTCAAAAAGTGCCAATTCACGTTTTGTTTTCTTGTGAATCTAATATGTGTTAGAATGATAATCCAAATGGTAAATAAGAAGGTAGCCACCATAAGGTGTTTTGGAAAAATTGAGAAGTTGAAAAAATGAAGATCTCTAAGTTTAATGTGGACAAGAAGTTTCTTTGGTCCCTTGCCCAACAAAATGTGACGATGTGTGAAAATGTTTGACTTGGGTTGATATGCTATTTTTCACCACAGACAAGAATTTTTTTGACAATATGAAAGGAAATTATATCACTTTCTAGTATTGAAAACCTCACATTGAATACAATGTCCTAGTGAAAGCTTTTGGAGTTGCCCGACTTGCCTGCACTTGGGAAGTTTTAATTTGAGATGGCACGACTTTTTTTTCATAGCTCCAATGAGAATAAAAATTAGATTCCCATGCACCTCTTGTCTTCTTGCATCTTTGTAAAAAAATTCAAGAATCTTTTATATAAGCTGCAACTATGGGAACGTGCCCGAGATTTGCAGAAACCCACCTTAAGACTTTTTTCATTTAGGGATGGAGGACCATGAAGTTTGTCCCAAAGAAAATCAAATTTTCTATGTGCTCTCACATTAGTAAAATGAAATTCAGTCATTTTGTTATCGACTTGATATCAAAAAGACCAACAATCTCACAACGCACGCATTATTCATACATTTAACTAGCAATAAGTTAATGTTATTTGTGCACTTATTATTATGATATTAGGTGGACAAAATGTCTAGTCAACATTGATTTGATGCTATCTTGATACTTTGTTATTATTTGGAGCATGTTATGTTGATGTAATTCTAATATAATTTTCATGTCATTCTCACTACTATCTATGTCATGTCATATTTGTTTTATGTTAATGTCATTCTAACACATGTCGATTTATGTCATTTCGATGAAATTTTATGCCATTGCAACGTGAATGTTACATCATTAGAATATGTGTTTTGTCACATGTTATGGTGATGCCATTTTGACGTCAATTCAACTTGAAATTCACTTTTTTCAACCATTTCTTACATATAAACTAATTGTCATTAAAACATGGAATATTTTCATGACAAACAGATACTTAACTACTATACTGTAACAAAAGATTGAAAAGAAGAGTTTTCAGTTAAAAAAGAGGTATGAGATAGGATCTGACTTGAAAATGTAAACTATCATCTTAACGAAAAAAAGAAAAAAAAGATTAGATAATGACATCTTGAGTCATATGGATACATTGACCAAGGTGGGATCCACCAAATCGTAACTACAAGCATGGACTCATATATTCAATAAGAAAGATGACTCAAGATATTCTAACAAATGTGTACGGTGGGTCCCATGTGGGCCTCACATACTATTTATATCCGGTAGATCTTCACACACCGATGATCATATTTGCATTGTTGGAATTTTGATCCACAAAGCATCCATGTGGTGGGACCCACCGTACCATACTTCACCTTTGCTCCAAAGTCATCGAATATTCCATTCGGGTATAAGTTATGATGATACGAAGTTATGGGAAAAAGTAGTTAATATGAACTTCGTGTGGGCCCCACATGTTGTCGTGATGAAATATCTTGATTCTAATTTCATTATCTATTTTTGACCTTCTAATAGTGACTCAAACAAGTACAATGTTCAAATGATGGATTATAGGATTTTTTAAAGTGTTTGTTGAAAAATATTATTAAATATAGATTCAATTTGGAAGTATATAAGGATCCAAGCTAACGTCGAGGATTCATTTGGTAGAAGAGTGTTTTGCTTCATAGGATTTCCACATAGACTTGAAGGTCGTTTTGTTTTTTTTTTGAAGCGGTGGACGAAACGATGCGGTGGTTGATTGGCGTCCCGCGATCTTTGGGTTTTTTCTATCAAGACATGTGCAAGGTATGTGAGCTTTCAAAGTTGTTGCGTAATTCCTTTGCGTAGAGGAAGAGGGGTCGAGGCCTCGACCCCTCCCTTGTGTTGTATGGCCTTGTGTTGTATGGCAAGAGGGGTCGAGGCCTCGACCCCTCCTCTTTGTTGCATGGCAAGAGAGGTCGAGGGCCTCGACCCCTCCCTTTGTTGCATTGATTTTTCTTAACACCTAGAGTTTCTTGACAAAACCCGCCTTAAAAATGTAGATTCTGTTGTAGGGTGTAAAGGAGAAACTCCGGGTCTTTTCTTCAAGTTTTGTCCGTAGGATCTTGAACACAACTGAGTCATTAACATGCCTGCAAAATTTCACATTTTTTGACCGTACGGATCGGAAGATTATAGCGTTTGAAATGTAGGAAGATGTCATTTTCTTTAATGCTTTGAGAGGATCAGCTGACTTTGACATCACTTGTTGTGAATTTTTTGCACTACACAATATGTTAATCTATTACAATCATGTTGAACATGCAATCAACTCCTTGTTCACAAAATTTTAGAGGTTGGAGAGAGTTGTAGCATTTTCAAAAAAATTGTGCAAGGAGTGGAGGTTCAAAAACTATCAATTCACGTTTTATTTTTTTGTGAACCTAATATGTTCTAGAATGAGAATCCGAATGGTCAATGGAAAGGTTTACACCACACAATGCCGTGGGGAAAATAAAAAAGTAAAAACATGAAGATCACTAAGTTTTATGTGGAAAAGAAGAAGATTTTTTGGTACTTAGCCCGACAATGTGCGACAATGTGTGAAAATGTATGACTTGGATTCATATGCTATTTCTCACTAAAGACAAGAGATTTTTCTTGACAACATGAAAGGAAATAATATATTTGTCGTTGTTGAAAATATCACCTTCGATAGAGTGTCTTAGCAAAAGTTTTTGGAGTTGCCCGACGGGCCCGCTCTCCCCATTTGAACTTCAAAACCGTATAACTTTTTCATTAAATGTCGGATTGGGGAAAAACTTGGACTCACACAAAGCTTTTAGTAATGTCCATCTACGATAATTTTTTGAAAAAGAATGCTAAAGATTGACACAAGAGGAACCTGCCCGGTCCTTCAAGGTTAATCTTGGTAATTTAGGGGTCAAGGGTAGTCCCTCAACAAATTTGCCAATTTGTGTGCGAGGTAGGACTTAGGGAGAAGGCCATTCCTTCTTATTTGCAGAGTGTGATCTTTGTGCTGGAAGGGCTCCATCAACTTAACGGTTCTAAGCGTAATCATCGTCTGAAGTGGATGAGGAGCATCGGATGATGCTATTTTGGGAGACCAAGGAGCATGTGGGTTGTGGCATTATAATGGCAGAAATATAGCCATGTGTGATATTGGAGGGTGAGACATAGAAAAATAGAGTAGAAAATAGTATTTAGAAGGATATAGAAAATGGTATGTAGACGAGAATTTATGTATATTATTATATATATATATATAAGGAAATAGAAATCTACGTATCTTATATAAGACAAAATCTAGTGATGTTTAGTTCCTGATTGTGGATTTATTTTAGTTTTAAGAAGAGTAGATCAAAGTTGTAATATTTTTAGTATGCAATGATGTAATATAAAAATGACATGAAAGTGGTTGCATAAGTTGCAAGATGTATGGAGAACAATTGAAAAAAGTGATGTTGTGTCTTACCTTAAATTAAACAATGGCTTTTATGTATGTGGTTACCAATGTCCAATATCTCCGCACTCCCAAAAAAATTCATGGTTACATTGATTTGGATGAGTGAACTATATGTAGCGAAGGAGTGAAGTAAAATTGACCAAGTGCATATTTAGCGAATTCCATGTTGGTGTCTTCCATAAAAGACCAACTATCTTTTTGGAAGTAGTATGGGGTAGCTTGGAGATGTTCATACGGATGTTTGGCATTTCTATGGGATTTACCTAGTCCTTCTAAGCTAATTTGTTGCTTCTTTGTTTCCTTTAATATTGGCATGTGATCTAACTTTATGGAGGGTTGTAGTTTGTGTGCAATTTTGTAGCATTTGAACCATAGATGTTAGTATGGCTTGGTTGAAGTGGCTATTGTGGAGGGTAGGATGTATTATTTGTGTATTTAATTGATACACAACGTTTATACCATCTGTAAAGATGTGTGCATGTTCATTAGCGTATTGTGTAGTAATAATTAGAAGGGTTTTTTGAGGGCCATCATTTCTGCTCCAAAGATATTTTGAAGCCCATGAAGTCTTTTGGATATTTTCATTCATGTGGTGGAATTATATTATATACCATATTTATATATATATATTTTTATGGCAATGTCATAGGTTGGCTTTTGTTTGTTCTTTGAACAAACCGTCTAGACTTCATTACCAAAGGATAGAAATGGCAGCTTAGTATTGCACACGCAAAGTTTGAATTCATTATCATCATGCAAAGCATGATGTTAGTTCCTTCTACACCAATTATTAGAGGAAGAGAAGGGGTGTAGCATATTTAAGAGACTTGTGCAATAAGTGGAGGTTCAAAGCGGCACCAATTCATGTTTTATATTTTGTGAATTTAATATGTTTTAGAATGAGAATCCAAATGGTCGTTAAGAAGATAAACCACTTCTTGTGGTAGAAATAATAAAAAGTGAAAATTATGAAGATCTCTAAGTTTTATGTGAATATCCATGAAGAAGTTTTTTTGGTACCTTGCTTGTTAATGTGTGAAAATGTATGACTTGGAATAAAATGCTATTAAGAGATATTAAACAAAATTTGGAAAAAATGATCATTTGTAGAAAAATTAGAAAACATAAACTTTGAATTCTTATTGGGGGCCAGCCGACACTTCTCCTCATTTGCAACTTTCAAATGGCCATAACTCATTCAAATTTCGTCCAAATTAAGCATATGATGTGTTTTTTTACATCCAATTTTTTTGTAAATGTCAAAAAACACCTCATATGCCCAATTTGGATAGTATATGAGTGAGTTATGTTCTTTAAAAGATTGCTGATAAGTTACTTTGACACCTTTCAGAGGACCGCTGACATTTATTTCTCTACTTCCTTCTTTCCACATTTCGTTAAATATGTGTTTATTTTTCACTTAAGACAAAAAATGTTTTTTCACAATTTGAAAGGAAATAATATAAGTTGCTTGTACTAAACATCTCACATTCAATTTTAGAGTGTCCTAGTAAATGTTTTTGGAAATGCGCGACTTGCCTGCATATGCAAAGTTTTCCTTTAAAACATCATAATTTTTTTTTCTTGAGATTCATGAGAATAAAAATGACATTCCCATGTACCTCTTGTCTACTTGCAGTTTATACAAAATTTCAAGAATTTTAAATATAATTTGCAACATAGGCCCATGTCGGAGAAATGCAAAAGCCCACCTCAGAAATATTTTGGTTTAGGGATTAACTCTTAAACGCCGGAGCAGCCAAAAAGTGGCTTCTAGGATGACATTTTGAGGATGATTATTGTTAGAAGCGGTATTTTTTCATCCAATTCTTTTTATAGAGAGTTCATTGAATGTGTAAGTATATGATGATGATGAACCTTGCCTCATTGAGGTAATCATGTTATATCTAGAGAAGAAAAAGTTTGTGACATGGATCTCGATGTAGTGAATTTTAGAAACTTCTTGCTCTAGCTCTAAAATTTGAATTTAAGTCATTGAAGTGATACTTTTTGATTTTGAGTCCAACTAATGAAATAAAGTTTATGAAATCTACTTTCCATTCCAGCTCGTAATTTTAACGAATACAACCAGCTCCCTTTAGAACAACCTTGTCGGTTCTGCCTGTTATTATACATAGAGGCTGCTATATTGAGCAGCTGTTATAATGGAAAGGGTGGGTGAAGGCTATTACATCGAAATGTTGAACAAATGGTTATGTTAAAGGATGACATCACTCATCTATTTCTGACATGCATCTAGGACTGACATGCTTTACTCTGAATGGATGTCATGCGGTGTGACAATTTGGTTTGATGGATGTTGCTATAATACCAAGTGGGTGTTGTAGAGAGCAAATATTTGTTTTGGACCCATGCTGCCTCTTATATTGAATTTGTTGTTGTATCATATGCTTTTGTAAAGAGAGCCCACTGTAGATAAAACTGAATAAGTTATTGCAATTTGAGCTTTGGGTCTACAAGCATGATAGACCAATTTTCTAATTTTAGCTGAATATGGAAGTTTCATTTACACCACACGTTGTGCCCCTATAATGTAGCACACCTTTGGATCATGTTTTCAGAATTTTTTAGCATGCTTTGTTTTTTATATGAATTTTTGCACAAAAAATCACAATAAGCTCAAATTTCCACCCAAAAAAAATGCAATTATTGTGACAAATAAAACATATGGTTTCATCTATGAAAAATGGAATAAAAAAATTTCCACATATATTTAATGAAAAATTAGAGCACCTAGCTAGTGAATGGAAATTGGGATTGATGTCACCGTCATAGGCTCTGTCCATTAAGGGTTAAACACCATATGATCGTGATGAATATAAAATTTCACATGAATAATATTTATATAGACAAGATATAAAACATTCATATATTTTTTTACTCAAATTATATCTTTAGTAACTAGTTCCATGTAAATTTGTGAGCATGTGGATTTATGAATGTAGATTAGGATCCTGCTGTAGTTGGAGATGGAAGTAATGACTTGCTTGTCTTTCTCAAAATTTTCACTACAATGAGCAATTTTGATTGTTTTCGGTGAGAAACAGTCAAGGAATTCCAGGGAATCTTAACAGAAGTGGGGGGTTTAGAATGTGGAAAACAACTACTGGTTTGGACTAGTGGATACCATTCAGAAAAGGTGTCTACCCTTTGACGAGAAGGTATTCAAAGGGATCCGTGAAGAAATAGTACAGAAATATGATCACAAGTTACCATTAACTTCAATTCACTGCTCCCTGGGCGGAGAGTGGATTATGCAGATGTCGAAGAATACAACACTGATACTAAGCTTGCTATGGTGTTGTGAGCTGAATCGGATACCCCACGCAGCAAGAATGCAACCTGTGTGAAAACGCGTCCCATTATATATTGCACGCACACGGTGTAACCGAAATTCAACTTTTCGCTGTGTGAGACTCGGAACATGACTCCTGATATTAGGCTTTCGACATTCCTCACAGGCCTTGCTCACATTGTGCTACAGTACTACAAAAGGAACGTATCTCTGGTACTGAGCGGCCCGTTCAAGCAGGACGGATATTGCCGTGATACTCTTATTGGAGTAAATATATAGCTTGATATGAACTTGACAGAGGAAAGTATGTGTAGCTGCCAAAGTAAGACCACGTAGAAACGATGAAGAGAAGAGAGAAGGTTATTGATAGGTAGTTTTCACCACGATCGCCAATTCATGTCCTATCATTCATTGAGCGATATGGATTCAAGTAGGTCATTGAAATGTTTGAAGTGCACTTAGCATAGGCATGTTCAAAAATCTGCACAAAACTACGGACTCTACCAAAAGCCACCATATGACAAAATATAGCCGCAATTCAGCACTTTTGACAGGGTGAGCCCTTTCCATAGTCAACACAGGTATATTAAGTTGCAAGTGAGCGAATTGCAGGGATCGGAAGATAAGGCTAACGTACGTGTAATCAACACCGTGACTGTTCCTTCGTTAGATTTACGTGTATCGATTGCAGACACAGAGCAGCCAGAGGTTTCAGAGGCTCACTCCATGATACCATCCATCCAAAGACTCCATCAATAACACAAATTAACTCCTCTCAGACGTGAGAAAGAAACAACTTAGGCTGTTCACTCCAATCAAATATATGCTGGCGCCAAAGGACGTAAGTTTCCCAAAAGAAGCAACTGGGTTCACAAACAAATTTATTCAGTTCTGGAATTCATGCCTCTTTCCCGAATCCGAAAGAAGCTTGAATCCCAACTTTATTTATACTGGTATCAAATGAGCACACATTGCGGTCTCCATGAGACCAGAGATCCAGTCCTATGCCATTATCTCTTCTAAGGCTGCCCATGTCACCTACTGTGGTCGAGCCCCAATCGTTATTGTAGACACCTAAAGGGACCTAGAATGTGTGCCGGCCATCGAACCCATCGTCGTGCAAGCGACAAACACTGCAGATTCTGTAAATCGACATACCCTATATTCAGTGTGCAAAATCAGTATCCAGATACCACGGGCAAGGGAGCGTAACCAAAAGCATCCCCAACCGCAAAAGATGTCGGTGACCCCACCGGAACATCAGCTGGAGCATCAGCCTGACCCGACGCGTACGGCTCTGCCGGAGCACTAGCTAGAGCATTGTCTGGAGCTCCAACAGGGGCGCTAGTGTAGGCGGCAGATCCTCGTATGTACGGCGCCGGAGACGGCGCTTGCGCACTCACTTGCGCCGCCATGGACGTGCAGAGCAGGACCACTGCAACCAAAACCAGCACGAACCTCAGGGACTGTCTCGCCATCTTGGAATCAGAGAACGCTAGCTGCACGTGCTGCAAAAACAAGACGCAGACAGAACGGTTGATGTTGAATGCAGGATCTTGTGCAGACTGCTACTCATGTCACATGTGGCGGTGGCTTGAAGAAACTGGAGGTCGAGAGGAGCGCTTTGTAGTGGCCAGGGAGCCAATGATATGGTAACCGCAGGCGTCAAATAATCGGAGTCAGCTTCATTCCACACGGGGATTCGGTTGGTGTATGAAGGAGTTGAACGGGAGTTGTAGGACTCGTTCGCCGTGGATTGATGGTTCATTCGGCCCTCATGCAAGTATTTTCTTTTCAAGGGGCTCCTGCCCGGAGAATCAATCAGTGCTGGATCCCTGCATATCATTGGTACAGGAAATGCAGGCTCGTAGATTGATCGCTGGTCTGAAGTGGGCCTTTCTCAACGCCGCGTTTGAGCCAGTGTGAAGGTAGGGTATGCACACTCAGAATGGTGACAACATTTTCGGATTTGTTTACAGATTTGTTCATGAGTCATTTGGTACCGAATTCCGACCTTGTCATTGCACTTAAGTTCAAGCATTATTGCACTTAGTTTCAGGCAATTTGAATATTGAGGTGGTATGTATGTATGTGAGACAATAAAAACACAGAAATGCTTTATCATGTGAATGATGAATTCCATAGATGTAGACTTCATTATCTAAAGATAGAAATGGCAACTGTGCGATTCACTACACAAGGTGTTTATTCATTACCATCATGTCAAGCATGGTGTTAGTTTCTTCCACACCAATTTTTTGAGGAAGTAGTGGGGTGTAGTGTATTTAAGAAAATGTGCAACGAAGTGTAGGTTCAAGAAGTGCCAATTCACATTTATTTTTTGTGAATTTAATTTGTTTTAAAATGAGAATCCAAATGGTCAATAAGAAGGTTTAAACCACTTCTTGTAGTAGAAATAATAGAACGTGAAAATTATGAAGATCTCTAAGTTTTATGTGGATATTCAGGAAGTAGGTTTATTTGGTACCTTATCCGACAATGTGTGAAAATATTTGACTTGGCATTAAATGTTATTTTCTCACTTAGCCCCTAAAGGTCCAACAGTCCCTCTAGGGACTTTTAAAGGTTTGGGCAGGTTCCTATGGTGTCAATTTATATCATTCTTTTTGAAATTTCTATTGTAGATGGGCATTGCTACAAGCTTTGTGTGAGTCCAATTTTTTCCTAAATCCAACATTTTATGAAATAAATTATAGGGATTTGAATTTCAAATGGGGAGATTGGGCACATTGTGCAACTCCATATACTTTTGCTAGGACAATCTATTGAATGTGAGATTTTCAATACTAAAAAAAATATCATTTCCCTTCATATTGTCAAAAAAACTCTTGTCTTGGGTGGAAAATAGCATAATAATCTAAGTCAAACTTTTTTGCACATCGTCACACTTTGTCGGGCAAGTTACCAAAAATACTTCTTCTTTTCCCTATTAAACTTTGAGATCTTCATATTTCTTACATTTTAATTTTTCTACTACATTCGGATTATCATTCTAAAATATGTGGTGTAAAACTTCTTATTGACCATTCGGATTATCATTCTAAAACATGTTTAGTTCACAAAATAATTAAAAGTGAATTTGCAATTTTTGAAACTCCACTCCTTGCACATTTGTTTTGAATACGCTACACCCCTTTTCTACCTCTAAAACTTGGTGTTCAAGGAAATAATATCATGACAAACATGATGGTAATGTTTTCAGACCTTGTGTAGTGCAAAAATTTGACACCGAGTGAAGTCAAAGTTTGATGATCCACTCAAAGCAGGGAATGAACGAATTTCTCTACTTCAAACACTATAATTTTTCAATCTGTGCGGTCAAAGTTTAGGAAATTTTGTGAGGTCGTTAACAAATAAGTCTTAATTTAGACACTACAGTTAGATGTACAAATAAAAGGTTTTGATTACCTCAGTACTCATTGCGCTAAAACGAGCAGTTTTGAAGTGTTTTTGGTGTGAAAATGCCTTGGGCCTTTAGGGATTAAGACAAGAAATGTTTTTTCCCAATGTAAAAGGAAATAATATTACTTGCCAGTCTAAAAAATCTCATATTCAATTATTGAGTGTCCTATCAAAAAATTTTGGAGTTGCTCGACGTGCTTGCACTTGAGAATTTTTTTCTTTAAGATGGCATAACTTTTTCTAGAGGTGCTATGAGAATAGAATTTACATTCTAATGCACATCTTGTCTTCTTGCATCTTTGCACAAAGTTTTAAGAATTTTAAAAACAATTTGCAACCATGGGAATGTGTTTGAGATATGCAAAAGCCGTCTTTGAGACTTTTGCTGTTTGGAGGTTAACCATCATATGAGCATAATGAATATAAAATTGTACATACACAATATTTATATAGACATAATATTAAAAAATCATATATTTGTATTTTTTTACTCAAATTATATCTTTCGTTCCATGTAAATTTGTGAGCATGTGGATTAATGAATATAGACAACGCTCTTACAATTGGAGATGGAAAGAATGACCTACTTGTTCTTTTTAAAAATTGGCACTACAATGAACAATTTTGAATGTTTTTGGTGAAAAATAGTCAAGGAATTAAATGTATTAACAAAAGTGCGGGATTTAGAACATTGTGGAAAACAACTACTCATTTGGACTCGTGGGTACCTTTCAAAAATGGTGTCTATCGTTTGACAGATCTCATTATTGACCTCGGTTGACGGTTGCTTCAAACATGAGGTTTGGTGGAGTATGAAGCTTATCGTCCAATCGTAGCCTGTGAGCTCGCAACATGTTCCCGTCACGCCAAGCTGTCGTCCGGCCACGCGGTCGTCCCGCCACAATGTCGTCTGGCCAGGATGTCATCCCGCCACCTGTCGTCTCGCCACGCCGTTGTCCCGTTGCGCTATCGTCCCACCATGTTGCATCCTTGCCACGCTGGCGCTTGCCTGCGAGCTCCCTCGGCCTCCATCCTTCGCCCACCCTCGTCCTCATTCCTTTCTCATCCGCGTGCCTTACCGTGCGCCTGTACCTTTGATGTCCTTTAGTAGGGATCGTTCAACTACTTCCACCGTTGCGAAACATATAGTGGTTTCAAAATTGGTCACCAGAAATTATTTGACAATGTCAAGGGTTTGTGTGTTTAGGGTGTTGCGTCTTGTTATTGATGTGTTTAGGGACGTTCTTGCTATATTTATTGACAATTTAGGTTCTTCTTGGGTTGTGCTGCTCTACTTTCTTCATATGTTGTTGTGCACTTTCTTTGATTGCTCATTGTGGCATGTGCTTATGTGGTTTTGTTTAATGTCTAATGCCGGGGGTTTATAGTATTCTTATTTTGATTTCTACGTCTCTCCGAGTGTATTGATCTCTTCTGGTCTCTCTTGCATTATGGATAGGATTAAAGCGTTGGTATGTTCAAGGTGTGTAGTGAACCGAGGATGATAGTGTGTGGTCTAGCCTCATTAAGAAGGCTACCATCTTATAGAGCCACCTTGAAGACTTTCTAGAGGGAAAAATGTCAAGAAGACTATTCCCGTGCACATTTATTGAGGAAAACACTCTTCATTACGGTGGCAAGGAAGAAAGGGCACAAGTCCAAGTTCAATTATCCATACAAGAGATCAAGTAAGTCACCGTGAGCTATAAATTATGGGGTTTCATTATTCCGTATTATTGACAGTGTCTTATCAATGTCTAAATCCTTGTCCTTCTTAAGTACTCTTGTCAATATTAGGTCTGGATGACTGGGCATAAGTACACTTGGAAGTTTCTCTAAAAAAATAAACGTCAATACTTTGGAAGGAAATTGCAAGTATTAATACTTGGTTTGGAGTGACATTTGCACTTATAGTTTGGAATTCGGCCACTCAATCCACTTTTAATAGTGGATCGGCATTTGTTGCGTTTCTCACCCATTAAATTGTATTTCATTGGGGGATTGTGTTTTTGAACACCATAGACAAGTTTCGACTATTTCCTTAGTGATAGACTTTAGAAAAACACTTCTAGTGTTTCTCTTTGTATTGCAGGTTTGCGACTCGGGCCATCCACTGCAGGCATGTCCCAGTGGCCTTGACCCCTTGTTTTCCTTTTTTTATGCTGTTGGGGGAGAGGATCCGATTTTGATTTTTGGATTCTTGTGCGGTAGCTTCTGTGGATTGGGGGCTTATTGCCGGTGTTTTTCGATGGCCCCATTTTTGTTGTCCTAGACTGTGATAAGGTACCGTAGAGGTGAGGTCGGGTTCATAGCCGGCAAAACCTTTTTATGTGGGAGGTTGTGCTTGGACCTATGCTAACCGGAGGTGATGATGAGTGAACCACAAAGTTTGGTGGTTTTGTAGCTGCAGGTTGCTCGATCGTACCCTTATCCTTTAGATAATACTTGTAGATAGGTCCTGAGGTGGTTGTTGTTTATGGTCTGTATACGGAGTCAGTATTATTGCTCCCCCTCACCAGACCACTCGGAGAATGCTTCCACCATAGATTTTGGGCCATGGTCTAATTCCGACGAGGCTTTTGAGCTTGTTTCGGCGTTGAATACCCAAAGCTTTGGATTTGAAGTATTGAACGCCAAAACAGCCAGTTCTAGACCTGGGTGAAAGAGTAGCGAGATCGGACGCCATCATTTATCGACTAGTATGAGTTCGAGCTCTTGCCCCAGCATTTGGAGCTGGAGGCTCTTCAGTCATATGGGAAGTGGATGGCGGAGCACGACGCACAGTTGCACCCCATTGAGGAGTACTAGCGCCAAGGTGTGGAGTTGGTGACTATGCTCAAGGAGATTGCGGTTGCCCAACTCTCAACTTCCACCAAGGAGCCCAAGGTAGAAGAGAGTTTCCTCGATAAGGACTGTAGGTGCAAGGATGTTGTCATTATGGGCAAAAGGGCTGGCATCGGGGCCATGTCACGTTTGCTCGTAGCCACATGTGCGATATTGGTAGCGGTTGGCAATCTCCCAGCCTTCAATCCTCTAGCGCAATTCATGGCGCATCTAGAGGTGGACTATGAGGGATTCATGGATGATCAAATGCAGCGCATCTAGGATTTCTGCCGAGAGAAGGAGGATATCTCTGGCACTATATATACTCGGTTGGCACGATTGTTTGCGGAGGCTGGTGATGTGTTCACGGAGCGCCAATTGGTAAAGATATTTATTTTGAAGCTAGATAAGCGGTTGGGTTGATTAGTCCCAACTCCCTATCTTCTTTTTCGGTACCACACGAACGCTATTTTGGCGCAAGCTTTCACCGAGGTGGAGAAGCTTGATAGAGCGTTGGGTGTGAGCGAGGCGGCAGATTTAGTCTCGACACTGATGGACGCTTCAAAGCCGAGGAGCTTGCCACCGCAACCGGTACCTTCGCAGAGGCACAACCTCAAAAGGTTGTGCATCGTTGGGCTTGTGGAGAGGCAGGGCACACCAAGGGAGATCCGAATTGCTCTGAGAAGAAGGGAGAAGCATGGTAAAGGCCAAGCCCAAGACCGAGACAACTAAGCCTGCAAAAAAGGGTGGGGGCAAAGAAAGAAGACCATGATATGTTTACATTGTGGCAAGATTGGCCACAGTGATGAAAATTGCTTTTCTCTTTATCGAGAGAAGCTCCAAGGGTCTTCAAATGCTGGATTGGATGTAGTCAAGACATTTTAGGCCAAACATGCGGAGTAGAAGAAATCGATGAGCACGATGGGCTCTTTGGGACAAGTGACAGACACACGGCCTCCGGTGAGGAATTATGGCTCATCTCTAGCCTTAGATCGCTACTTGTATGGCGCTTTAGGGGAGGTGGTGGTAGCAGTTGCCGCTCGTGCTCAAACTACCCCACAAGCGGTGGCACCTTCCCCTCTATGCCAGGTATTAGTGGTTGGTCGTACGGACGGCAACCCCATTCGAGCTACTCCATTCAAGCAACCCCATTTGAGCTTCGTGTCATATTGAACTCGAGAGCTCAACCAATGATGGTTGGCAAGCAGCTAGCCCAGGATTTGGGTCTAGGTGCTTCGGGCCTTGAGCCTTGGCCATTTGCGATTGTTACATCGGTGGGGGGCACGGAGAAGGCCATGGGCTACACCCAACATCTGTTGCAGTTGATGTTTGGCGTGGGATCTGGTCCAAGTTTGATCTCCCACTTATTTCTCATATGCGTTGTGATTGGTGCCACCAACTACGACGTTTTGGTGGGTCAGTATGCTCTTTATCTTCTCGGTTTCAGGGTAGATAAGAGGACGGAGGAGGCCTAAATTAGGCCTTGGTGGTCTGCCGATGATGGCAGAAAAGAGCTCATTCCGGCTGTCTTTGCAACTAGCGTAGTGACTTCCACGGTGGACGCTATGCTCGGGGGTAGTGCTTTGGCATCCGATTTGCCATGTGGTTCTATGCTTTTGGAGGAGACATATGCTTTTATGTCGGGGGTAGCGGAATCACATGAGCACTGATCAGTGGAGATCCCTGCACGTCATTGCAAGGATCAACTTTCTCTATGAGAGACTTAGTTGGAGCTCACTCGTTGCAGTCAAGAGATTGTGGATGCTCTTCGTGCTCCACATCTCTCAGTGGACTCTTCTGCTCCGTTGTTGGCTCGTACTATTTAGTGGCGACCACCGAATGAGGAAGTAACCCTCGTGGAGCTATTTGCCAATATCGGTACTGGGCTTGCGGCTGTCTTAGAAGCCGGACTCAAGGTACAACGGTATATCTCCGTGGATAGTAGCTTTGCAGCCAACCGTGCCGCTCACCATTACATTCAACGTCTTTTGGCATTGTATCCGGAGCAATTACCTCCTTCTGCGATTTGAGAGTGTTTTGGCAACTTGCCACGTGATGTGACGTTGATCAGTGAGGATGGTCTTCGTTGGGTAGGTCACGTGGACTTGGTGATTGCCGGATGGCCTTGCCAAGGCCATTTACGGGCGGGTAGTGGACGTGGAATATTGGATGATCCACAGTTGGGTCTCTTTGCAGACTTTCTTAGGCTCATCGAGTGGTGGATTACCCACCAATCGACGCCACCAGGGTAAATTTTTGAAAATGTACCCACATTAGGGATACATGGACGAAGGTGGGTGAGGATGGGGCATACATCTATCACCTTCTTGGTCCCCCCACGTTTGCAGATGCCACGGCGTTGGGCTCTTACGCCCATCAGCCACATTTGATTTGGACGAACCTGACATCATCTGCGACGCTCACCTCTGCACTTGCTCAAGTGCAACGGCCCGTGCACTGTGAGATTGATGACATCTTGGACGACCATCGTGCTTCCATGGAGGTTACTAAGGATGATGAGCCACCATTGGCCGTGGTGAATGTCGTACCACGAACTTTCAAAAAAAATTTAATTAGATAGTAAGGAGTGTTAAAATTGAGCAAAATAGTTAAGTATGAGGGTTAGTACTAAACTAGAATTGGTCTTGGAGGAGGCTATTGTGTGAGTGGTGGCGGTGAGCAGTTAGATTTGGATATTTTAGATCAATAATAGTTTAGACGTAGATGAAGATTTAGAAAATCAGAAATTTCCAAAATATTTTACTACTAATTGTACAAATTCTTTATAATACATTATTTATAGTACAAATTCTTAAATTCATCCTCTATTCATAAGTTCTATTTTTCCCTAGTGAATAATAATTCACGGTCATAGGCACTCCTATTACTCATGAATCGCTAAATTTTTTATAAATCCGAACGATGTACTGCAAATTTTATTTTTTTTGCTCACTGCTCACCACTCACAGCTCACAGAATAGCATTCCCCTATTAGTCTTCAATTAGGATTAGGGAAAGGGGATTGATGGACTACGTAAAATACCTTAAGAAGAATAAGGAATGAGCAAGGCCCATGACCAAGGCCCATGACCGGGAAGGAGCTGGGACATAACCGGGAAGGAGCTGGGACATAACCGGGAAGGAGCTCGGAAACGAGGCAGGAAGGAACTCGGTAAAGAGCTAAGGAGGAGTCCGGAGGAAAGCGACTGCAGTAGCGAGGGAGCCCGGAGTCCGGAGGAAAGCGATTGCAGCAACAACAAGCCTGGAGCCCGGAGGAAAGCGACTGCAGTAGCAGCAAGCCTAGAGCCCAAAGAGGAGCGACTGTAGCAGCGAGCGAACCCAGATAAGAGCGAGCCCGGAGAGGAGCGCCTGTAGCAGCAGCGAGCAAGAGCCCATGGAGAAGCGACTGCAGCAACAACAAATCCAAATGGAAGTAGCTGCAGCAACAAGCCCGGAGTCTAGAGGGAAGTGCATGCAGCAACAAACAAACCCAGAGCCTGAAGAGGAGCACGTGCAGCAGCAACGAGCCGGAGCCCAGAGAGAAACGACTGTAGCAGCAGCAAGCACGGAGCCCGACTAAGAGCAGCAAACCCGGAGTTTGGAGAGGAGCGACTGCTGCAGTAGCGAACCCAAAGAGGAGCGACAACAGCAGGGAGCCGAAGCCCGGAGGGAAGCGACCGCAACAGCAACAATCTCGGAGGCAAGCAATTGCAACAACAAGCCCGGAGGGAAGCAACTACAGCAACAAGCTCGGAGCCTAGAGAGAAGCACGTACAGTAGCAAGCAAACTTGGAGCCCAGAGAGGAGCGCGTGCAATAGCAATGAGCTAGAGCTCGGAGTAGGAGCTGGAGGGAAGCAACTGCAGCAATAGCAAGCCTGGAGCCCGGATAAGAGCAGCAAGCCTAGAGCCCAGAGATGAGCGACAACAGCAGCAAGCCTAGAGCCCGGAGAGAAGCAACTACAACAGCAACAAGACCGGACGTGGAAAGAAGCGCTTGCAAGAGCGAAAAAGCGCGGAGCTTGGATAAGAGCAAAAAAGCGCGGAGCTTGGATAAGAGCAAAAAAGCGCGGAGCTTGGATAAGAGCGAGCAAGTCTAGAGCCTGGAGAGAAGCGGCTGCAGCAGCAGCGAGACGAAGAGAGGAGGAAAGCAGCTGCAGCTGCAAGCAAGCCTGGAGCCCGGACAAGAGCAAGGCCGGAACCGGGCCAGAATTGGAAAGAGTTCACAACGACGACCAAATGACGTCCGGACCTTCTTTCAACCCTACAATCTCCATGATCTCTCCTATCATTCTTAAGGATCCTCTTGAGCTCGGTGAAGCAATCACCGGCCGTGCCGGTACGCGGTGAGTCTTCTACGGTGGAAAAGGAGACCACGGAGTTTGATGATTGGCCTTTTGGATTTGGGGCCACATCATACCGGTGCCGAGGCACAGAGGGCACAAGCGTTCATACGTTTGTATCGTAGTTGATTTGCCTTTACTCTATGTGATTTGGAGGGCTATAGAGGCAAACCGATACACATCCAATTGGAAGACAACCACATGATCTTCCGACAACTGTACAAGCTTAGTCTTTCCGAGAAAGTTGGGGTTTAGACTCATTGTTAGCAGTTGTTGGCCGCCAGCTTGATTGAGCTCTCCAACGGCGAGAACGCTTGTGCTTCGGTTATGCCATCAAAGGAGGATATCTTTGGCAACTAGACGGAGAAGCAAATGTGTGGGGATTATAGGCCGGTTAGTCACAAGACCAAGTCAGATCGGTATTCCATGCCCACGCCGGAGAAGTTGTTTTATGTGGTGGGCCACGCTATAATATTTACTACTCTAGAATTGCAGTTTGGTTATCTCGAATTACCATTAATGGTGGATAACCGGGTAAAGAATACATTCTAGGGAGTTGATCAGGATAGGAGAGATCAATTCTACCATTGGAAGTTTCTTCCATTTGGCCTCAAGAACGCACCCGTTGAGTTTCAGAGGGTGATGGACCGTGTGTTGACCAGTTTACCGTTTGCCCGATGCTACATTGATGATGTTATCATATTTAGTAGTAGCCCACAGGAGCATGTGAGGCATCTTCAAGCGGTGTTCAAGAGGTTACGCCAATGGGGATTGCGCTTACACCGTGGCAAGTGCAAGTTCTTCTATTAGTGGTTGCCATATTTGGGACATATGATTGTTCTAGGGGGTCTTGGCGTGCAGTAGGCCAAGGTGGATGCTTTGCAAAAGATTCCTACCCCAACCAACGTGTCACGACTTCTAGCTTTTCTTGGCTTGGCAAAAACTATCGTCGGTTTGTCAAGAACTTTAGCTCGATTGCTAAGCCGTTGACAATTCTTAGCGGAAAGGATCAACCATGGACTTGGAGACATTTGTTACTTTGAAGCTAATTTAGCTCAGTTCAGCGCCTGTGCTACAACATCCAAATGCTACACAATCCTTTTAGTTGCACACAGACTGGAGTGTTGTGGAATTGGGAGTTGTATTGACTCATTAGGATGATGAGGATCGAGAGTACGTTGTGGATTTTGCTTCTAGGAGCAACAACAACGCGGAGTCCAACTATTCGCCCTATGAGGGAAGGGCTTTGGTTGCGGTTTGGGCAATAGCCCATTTGAGTCCCTATTAATATGGGCAACGATTTACGTTGGTGAGTGACCATCAGCCTTTGAATTGGCTTATGGAGTTTCACAAGCTTACTAGCAAGTTCGCCAGGTGGATTTTTTTGTTTCAAGAGTATGACTTTGGGGTTGTACATCGGGCGGGCATCACGTACTTAGGTGCAGATGGTCTATCTTGCAATCCAAGTCCTTTGGAGGAGGATCTGACTGGTGCTACGTGGCATGGATACTATGACAAGGAGTCACTTCCAAGGTAGCATACAACGACTTATCTTACATTGTTGTGTGGCTCCGCATTGACGTTGCCTAATTTAACAACGGATGAGGAACCGGATAGGGCCCAAGTTGTTAGCGTTGTGTGGGAAGATGGTCCAGTCTTGCACAAGCAACAAGATAGGACACTTCTCCGAGCTCTTTTTGCTATAGAACGTGATAGACTTAGGCACCGTTGGAAGAACGGACTTCTATTTTGGATGTGGCCAGATGGGATTAGGCGCATAGTTCTGAGAACAAATAGAGGGCTTCGTTGATACGACAAGTACACAAAGACCTAGGACATTTTAGTGTGCAAAACTCATTTGATGTTGGGTAGCCAGTATAGGTAGACCGGCATGTATTAGCAAGTCGCCACGTATGTCTCTCGATGTGGAGTATGTGATCGGGTTAGATCTAGCTTCAACACTTTATCACCCGAGTTGCAGCCTTTGCCCATTATGGGCTAGGATACCGGTGGTCTTTGGACTTTGCTAGTCCACTTGTCGTGACTCCACACTGAGCCAAGTATGTCTTGGTGATGGTGGAGTATTTCAGCAAATGGATTGAGCTCGTGGCTCTTCCGCAAAACTCTTCAGGGTTGGCAACCATGGCATTCTTTGACTGGGTGTTGGCTCCTTTTGGAGCCCTAGCTGAGATTTTGATTGACCAGGGGCGTGAGTTCCTTGGAGCTTTCAAAGCTTTGTGTACCAAGGCTATCATAAACCATCCTACCACTTCTCCGGATCACCTGGAAGCGGACGGTTTGGCCGAGCGTGTGGTTCAGATTGCGAAGCGGGGCCTACGAAAGTACAGATTACTATTAGGTGGCCACTGTGATTAAGATCTGATGATACAATGCATCACCATGGGATACCAGTTTAGCCGACAGGCTTCACTTGCTACTTTTAGTCCGTATCAATTGTTGTACAAGTGGAGCCAATTTTACAAAGTTCTGTTCGGTAAAGTTGGCTCCAGTTGTGGATTTGGCAAACCAGAGGTGAGGGCCCACTCTCTACGAATCAAGCGGGGTTCTTCAAGCAGGCTATGCCCATGGCCATGGAGAACTTCTCAATCGTTAAAACCGTGACACCTTAATGTATGCTCGCTTTTGTTGTGGTACCTACCAACCACAACAACAACGTTTCTCCATAGAGGAATATGTTTTTTTGTAGGGTGAAGCGCCCACGACGTTGGAAGTCAAGGCTCGTAGATGATGGTTGCGCCATAGCCAACCCAATGTTAAAGAGTTAAAGCATTTCTGTGTTTTTATTGTCTCACATACATACATACCACCTCAATATTCAAATTGCCTGAAACTAAGTGCAATAATGCTTGAACTTAAGTGCAATGACAAGGTCGGAATTCGGTACCAAATGACTCATGAACAAATCTGTAAACAAATCCGAAAATGTTGTCACCATTCTGAGTGTGCATACCCTACCTTCACACTGGCTCAAACGCGGCGTTGAGAAAGGCCCACTTCAGACCAGCGATCAATCTACGAGCCTGCATTTCCTGTACCAATGATATGCAGGGATCCAGCACTGATTGATTCTCCGGGCAGGAGCCCCTTGAAAAGAAAATACTTGCATGAGGGCCGAATGAACCATCAATCCACGGCGAACGAGTCCTACAACTCCCGTTCAACTCCTTCATACACCAACCGAATCCCCGTGTGGAATGAAGCTGACTCCGATTATTTGACGCCTGCGGTTACCATATCATTGGCTCCCTGGCCACTACAAAGCGCTCCTCTCGACCTCCAGTTTCTTCAAGCCACCGCCACATGTGACATGAGTAGCAGTCTGCACAAGATCCTGCATTCAACATCAACCGTTCTGTCTGCGTCTTGTTTTTGCAGCACGTGCAGCTAGCGTTCTCTGATTCCAAGATGGCGAGACAGTCCCTGAGGTTCGTGCTGGTTTTGGTTGCAGTGGTCCTGCTCTGCACGTCCATGGCGGCGCAAGTGAGTGCGCAAGCGCCGTCTCCGGCGCCGTACATACGAGGATCTGCCGCCTACACTAGCCCTGTTGGAGCTCCAGACGGTGCTCTAGCTAGTGCTCCGGCAGAGCCGTACGCGTCGGGTCAGGCTGATGCTCCAGCTGATGTTCCGGTGGGGTCACCGACATATTCTTTTCCGGTTGGGGATTCTTCGGGTTACGCTCCCTTGCCCGTGGTATCTGGATACTGATTTCGCACACTGAATATAGGGTATGTCGATTTACAGAATCTGCAGTGTTTGTCGTTTGCACGACGATGGGTTCGATGGCCGGCACACATTCTAGGTCCCTTTAGGTGTCTACAATAACGATTGGGGCTCGACCACAGTAGGTGACATGGGCAGCCTTAGAAGAGATAATGGCATAGGACTGGATCTCTGGTCTCATGGAGACCGCAATGTGTGCTCATTTGATACCAGTATGAATAAAGTTGGGATTCAAGCTTCTTTCGGATTCGGGAAAGAGGCATGAATTCCAGAACTGAATAAATTTGTTTGTGAACCCAGTTGCTTATTTTGGGAAACTTACTTCGTCGGCGCTAGCTGGCTTAATTTTGATTGGAGTCTTTGGGATATTATCAGGGAGTGAGCCTCTGGCTCCGTTTTGTCTGCGATCCATATAAATCTAAGGAAGGATCAGTGGTTTTGAGGACGCTTACGTTAGCCTTAGCTGAATCCGATCCCTGGAATTCTCACTTGTAAGACAGCAAGATAATTTACCTGTGTTGAGTATGAAAAGAGCTTACCCTGTCAGAAGTGCTGATTACTGCTTTATGGTGGCTTTTGGTAGAGTCGGAAGATTTGTGCAAATTTTGAAACATGCATATTCTGAGTGCACTTCAAACATTTTAAACCGTATTGCTCAATGAATGATAGGACATGAAATGACAACGTGAAAACTATCTATCAATAACCTTCTCGCTTCTCTTAAACGTTTCCAAGTGGTCGTACTATGGCAGCTACACATACTTTCACATTCAAGTTCATATCAAGCTATATATTTACTCCACGAAGCGTATCACGGCAATGTACATCCTGCTTGAACGTGCTGCTCATAACCAGAGATACGTTCCTTTCATTGTTCATTACAGCACAATGTGAGCAAGGCCCCTGAGGACGAAACCTAACATAACGAGTCACGTGCCGAGTCTTACACAATGAATCGTTGAATTTCAGTTACACCAATCCATGATGGGACACGTGTTCACAAATACTTCGTTGCCCCATTGGACTAGTAGATACCTTTCAGAAAAGGTGTCCACCCTTTGACGAGAAGGTATTCAAAGAGATCCCTGAAGAATGCACGGAGTACAAAGCTCATTGCAAAATAGTACAAAATATGATCACAAGTTACCATTAACCACAATTCGCTGTTTCTACTCATGGGGCAACTATTTACATCACCCACTTGGATCGGAGACATCAACCGCGCTGATATATTTATTCCATATTTCTGAGAATATCACATGCAGATGTTTGTAGTCGTTTTCCACATTCTCATGGCAGCTTCACATTAAACCAAGGTCAAGAGGCGTTGGTGTCCACCAATGAGATTGCGAGAATGGCCAAAGTTTGGCCTCTCGGACTTCACACCAAAGGCCAAAGCCCGAAGGCCGTTGCCCTCTATTGTGCCTACATGGCTGCACTTTTAGAGAGTTTTGGTGCCAAAGTGTATAGAAGACAAGTTTAGTGCATGTACCTTGTCATCCGTGCACACCCAAATTTAACCAAAATGAAAGGCACTCTAGTGTATCAACGTACTTTGTTTAGCTCTTTGACATGCTTTTCAGGTCATAGAATATACACCTGCACTGTATATTTTTTCGTCTCTAGTGTATCATCATGTGGACAGTTTGTCGTAACCATTCAGCTGTGTCTGTAAATACTTGGAGATGGCCTCGATATACTACTCAGTCTCACTTAAAACCACTTAAAACCACTATTGGATCAGACCGCATTGAAGACACTAAAAGGGATGTACGTTAGTGTTCATACTATAGTGTAGTGTGTTGTATTGCTAAACTATGAAAGGTATTATATGGTTCTAACATGCGTCCAAAAATACCTTGGTCTTGTCTATGGAGATACTGATATACCATTCTGGTATCTCTGGTAGGCCTCGTTGTATGAGCGGTATACTCAAGCACATCGGGAGGCCTCTTTGAGTATGCGTGCATTTGAAACACTACAACCATATTTCGTAAAGAAATGCAAGGAGAGGAATGTTTGTTGTTGTAGGTACGATGTGAAACTTGACTTGTTGCGTCAAGGTCTACAGTTCCTTAGAGACACAACCAAAGGTTTCCAAACGAGTATTTCATGCCATTGTAGATGTGTTGTTTGTAGTCCGGAGCTTGATGTCTCATGTGCAGCGCATTTGACATGCGTAGACGGAGTTATTAAGATGTGGGAGTCACCTATTTGTCCTAAGGGAGAGGAGGAGGAATTCCACCATATGGAGTGTTTGATGGGTGATTGTCCAAGTTGTGGGGGCCATACCTGGCCCATTTGCCCCCTCTAGAATGCGGGATTCGGGTTTCGATTCAAGTGGAGGCGTTTCGACATGCATGTCGTGGGCGTCGGTGATGATGGGAGGCTGAAGAAGTGTATAGATAATAGGAGAAGTGTATATGGACACTTCCCCTATACAATTCTTTGAGTACATGTTGCCTAAGCTCCATAGATTTATTACTCACAACTTTGTGGCGAGATGGCAGGATGTGCAGTGCCGCAGAAGCATGGAGGAGCTTCCGGAAGGGGTCATTCTTTCACACGTGGATTTTGCAGAGAACTACACTTTTGAGATTCAAAATGAAGTTCAAAGCATGCATTGGCACTCATCCGAGATCACCATATATTGGTGCACATTAGGTACTGGTACGTGCCTGGCTCTGAGAGTGTTGTGAAGGAATCTTATTTCTACGTTTTTTATGATAGGACACACGACACTATATTTGTTCAATAGTGCTTCCTGAAGCATTGGGAGTAGCTACGCGAGCGTGGTGCCAAGGTCAATAGGCACTGGGTGTGGAGTGACGGCTGCACAAGTACTATACCTTACTGTATATATTTATCGTACCACTTCTCTACTTAATATACTCACCTTCATACTATCTATGCTTGTGAGGTCCTTCGCTAACCAATTGTTGTTCATACATATCAATGAGGAAGCTATACATGTAGTATGTGTAGGATGACACGTACTGCTAAAGACGTAGATCATACTAAGCTGGTACCATTACAATCTGTGCTTAGATTTTAATAACTCCTCTGTAGTACTAACCTATACACATACTAAACCAGATGTGTATATAGATAGAAAGTGAAGGCCTTGACATACTAAATTGGAATTGATATATATTCTTTTAAGAATATGACACAGTCTTGTATATTCCTTTGCATGTGTACAACAGTATCAAAGTAATTTTAAACACAACTCACACACTAGTAGATACTATGTATAGGCTTTTACATAGTAAATGCATAGTTGTATATACTCTCTTAAGATTTGAGTATACTACTCTACTCCTTTCATACTCCCGTTCAGTATATAAGTTTGTTCTAAACATGGCAGATGTATAATTAGATACTTAGAAAAGGCTATTACATACTGCTATGCTTCTACAACAATACCTATATGGTGTATTCACTCTTTGCATGTGGAGTGATGGTATGCAGGAGAGTTTAAGGGGGCCCGCTCCATGTATTTTGTTAGTAGATATCCAAGACTAACGGGCGGATGTGAAATGGAGTGGAGATTCTTCGGAACTGGCCATGGGAAAGGAAAGTGGGATGGAGCGGGCGCTGTAGTGAAGCGAGCGTTGCGAACAGAGCAACTCCACAACCCTTGGCGCAAGCTTCAAGACGCGAGGGATGTAGTGGACTTCCTTGATGAGACGTTGGGTGGACTGGTGGAGAGCTCAATTGTAGAAGGGAAAATCGTTTCACATCGGTTCTTTCACCACATTGCCGTATTAGCTGTGGATCGGCGACAGCCGCACCATTGTCACACCATTTTGGGATCGAGGAAGTTTCATTCCGTTTGAGCACTGTCTGTGGTTGATCCTACATCACTAATGGTACGCGATTTGTCATGTTACTATTGCCATTGCTTGGATGGCACATGGACGGCGTGCGAGAAGGTGGATCATGTGAAACCGTGGAGGGTACTAGTCAGGCTTTTGCCTCTGGACATGACCTTTGCGAGGAAATGGCGCAACAGGGGCAACGGATTCAAGAAGAGGAAGACGCCTGGGACTATGCCATAGTCGAGAGTCTTGGGGACTTGGTGGATGTTGGTGACAATTTTGCCATTCTTGCGGGCGAGGATAACCAGGAAGGCGCGGAGTTCTACATACTACAGTGCCAACGACAAAAACAGCTTGTCAGGGAGAAATTTGTGTGCATATGGGGAGGTGAGTTTGAGGTCGGTCAACACATCATTGTAGGCACTTACTATCAAAAGTGGGGTAACAGTCCAAACTCCTACGTATTTTTGAAAAAATCTAGAGCTGCGCATGTAGATGCAACTTTAGTTACTGCTTGTAAATTTCAAATGGTTCTGGCGTTACATAGGGTCAAAGGTGGTGACCCTCTGTACCAACTTCCTCATGAGTCCATTGATGTTATTAGGACATCAATGGAGAGTTTGTAAGCTTTCAATGGATTTGAGCACCTCATGGTATATAAACTGAAGGATTTACAATCTTATGGTATATATGAAGAGGTGTGTTTTAGGAACGTCTGGTATACAGAATGGAGTAATATAGAAGCTTCCCGGTCTATTGGATGGTATGTTCAAACATATTATGATTTGGATGTACCATCTTATGGTATGTGTTGGAGAAGTATAATGTGTATACTAGTATGGTAGAACATATGGTATAAAGGGCAGGGTTAGTTGAATGCCCATAGTTGAACATGTAGAGGACTCCACTAATCGAAGTTATGCGTGAGTGTGCGTTCGAATGCCACGTTTTCTGTAGTGGACATTTGTCCAATTTTACAATTGACATGAGTTCTAGTAAATATCGTAATTTCTCTAATGTTGACGACTCCTAGGATCACGGCATAGCCTGCTTCCACACTTGCGCACAAAACTGGGAACTTGGTTTATTGTGTCTTCAAAATCAATCCCATAGTCCCATGTGAGTTCTTCACCCGCCGCTATGTGCTGGTTAGTAAAGAATGCCACATGCTTCGAAAGAACGCTTGGATCAGTGGTTGTATTTAACTTCCATAACAAATTTTGTTGTTTCAAAAGGATAAACATCTCAATGAGTAAACATAGAGTAGTTCGTGAGAATAGCCTCTGAAATGCGTTTCAATTATTACTGGAATCTGCAACAGGTTTGCATTGTATCACCTGGGCACAGAAACAACCGAATGCAAATAAATGAACACTACATTTGCTTGTATAGAAATAAACTTTGAACGAACATTATGCGCAATGTTAATTTCATGTTTGCCTAACCTCTGATTAAGAAACGTGGAGACATTTCCTTCATTGGTGGCATAAATTGACACGCACTCCTCATTGCGTAATCCATCTTCCAACTTCCAATCTGCATCCAAGTTCAATTCATACTTGCCATCCGCGCCTCTACGATTATCCAACTCGTGGCTAGATAACACCTCTCCCACAAATTCAAAGATAAAGGCACCTATCGGTAAATCTTCCAAGGTTCTAATGCCCCACTCTTTATTAGTGCCGATCCAGAATACCTGCAATCAGATTGTCACGACATGCCCGACCCTATATTTAGCCCTCCCTTACATAGTATGTGTATTGGGAAAAGGAGAGCAAAGGGGAGAAGGATGTCCATAGATGAACCAAGTAACTTTTAACACACCTGGAGTTTCCACGTCATTCCCTTCTGCACTACACGATTGAAACAATCGGAATTGCAATAACATGAAGGCCTACATTCTTTTATGAAGGTTCGCGATATGTGGCCAATACATCGGCCTCGCATACAATTAGAACAATTGTCACTATCACAGAATTCATACATATCCTCATCAAGTGGGAAAGTCTCCCTCAAGGCCTGCAAGAAATTATTACTAATTTATTAATCAAAATATAACATCGGATGCATCATGAATAAGGAACTAATGGAAGGGGAGGCAAATATTAAATCCCTTTACCAGCTTACCATTTCAATGTAGTGCTCATGAAGGAGGCCGTCCCTACCGTACAATGCACAATCAGCAGCAAAATAAGCACACTTGCATGTGTTGCGCTTCCCCACCCCGCATGCAGTAGTGCAGTTCTTGCAACCACTCCATCGTGATGCAATCGCGTGGACGAAGCTATCTCGCGTGCGGTGAGGTGTGAGCGGTGAGCAGTGAGGTGTGGAACTCCGTTCCCACATGGGGCCGGAAGTTAACATTAAATTCCGGCCAAAACAAAAAAAAAGTAGTTAATTAGTTGGAATAATTCGTGTTAAAGACAGCCTATAGTCCTAATGCAGAAATAAAGTCTAATAGGCCGGACTGTAAATCCTAATTAAGCCTAAAACTGTTAAAAGCAGAGCCGAAGTTGTTACCGGAATTCTGGGGCTGGCACTTATCCGGAACCGTTAGCCGGAAAGGTCACCATCAACTGTCATCATGATTCCGTACTAACGGCCGAGCTACTTAAGGATGGGGTTTGGGGGGAGAACTCTTTCTTTCATTTCTTCTTTGCGTGTCAAGGGTTTTCGCTCCAACTCTCTCTTCCTTCCTTTCTCGCTCTTTTCCTCCCTCACTCTTACGGTTGCTCGAACCGCCTGCCATTAGGGTTTAGAACTAAGGCAGTTAGAACGGACGTGCGTCCGTTAGGAGAGCTTTTGTGAGGTCGGTGCGTGCAGGGACTACCTTGAGGGACTGTGAGGTTATAGGAAGCTTTCATGAAGTCTATGCCGATGGCAAAGAAGAAGAGGACAGATAGAGATGGGCGCGGCCGGAGAGACGAGGAGCCGGCAGTGGTGCTTCCATCCTTCGCCCGCATCCTTCCGGACATCCCCGAGGACCAGGACGAGTTCAACCTCCTGAAGTCGAGCCTGCAGACAATGGGCTGCGGGGGTTTGCTCGAAGTTCCATGGGGCATGCGGGAGGAGGTCTACGTCCGGGAACTCATAGGCACCCCGGACGAGAAGTACAAGGGGCTGCTAAGAGCCCATATGGAAAATTGGGGAGTCCTGGAGTGGTCTCAGGCGTATGACTTCCGGGGCGGCCGCACCAAAGTAGTAGAACGGCGGGACGAGTTCCTGACGGACGAGTTTGCCGGATCGGCGGACCTGAAGGACGGCTACAACCTGCAGGACCTTAAGCACCTGGACGTCCAGCTTGTGCTAGGGTTTTTAAACCCTATCTTCCATCCGGAAAAGCCGAAGCGGGTGGTAGCAAAATGGGCCTGCACCTTCCTCGGGGCACTCCGGGAGAAGATAGTCGTAGACTAGGGGACGCTCAAAACGGACATGATCAACCGTCTTCTAGCCAACCTCTAGAGGGTGAAGAAGACGGCAACACCCTTGGCATCCTATGTGGTGCACCTCTATGTGCACCACCAGCAGCTCACCCCAGCAGAAATCCGGAAGTATGACGAGGTCCTCAACTTCCAGAAGTACGGAAGGGACGAGTCTGAAGAGGAAGAATCCGGAGAGGAGGAGCCAGCTCCGGAAGCAGCCACCACCAGCACTCTGGAAGGCCGGAAGGCCCCGAAGAGACCTCGGGGGAAGGAGCCTGAGACGGAGAGTCCGGGTATCCGCAGCTCATCCGCGTCATCCGGAGAAGACGAGTCCGGACCCTCAAAAGGGACCAGCCGAAAGAAGAGGAAGGTGGACCGGGACGACTCCAAGGGTCGGCTCAAGCTGATGGATGAGCTCACCCGCGACATTGGCTGGAGGGTTGGACTCCTTAAGGAGACCAACTACATCATCACCAGCAGCGTGGAGCAAATCTTCCGGAGTCTGGGCGTTGAACGGCTGGAGGACGCCATCAATAGCGTGGAGGAACTCCGGAGCCGGGAGGTGGGCACGAAGGCGCTGCACACCGAGATCGCTTCTCTGTACAAGGCAAGTAATGATATGGAGCGGAAGATGAAGCAATACCTTGCGGAGGTAGCTCTGGCGGTGACGGCCCGGAAACTGGCCGAGGAGAAGGCCAACGCGTCTGCAGCAGCCCTACTGGAGGTCCGGACCGCCCTGGATATTCCGGTTGACGTGGTCAACCGGAGCCGGCTCTTCACCGAACTGGTGGAAAAGAAGGAGAAGGTCACCCGGGCTAACATCATCAGGTTCTTCCTCGATCAGGCGGATAAGATAGGACGGACGTGGGAGCAGATGAAGCTGCTGGTCGACAACATCGTCGTGGAGTTTCCGGAAGAACCAGCAGCACCTGGACCGGAAGGCACCCCGACCACAACACGAACCGTAGGCCCTCCGGAACCACCAACCAAGACCACTCCAGCTCCGGGCACTTCAGCAAATCCGGAGTCTCTGGACACTCTGTCACCCCAGACGCCAGCGAAGGGCATCGTACTTCCCAATCCAAGTACGAGCGAGATCCTGAAGACCTTCCGGATATCATGTCGCCACCTAACATGCGTCTGCCAGATCCTCCGGCGGAAGGCGACCTCCTTGTCCCACCAAGGTCCGTCTCCCGGAGGTTGGCGTCCGTACCAAGGAGTCCGTCCGGAAGTTACAGGGACTTGGTCCAAGAGACCAGGTCAGCTTCTGCGGCGGAGACACCGGCACCTCCGATTCCGGAGGATCACCACAATAGCCCCCTCCACCGCCGGACGCCAGTACTCCGGTGGTGGTTGTTCTTCCAACAGCCGGACCATCGACCAGGAAGACCAACCTTTCACCGGCAATTTCAAAGAAGGCAAAGGGCAAGGCGCGCGTTCCGGTGGAGATCTCCCCCTCCCGCCGGAGTGGGAGAAATCGGGGCCCAGGTGCTCCCACTTAGGATTAGTTAGATTTTATGTTTCTTTTTCTTCTTTTCTCAGGGTTAGAGTCCGGATCAGCAGCGACTAACGATGGGGCCCCAAGTGCACCCGGATGCTGCCGGAATCACTAGCCAATTTTGTAGTTAGAGTAGGAATTCCGGAGGCCGGAACTGTTCCGAGGTTTTAGGATTTGAGATCCGATCTGGGACTTTTCCGGATTTCTCGGATCTTTTAGATAAGATCTAGCGGATTTTCCGTATGAGTAGGTAGAAGGAAGTCTGAATTTAGAGAATTTAGAGAGTACTTAGTAGGGAGGTTTTGGAAAAAACCTCTTATCTTGTCTTCTCACTTGGAAATACACATTACTTTTCGTACCAGTCTTGCTATCTCGTACTTGTAAGTGGTGTGTGGGACTTCGTGAGTAGCAGATCCGTTATTGTGGGTATAGTTGTGTGAGTATTTCTTCCGGATGAGTGTAACTCATTGTTTTGTCGGAGGGGGAAGCTATCAAGGTCGGTGTCAGGAGAATGCCCGGGAGAGCTGGAGAGAGCTATTGCAGAGGTGTTTTTGGTCGTCTCCAGGGTCCGGAAGTAGCCAGGAGGGGAAGAGATGAACTGCAGAGGTATTCCTGGTAATCTCTAGTTCACGGAAGAAACCGTGCTAAACTGAATTCCGGTCAATACTGGAGTCCTTCCCTAAAATAGGAAAAAAGCCTGATACCAATACCTAGACGGAATAACCATAGTGAATAGTGAGTCTCTGTTCCGGAGAATTGCAACCGTATCCACCGGAATGTCGTTGTAGTCCGGATTAGTCTCTATGTGACCGCATCCGGAAGGCCTTCCGGATGTCGTGAGAGCCGACGTCTGGCAGCAGCAATCAAATTACCAGTTTGCAGAGTAGAGAGAGTGGTGTTCGGTCACTATGAGTTCCGGACAGTGGGTGCCTAGCCATTGTAAGACACAGGGCAGTGGGAAACCCAGCCACTTACACAAAACTCGCTTAAAAACTCCAGGAGACTCTCTGAGGAGGAACAAAGACTAATCAAACTACCCTCCAGAATTCCGGAAATTACTTTCCGGAAATCGTTGTTCATAATCCGGACTCCGGAAGGATCTGGACCTAACCTAAGTAAGTAAAGAATATAGCTAATTCGTAAACGAATTGTTGTATTAAGTTTAATATTCCGGAGTATTGGAAAGAAGAACATTAGGTCTCTGTGGGAACGAAACCGGAGCGGTTACTTTGGAAAGCACTTAGTGAGGATTGGGTGCATTCTGGAGGGATACTGTCTCTACAAACTGCAACATGAGGCATGAGCGGTGAAACGTGAACGGTGAGCGGTAAGAAAAAAGTTGGTAAAAAGTTTTTGAAAATTGTCACTTTTTTACTATATGAAAGTAATTTGTTTACTATACGAAAGTAACTTTTTTACTATATGATAGTAATCAGACTACAGGAACTGAACATTATGTTACCGAACATAATATGAAATAAGGATTCCAAGACGGCCTTGTGACCGAAAAAAGAGCACGACAATTTCATGGAAATGACCGTGGACCTGTAACAGGGTTTACGGTCCTTCAAAAAGTGTTTGAGGTCCATACTTGAACGACGGTCCGAGACGACCATAAACTACCCGGGGGAAAATGTCGGATACCAAGAAGAATGAAGTCTAGGGTTCGATTCTTTGTTGTAAAATCTTCCACTTTACGAGATAGGCAATAGTAGGAAATTGCAGGAACGACTCCTACCCCGGGGGGAAAAAAAAAAAAAAAAAAAAAAACTTTAAAAAAAAAACTGCCTCTAAAAAAATGCGAAAAAAGTGACAATAAAGAGAAAAATGAGTCGGAAAAAAAAGGAAAAAAGCGAAGATAGACAAAGTGAGAAAAAAAATTGTCAAAAAAACATTGAGCGATTCAAGAACAGTTCAAATTCTTGCCAATACAGCAGTGGCCCTGTAGTCTCATCGTCTCTTATATATTATAGAAAATAGGTTCAAGGGATACTTCGTGAAATCAAACACTAGGTGCAGCCCTCTTTCTGAAGCAAGACTTGGAGAACACGCTTAATCTCGTTGAAGCTAAAACTAGGGGCGTGCATAAAGACATCCACCTCTGGATCTAGTTCACAAACAATGGTGAAGATAAAATAAAGGTGTTTGCAATAACACCACTGAGGACGTCTGCCAAGAGACTTGCTGGACATCTCCTTGAAAGACAGGCAGCCACAACTAGGAAATTGACTGATAGAGATCATGTACTTTGAAACCTTAGTTATGGATTTGGACTCGAACGAGAGAATGCAGCGAAAGGCAGGGTCAAGGAGCATAAGAAGGTTACTGACTTTTCCAATGGTAAGATGAGGTGATAACGGTCGATTAATTTTCGTGTTTTTAGTTGACTTTGATTTTGACTCAAGGTGACAGGATTTGAACCTGTGACCCTCTGTACCCAAAACAGATGCGCTAGCAGACTGCGCTACACCTTGTCTGATGTTCCTTAATGAATATTTGATAAATGCTTAGACTGTTTGTTATCAAGCAACATACAAAAAAAACTAAGACTAATAAAAAACTATATTTTTAACGCCACTGAAAAAAGCACTACCATCTCGTTCAGTTTATTTTTTGTTTGAAAATATTTTTTGGTGGACGTTTATTATTGTTTCAGCTTTTTAATGCTCGCTCGAGACCATAAGGGCAAGTCGGTCATTGTCCGCCTTATTTATAAAGCCAAGTATTCAAATAATATATTATTAATCTTTCAGTTCTGTTATTAATTAAGTAATTCCATGAGGAATAGCTTTCGATTCTTGGAAACCGAAAGCGCAGATGCGCAGGTGTTCCGATGTCTCGTGGTTGACGCCTTCGGATTCCGGCGGACGTTCTTGCCGAATCTCCGCTTCGAATGCTCATATGAGTTCACCGGAGTTAGAACAGATTTCAGGTCAAACAATGCACCATCCTGAGAGAACAACTTCCGAGGAGAGAGCATTACGCGTTCGGCGAGTCGAAAACCTGCATTTCCAAGTCATTGAATCTCGGCCTTCATAAGGGACGTGCCAGATTTCACCGGCCAAACGTCCGGGACCGCTGGCTTGGAAATAATGCAGTCCCTCTTTGATCCCATCATACAGCGATTGAAGTCATCGTTACAGAAGAAAAACTGCATCTTTTCAAGCCGCGTCTTCTTATAGTTCTTCATCATGCCAGTGTAAGTTGGTGCGGTAGTATTCTTGTTATTCTGCACAATTCGAGCAGTACACTTCTTCTTCGTACCAGCCTGTTGTGCAAAACAGGCTTTCGCTGATGTCCTCGGAAGCCTAGCAATATGCCACTTGCTCTCGTCAGAGGCAGTCTCCAAGACACCCATATTATAGGTTACCCTTGTTGAAGTTCCTGGTCTAGGGGTACTGGCGAGGTTCATTGGAGCTTCCGCAGCTGTTGAATACACACAATCGTCAGTAGTAAGGTCCACGGTAATTCGTGAAGACGCCCTTGTCGCGACCCTAGGACATGAAACGCTGATCTTGTCTGGACGATGAGAATCGAACTCAGATCCAGGAGGAAGGTCTGGCTTCCGTTTCAGGGACAAGAAGACTTCCTCTCCTTCCAAATACGGAGGGCGAGTGCAAAACTCAACAGCTCTAGGCATGTTACAGAAAGCCTCATGAAGTGATTTTGAGTTCGCCGAACGCTGAGCAATCTGATGAGCAGCACGAAGTCGAAGCTCTTCCTTCCCAGGCCCTTGCCCTCCTCGCTAACCTTTCGAGTATTGATAGCAAGCCACGACTTGCATGAATGCCCGAACCATGTCATCGATAGTGGCAACGTATAGATCATTTCCACGTTTTCCAGACTGCTGCAACCACTTGTTGTAGACAGTCTCCGCTAAATTGTAAGATGGCATTTCTCCCAGTTCAAATTCTGAAAGTTCCTACAGACCTCAACAAGAATATAGGATCAATTAACTTGAATAAAATAAGCATAAAATCGGGATTGAGATCAATCCACAAGAGCAAGACGGCGAGGCTAGACTACGTATAAAGGAGTGAAACCAATATTCAGGTCCCACCTTAAAGAAAGAAAGAATTGAACGGTTTCCATTAGTTAGGACATTGCAATGGAAGAGGTAAACCAAAGGAAGAGGTAAACCAAAGGAAGGTGTGCCGTCAACGGCACATCCAAGTGCAAGTGTAAAAGACACAGGCCGACTGGTTTAAAGAAATTCCAGGAGAAGGAAGAGAAGACGGCGCAATAATTGTGAAGAAAGAAAATTGACGCAGTGAACTTGCCGAATCTGTTGTGCCGCTAACGGCACAGGAACATGGTGCCCCACATGAAGCGGTTTAATCTTAGAAGTCTGGAGTGCCCAATCCGTGACTTGAATTCGATGCCTGATGATGTTCATACAGCCACCATGTTCGTGTCACGGCTTGGGAGCTGGAGGTGTGCCGCCAGCGGCACACCTCCACATTGCAGGAAGTAACGGAAAGAATGCTCTGCATCGATTGGCATAAGAACTAGTTTGAGCATGATCAAAGGGGGAGTGAGGAAGCTCGATGGTGTGTTGGTAGCGGCAAACCTCCACAACGCCATGTAAAGGTGTGTACACCATCCAGCTTCCTCAGTCCCCCTCTGATAAGGCTCGAAAATGATCAAAGAAATTACATGCTCCATCCAAGATGTGGATAACAGAAGGTGTGCCGCTGGCGGCACACCTTCAAGGCGCAAAACTTAAGTCGGAGAGCTTGGTTTCTTGGAAGTCTTTGAACTCGGCGATAAACCTTATAGTTAGAACGCCCGAATTTGGATCGATGGCGATCAGATACTATCGACATCGATTTGAAGATTTCGTATACTCTGCCGATTGCGTTGTTGATAGGAACATGCCGTCAGTGTCAACTATATTGTGAGACCTTGGCTCGATTGAGGTCTGCCGCTGACGGCATACCCCACTTCCAGATCTTCTGCTTACTTAAGTGATCTTCGAAATCTCGGCTAAGGTGTGTTGGCTTGGGGTTTGCTAGCAGCGGCACACCTTTCTATGCATTAGGCATTCACACCACAGAGGTCACCGTGTAGGTCTACCGCTGCCGGCAAAGCCACTGAGCGATCGCCAAAAGACACACAAAAATCCACCTTGCCAGCGCAAGTTGTGGACACATCACTATGTCAATTCACTGAGTGGTCTTTGCGGGGCTTAGCTTAAGTGGTCTGCCGCTAACGGCATTGTCCATCTGTGTGATAGCAAGGAGGAATATGAAGAACCACAGCGCTTCGTTAATGTTCACAGCGTAGAGTCAGGAGTAATGCCTTTATCGTCACGACAAAATGATTAGTACAATAGGTTTTCATCTACACTTATAGGATATTAATAGCCCGTTCCTACTTGGATTACATCATACATGTGAATCTCCAATCCTTGACTTGAACTCTTATGTAGCATCTGTAGTCTGCCGGCAGCGACACTCCCTATGCCAATACTTCATTCTGTTTCAACTTAGCTCCGCTATTCTATATAGTTTTGCCAGATTGGACTTGATATGTGTTTTACTAACTTAGTAAAATTTCTACAGCAAGAGATCGGGGAAGCCGCAGCGGTTGCGCAAAGGAAATTTGCTGAGAAATTTCCAGATCGGAAAGAGTGGACTTCATGGAATGCGCACAACTTCGTCAGAAAGGTTGTGGAGAAGATGAAGTTATCCACCCTTTCAGAGCTTCAAAAGCAACTTCCAATTGCGGATCCCAAGCACACGCCCGCATTTTGCGGACAAGTAAAGCTTCATTACGAAGCTCATGAGGACGACGTAGAGATGACCCAGGAGAAGCTTTGTATACTCGCGACATCCGCCATGGATCCATTGATGAAAGTGAAATGGCTGCAGCGTTGGAACAGATGTGGAAATCTTCGAAAGTCTCTCAGGTTCCCAAAGTCTAAGTTCCCAGACAGTGAGTTCCATGATTGGCTTCACCGCGCTACTTGGTGGGCGCAGGTATGCATTTTTAAACATAAACTATAGCTTCAAAATATATGTATGAAACTGTGTTGTCATTCTAAATGAGTTAATTATTCTTGCAGCTGTCTATCGAAGCAGAGCAGCTGTTGGAAGGTTCACTTTCGGATATTGGGATAGAAGTCAATTACGACCGTGATATTGGCGAGCCCATCACACAAATTGCGGACTACACTGAGGAACTTCGGATTCAACTGTGGGATACAACATTCTATCGTGAATTCAACATGGACAAGGGCGTTCACAAGAACTATGAACATGCGGATCAGTGCGGGTTTACATTGGCACTGCGGCGTACGTTATACCAGTATTTCAAGTACATTCTGATGTCGGCAATGGCCGTGACCCGCAACCCTCCATTCTTTGGGTCCTACCTGGATCCCAAGAGCCCTTCCACGATGATATTTGAGGGAATCAAGGCTGATTGAGGTCCTCAGCACTGGGAGCGCTGCGGCTGGTATCTGGACTGCCCTGTTCAGAGTCCGCCTTATTTTGACATCTCATTGCCAGATGGCATTCAACCAGAGCTAATTGGTGTGGAGAGCAATGCACAAACGGCCGCTGCAACAACTAAAGCAAGGACTAAGGGCAAAGTTGCCGCGAAGAAGACTTGAGGATCTTCATCTCGTGAGACTGATGTCGCGGTCGTCATTCCCTTAGCTTTTCCCGCGGCCGACACCACTCAAGCTGCCGGTGAGAGCTCTCCAGATGTAGATTCCTCTCCGGAGATTCCGGTCTCCCCTCCGCCTCAACCATCCATGTGGTAAAAAGAAAGGCGTTCCATGACGCATTCTCTCTACCGAGTGCGTCAGCTCCCAAGATGGATATCAGAGTGGAGCTTTCTTCTCTCCAGGATATGATGAATGGTGGAAAAGACCCTTGTATGGTACGACTCAACGAATTCATGCTGAAGGTGAGCCACTTCATGTTTTTGACGCCAAATCTTTTGCTTTTCATCATGTTGTGCCAAATTGTTGATTGTAACTCGGATCTTTTTAATGTGCCGTTGGCGGCACTTTCATTCTGCACTTCTGATAGTTAATCAAACTCTCCAGTTTTGGTTAGTGTGCTTCAACAGTTTGTGAAGCTAGAAATCTTCAACCGTAGTTTGCACCTCTAACCACCCTAAACTGGAATTCTATGGGGTATAGCCGCTGTCGGCTTTGCCTTAAAGTATTTCCACAATTGAAGTCCAACTGTTGATTTCAAACCGGATCTTTTTAATGTGCCGTTGGCGGCCCTTTCATTCTGCACTTCTGAGAGTTAATCAAACTCTCCAGTTTTGATTATTGTCCATTAACACTTTGTGAAGCTAGAAATCTTCAGCCGTAGTTTGCACCTCTAACTACCCTAAACTGGAATTCTATGGGATATAACCGATTTCGGCTCTCCGCTAAGTATTTCCACAATTGAAGTCCAATTCTGATTTGGTGCATGCAGTTTTGTTGTTCCTAGTTACTCATTGTAATTTTTTTTTGAATTTATTGTTCTTGCAGGTTTGTCCTACCACATCGAACCAGGCCCGTAGCGCAGTATGTCCCCACCGTGGTTTTGATCTCATTCTTGGGGACATCCCTGAGGGCCTCTGGGTCCCATCTATTTCAAGGGATGCGAAAGATGTTCCAACCTGGAATGTTTATTCTGAACCTGTTGTTGAAGCCATCTTTGAATTTGCTGATTCGTTTCTTCATGAGATGGGATGCATTATGGTTTTCATCCCTAAGTCCGTACAGGTCCGCACCGACGTTCGGTCATACGCTGCAGCGTACGATTTCAAGTTACTTCGCGAGTGGTGGTGTGAACAAACTACCACTAGCATTGCCATCTGATCCATCCAAGAAGGTAAGTAATTATATATCCTCTTTTGGAGCTCCATATCATATTTACAATCCACCTAATTCTTATGTTTTGACATGTCATTTCTATTTCATACCCACCGATTCCGTATCCTCCTCTACGTGAGGAACGTGCTACCAATGGAGTCCTTTACATACATTGTGAATGCTCAGCTGACAAAGACTGGATGGGGAGTTGAAGAGACCGACGTCCTTCTCAATCACAACGACTTTGCTTCCCAGTCTATGCGCGGTAATGTTCCTTGGAGGGCTAGACGGGAGAAGGGCATCATCTTTTTCCAGATTCTATTCGAGGCCCTCACAAAACAAGGTGCGGTGATCTTTGATGCATTTGCATCTACAGGTATCGCTTGACCATCTATTAGCCTCTAATTTTCTACTTTGACTTCGTTTCTATTCTTTTTATGAACATTTCTCAACTTTTCTGATCCTCTAGGTAACTCCCTTCGCGCATGTCGCGCTGTTGGAGGCGTTTCGTGGGCTTCAAATCGGATAAGGCTGTATTTGAGGCGGTATTGAAGCCACTTTTTATGCCAAAGCCTCCGCAAGCCACTCCCGTTCAGCCCACATCTGTGGACCTCACCGTTGACGAAGATCCCCCAATCCGCAAGATCACCAAAAGAGACCGCTTGAGTAAGTCACAACATTTAATTTTTCTTCACATATTTCCTTTTCCTCTCATTTTAATTTGTGTTGTCTCATTCTGTTTCAATTTGATGGCGTTGGCAGCTTCACCGGAAAGGGACTTCTTGCTCCCTTCGTATGCGGGCCAAGCTGCCAACCGGATGGCCAACATAGTCTCCCCTTCCTCTACATCCACTTCCTCTAGTTCAGGCTTTAGTTTTATTGATTTTCTTGATCTCGAGGCACTAGAGGAGTTCAACATTTTCCTTTCATCGCCGGATAGTTATTGTAACTCCTCTTCCTAGTGAATTTTGATGTGCTACCCTATATCTTGGCAACAACTTTCGTGGTGACTTTGCATCTCAATCCAGTTCCCCTCAAAGATTATTTTTGTTCCTTGCGTTCTCATATTTGATATTTCTCTTCCCGTCTTGTTGTTGGTACTAATCTAGCACAATGTTCGACCCGTCAACACTCTTCCCCTAAACTCCTCTCTCTCGTAAACTATCGTATTATGCTTATATTCTTAAATCGTCATCCTCCCATGATTCCCACTTAATCGACGCCAATTCGAATGCCGTTGGCATCCCATCATTTGCCAACGCTAAACACCCTCACCCTTATTCTTTCTCTATCGCACATTATTACAATTTTCAAAATGTATCCTTCAACCTTGGAACTTCAATGATCCCCCAATATCTTTTTAGATCTTCATAGGACCGAAGTATTTCTTATTGCCCTTTTCGGTTCTGAGACTCTTCCATGTTTGGATCTTTGATAATCCTCCGATAACCTCTTTTGTTAACGGATATCATAGGAGTCTTGCCGGGTGTCATCTAATACTCAAATTCTGAGTACATCGTTGGGCTTCTTACAACGGACAACGTCCACGAATATAGGGTTTTCTCTGACCGGTTATCTTTTAGTCATTTCAAAAGATTTAATTCATTTCTCTTCAGGATAACAAATTAATCCCTATATTCAGGGATTTGGGGTCTCTTTTAATTTACTTTCAGGATAATTTTGGAAGTAAATGCTATTCAAATTTTTTACCCTTTATCGCTCACCGCTCACGTCGCAGCGCTCACCGCTCACCGCTCACCGCTCGCAAGATAGCATTCCCCGCAATCGCGTCGTGCTCTACACAAACAAGTCCATCAAGTGAGTTCTCTACGATGTACTGAAACTCATCCGGTCCCTGATATGGGTCTTCTTTGACAACCACGTCTATGGGGATCCGTTCAGCACCATTCGATAAGTCATAAGATTTCAACGCCCTATATGAGAAAGAAAATGTCCGGTATTATACAACCACCATATATAATATCCCTTCTACCGGAAGTGTTGGTTATCAACAACAATGATACAAGACACATATGTAGGTTCTTAAGAAACAAGGTGGAAAATACCCATGTGTCCGGTAGTACTCTAGACCAAAATATTCTACAGTCATCCGATTCCCATGTCAGTTCTACAGTAACATCTTATATAGGAAACACTCTACTACAATAGCTCATAGTATACTATGGTATACGCATTTACGATACAGTACAGTGTTGTATACTACAATTCACTATGCAGTATACTTTCCTATACTGAATATACTTCGGTCTACAAAATATACTTCCATATACCGATGTGTACTTCTCTATATTCCTATACAAAGATATGTACTGTAGTATACTGCATGTACCGCAGTATACCCGAGGTCGCCGCGGTATACTGTTGTTTGCGTAACAATAGTATGATGCACTAACCTCCAATATATTTTGACGCAATAATGAAAATAGGGTAGTACAAATGAGTCTTGATTAATCTCACAATGGTTGGAAGCAATACTCATAAGGACTTGAAATGCAAGGAGAATAACAAGTCCAATATTAGCAATACCTGAGCAAAATATGCAAACAACTTTTCCGGTGAATTGGTCTTCATAAGTTATCTTTCCAGAACAGAAAATTGACACACACCCGTCTTTCCCTCATGTATATACACTACTATCACCGACGGTAGAACCTTAACAAGCAAGCTACGCTAGGGAAAATGCGCACGAGCCGAAGTAAGTACCAATTTCAGATTCAAAACGTTAAGAATAAAGCTACTTTCTACAGGTTCTCTTTCCCTTTGCAGCCCTTCGCTCGCCACCTTCACAGACTCCGGCATCCTCAGTATCTGGAGGGTCGGCTTTCCTCCTCTTAACCGAGCTCTTTTTTAAAGAACTAGCCAAAACAATGTCCTTGGTACCTCCATCAATGCGAGTCTTCAGCTTCTCCTTTCCTTTAGCCCTCGTCAGGGCTCTACAGTCTTTGTCACCAACGATCGTAGCATCAGCAACAACGTTAGCCTTGGCAACAACGCTAGCATCCGGCGCAACAATATTAGCCTCCGCCAAATTGGAAGAGATCCCCTTGCCTCTGACGGCCTTATGAGCTTTTTTTGTCCTCAGCTCAGCGATCCTTTGATTACACTCCGCCCGTAATGCCGCCTCCGTCATCACAAAGTCCTCTCCATCTCGCACATCGGATTCACCTTCAAATTCATTAATTGTTGCAAGATAGGCAAATATTAAATATCGGCGCCTCCAAATACCATGTACTTGTGGAAAATCCATAATCATGACTTCTAACTTGTCACAAACAATAAGACAGGGTAATATTCTTATGTACAGTACCCACCAATAAGTATACGTTCATGAACGTTTCCACACTACACTGCTGCCAACTTTGACACCCTCCTGAGGGCTGGAAAAATGTCATTTTACCATGAAATTTTTGGCACAAGATCATTTCTATGTTGACAACATGTTTGCCAAATTTCAAGGCCAGAAGATGAATATAGAAAAAGATATTCCAAATTTACCAACAAGTGTAGTTGTAAGCCATTCACTATTGCCAATTTTGACACCCTCTTGAGGGCTGAAAATTTGATATTTTACCATGAAAGTTTTATCACAAGATCATCTCTATGCTCATAACATGTGTGTTAAATTTCAATGCCATGTGATGAATACAATAATAGATACACAAGATTGTTTCTCATAGTTACACATGTTGGTAGATTTTGAATATGGGTTTTTTTATTCATCTTCTGGCCTTGAAATTTGGCACACATGTTATATTCATAGAGGTGATCATGTGTTAAAAATTTTATAGTGAAATAAGAATTTTTCAAACCTAGGGAAGGTGCCAAAGTTGAAATGGTACCCTTGGTTGTTTGTCACAATTAGCACGTTGGTAGATTTTGAATTTTTTCTTTTCTATCGTGGATATTTTAGACTTGAAATTAAGCACACATATAATCAACATAGAGAAGGTCTCATGTCCAAAATCTCATGGGAAAAAATATAAAACTCAATCCATGGGAGGGTGTCAAATTTGGCAAGAGTGAAATGTTTCTCACAACTACACATGTTGGTAGATTTCAAAAATCTTTTGTTGTATAGGTATTCTGGCCTTAAAACTTGGCACACATGTATTTGATATAGAAATGGTTTCATGCCAAAAATTTCATGCGCAAAAACAAAAGATTTAATCCTTGGGAGTGTGTCAAAGTTGGCCAGGAGTGAAATGTTTCTTACAACTACACTCACAACTACACATGTTGCTAGATTTTAAATATGTCTCTTTGTGTGGATGTTTTAGACTTTAAACATGTAATAAACACAGCGGCAGTCCCATGCCGAAAATTACATGGGCAAAAAGAAAAAATTCAATCCTTGGGAGGGTGTCAAAGTTCGTAGCTATGAAACTTTTCTTAGTGCTACCCATGTTGGTAGATCTTGAATATCTTTCTTTTAATTCAACTTCCGACCTTGAAATTTTGCACACATGTTTTCAACGTAGAAATGATCTTGTGCCAAAAATATCAAGGTGAAATGACAAATTTTCAGCCTTTTAAAGGGTGTCAAAGTTGGCAGCAGTGTAGAGTGGAAACGTACATATGCAAAATGAACGTATACTTATTGGTGGGTATTGTACATATGTAGACCCAAAACTTAGAGTGTTAATTCTAATCATGGAAGACATCAACATTAAGTGCACATGTCTAATCTGGCGATGTCTTATCAAGAGGCAATGACCCACGTTTACTAGAGTTTGGCACAGGTCGCTCGCCTTTGCTACACTTCTCTGAGGGTTTGACGCCGGTGGTGGACTTTGGCGTAGGTCCCACAGCCTTGGTGGACTTTGGCAAAGAATCTTCGGCGTTGCTAGACTTCGGCAAAGAATCCACCGTGTTCTTCGACGGTGAAGCATGATCCACAAAGTTGGGATTCATATTCTCCAAAGATAGCTGCATCTTATCCAACGCTGGTGAATCGGCTAAACGGGGCGCCTTATCGTCCTGCAAAGGGCTCATTCTCGCCTTGTAATATGCTCACCTTCTTTGTGTTCTGAACTTGATCCTCCGGCGATAGTCTCTTTAGCACTTTCGGTGACGCACTTGGTGATGTGGTTGCAAGCGACGCTCTCCTTGGAGTTCCTGTACCATCCCCCTTTCTTGATCCATGCACCGCTCAAGTTGGTGTGCTTAAAACAGCAGGAGTTGCCAACTCTTCCGCATTTGGTCCATACGAAGTGACCATGCCTGCCTCTATGGACTGCTTTCTGGGACTTATGACTACACAGTCATTTTCACCCTTCCCCTTACACTATTCAACGTACCTCCCTAATTTATGGAAATCGTACGGCCCACCATCCACCCTACCTTACCACGGTGGGAAGGCGACAAAACAATGGGGGCAGAAGAGACCTTTGCCGCGCTAGTCTGCCCCATGCTAGACATGTCCGTAGTAGTAGACTTTGGGCTCAAGAATCACTGCGAAGGACTTGCAAGATCAAAATCAACTAAGATTAATTGTGTTCATTCTACTATTCTGCGCAGTGCTACATAGTATAATAATATACGTCGTTTTCATATGATATTGTGACACGTGAAGATGCAAAATAGCAACCTACACAAGGTAAACCAGATAACATAGACAATACTACAAAGTTGCATTTTATATAACACATCATACCAAAATCAAAGTTGACTGTAAAGTACACATGAAAATGGCAGACATCTCAAGCACTACGTACTGCTACTGAGACTCAGAGACACTATGCACATAAACATCTAAGACTCTGTAGTCCTACTCAAACACTAGAGTCACTACAAAGTATTACAATGTACCATTAATGTAACACATCATACCATAGTACACATCGACTGTACACTGCACATAAAAATCACAGACATCTCAAGCACTACAAACTACTACTGAGATGCTATAAACAACTCGTCCGAGACTCTGCAGCCCTACTCAAACAATATATAGTACTACTGCTCGGACACTATGCACTACTACTCGGACATTGTGCACTACTATTCAGACACTATGTACTACTACTCAAACACTATGCACAACATCTCAGAAGTATTTACTACTACTTACACATTAAACACAACAAGTCAGAGTATGTACAAGAATTACTACTGAGACGCGATGCACAACATCGGAGACTCTACAGTTATACTCAAATAGTATATAGTGCTACTTAGATACTATGCACTACTACTCGGACACTATGCAGTACTACTCAGACATTGTGCACTACTACTCAGACATTGTGCAGTACTACTCAGACACTATATAGTACTACTTGGATAGTATGCACTGCTACTCAAACACAGTGCACAACATCTCAGTAGTATTTACTACTACTTACACATTAAGCCTCAACAGCTCAGAGTATGAAACTTGTACCAAGACACTATGCACTATTACTTGGACACAATGCACAACATCTCAGACAATAGGCACTATACTGTCATACAATATTCACTATTATGTCACACAACCCGCACTATATTGGTGCACATATGTAGGACTCCTAGGGCATCTTCTCTAGTACTTCAGAGTATCCCTCAACCAAATATACAAGCACATATGACTTACACTATGTTTTATGTACACCATAACATACTATAAATAATACATGTATCACTATCGAGAACTATATACCTAAACACAATATTGTACTGGAACTCAGAGACACATATACTACGTAGCATGAACAACTAATTTACTCCCCACTGCCCTACAAACATGGTAAAACCACAAACTATCATATCTATTTTGACATTTTGACAATGGCTAAAGTTTACAAATATAGACATTCTAATATACCATAAACAATGAGGTGCACTATTAAATACAATTCTCCCAGTAGATCATAGAGAGCACAATTACGTGGAGTAGGCACTATCCAATTTCAGGTTGTGTTGTCTTTGCGGCCATTGTCCTCGCGGATATTGCCAACGCTCTACTGGCATCAAGGTCTAGATATTGAGCCCGCTCCTGGAGCTCAACCGGCAGCTCCCCAAACCCGTGACTTGTATACCAAGAAGGATGGACCACTCCGCACTCATTGGTAGCACACTTGAAATTATCCTTAAACCACATTCTCGCACACCACGGATGATACACGTGGTGGCAACTGCAGAGCAACACATCAGAGTGCGAAAACGGGAGTTCACATACGGCACAAGTCTTGTACAAAACCGTCCTATATCCATTTCCCTCAATATCCTCTCCATACACCATGGGATGAGGAAACACAGCGGATCCAGAATTGAGCATCTGAATTTGCATGACAAGATCTGCTGCTTGTCTTTCCAAGATATCGCTCCTCCATACCACCTCGCAAGCAAGTCTCTCTTCATCTCGTAATCAACCTTCAGAGAACCATGCTTTGAAGATGCCTCCTTGAGTATATCACCGTAAAACACACTCTTCATACGTAGGTCCTGAACCTCAACTTCGTCATTGCATACCTCGAGCCGCTTCTTCAAGTTGTCCCATGTCACCTCCATGGTGTCCACAAGTTGACCCTAGGTAAACATGTATTGCATGCTGTCGGCCTGTTTCTCGTTGACGCTTTCGAGCTCCCTTTTGGTGGCCTTGATCTCCATCGTTACTAGTTCGCTAACGTGTTGTACCTCGCCCCTCTTCTGCGTTATCCAAGAAGAACTATGGGACAACTTCACATCAAAGATCGTGCATGTGGACTCACCTTGCTCCAATTTGCCTGGAAATGGTCCTTCAAGATATCTCCCAATCTCCTCTGCGCGCACCACCTCAGCAAATGACTTGCCAGTACTGCAAGCCTGCCGACAAGAACACATTGTTAACAACTTATGCTAAATGAATGTCAAGTGCAACACTACGGCATGGCACAAAATTAGAACACTGTATAGAAGCCCTTACCTTTGAATTTACCAACTTCACCATTTTCTTCCGCCAGACGCTGCGCTGGTTGTAGTTGGTGGTAGCACCAAACCGGGCCTAGTCAACTTGAACACATGCTTTCACCACGTCCGCTACCACAGCAATAGCAAAATTTCTACCTATGAGTTTAGTGGTAGGACTACATGGCTTCTGATAACATACACAATAGTACTTCTCAATGGCTGCCCTAATCCTAGGGTCCTTTACATACTTAAAGGAATACCCGGACTTCCCTTGGCGCTTTTGACCAAACATCTCCTCAAGGTCTGCCTCCGTAACGTCGTGCTTTTCTCCATGTCTATGGGGATTTAGCCCATTCGCGTTCAACATGAATATGTCCTTGAACGCCTCGTATGTGAAGGCATCAGGGGGCAGTCCTCTTAGCGCTACCCCCATCTTCAAATCTATGTCCTCCAGTGTAGCCTCCTTCTTTTCTAGTCCTCCTCGTCGGTTTTGCTTTCTTCCCTTGCCGCGACCACTTCATATCTCCTTAGTGATACATCACTCTTGTTGGATCCCTTCAGGGCCTTCCTTTCTTGCTTCTCCATAATTACTAGGGCTCTTGAACACACTTGCAAGCTTAGCTTAGAATGTGCAACATAGCAATCTATATAATCAGAAACGCAGCCATACGAATCATTTGAACTAATAGATAGTTAAATACACTCCAATATATTACATTGCACCATTCTAGAGTGTCTAGTAGTATTATAACATACTGCTGTAATGATTTAGGGTATAGTATATTGTAGTATCACGACCACACCCTCAACTTCTTCAGGGTTGAGTTTAATTAGGTGACCTCATGCTTAGCAACTTCAAGAACAAATCCTGGAAGGAAAAATTGTTTCCCTCTCTCCTTCGTTTGAGTAGAACCTAATATGAAACAAGGAGTGCACTAGTTAGTGAAGTCGCATATGAATTCCACTAGTTTGTAACAAATGCAAGACAAAATCATTAAAAAAAACATTGTAGGTGTTTCCAGGTTCTGTAATTATGAGTAACAATGGCCATGGCCCTAGGTTAACGAATACATGTGCATTAAGTCCCTTATTTATTCTAGACTAGTCTATGGTGTTCATGAATACCATAGGTGGTTTAAATTGGGCAGCGCTTCCGCGTTGTACCAAAACCACACAGAACCTATACCTCTAAATCCTACATCATACGCGCATCACAACCAACTGAGAAGGTGGAGTTTGTACTGGAACTGGCTGCTTGATGGCATGGATGCTAACGCTAATCCTTTCCCTCTCTCCTCAGTTTGTGTAGAACCTGATATGAAACAAGCATCGCAGTAGTAGTGAAGTAGTACAAGAATTCTACTAGTTTGTAACAAATGCGAGAGAAAATCATCACAAAAAACCAAAACAATACGTGTTTCCACTAAGATAATTACGAGTAGCAATAGCCATAGCCCAAGGTTAACAAATACATGTAAGTGAAGTCCCTGATTTATCCAAGAGTAGTGCCCCTTGTTCATATACACCATAGCTAGGGCAAAGTCGGCATCGCTTCCGCATTGTAATAGAACCAAGCAGAATCTAAACCTAGCAATTATGTCTCATACGTGCATCACGACTCAACGCATAAGGTGGAAACCTTACCCGAATTGAGTGATGGCATGGACAGTAACGCTGAACGACCTCCAGGCCACCTCAGTTCACTTGCCCTGTCGCGCCTTCACAACCACACATCAAAGACGGTCAGCTACAGCATCAACTGACCACTTTACCGAACGTGCAAGACCCTGAAGTTATCAAAAGCAGCAATGTGAGAAAACCCTAGACACCATTTGCATTGCATACACGTAATCCCGAAACACGACGACCAACTATGGACCTACTACTCCATGTTTCTGCGCGCACCTCCCTCAGCGCGCTTTCAGAAATCATCGTCGATAGTCCAACCGCAGCTTTTTCTCTGAATGACCTACGTTGGTGTACATTGCGCTCTCTGAAACAACATGACTATGATCCGAAGATCGCGCCTCTCAATCAGTAGGTGCCGACCGCGAGCTGCTGACCCTCCACGCTCTTCTTTGCACGGCCATGATAGCTTCACGTTCACTATGCGCAACGTTTCCTTCTGGCGCATAATCCCAACAACATGTCAACGAAGCAACACATCGTCCCCAGTCCGCACGCAGCTCACACAACGAGAATGAGAGAGCTTCGTTACCGACCCTAGTCACGCTTGAATGCAGCGCCGTCATGGACATTATTGACCGTCCCCATGTCAGCTAGCAAACAGTCCCATGAAATTAAGCTACAGTCGTTTCCCCCTATTAACGTCCCTACAATCTCAACGGCCCAGATTAAGAGGCACTTATAAATGAAGGGCTGAAATTCAACTAGGGTCCAACAAAGGCCCTTGTTGGAAATATACTCAACACACCATGGTCTTTGCCCAAAATGGGGTGGGAATAGCTTGCTTCTACCCCTTACGTATACTAAACATTTAGCAATCAGTATTAGCTGAAGGTGGTGGGATTCGATTTAATTCCACAAACTTGAATCCAAAATCGACATATAGAGAGGAAGAAAAGTCATATGTTCTTTAACACTCTGTAAAACAAGGTCAAAACATGATGATCACATCCAATGTTCAGATGCATTGCTTCCAGTATTGGCATGCTTTGGTGCCAAAGCACCTTCACTGTCTTAAATGCGAACTGTTCAGGTCGTGATCAAGTATGAGAAAACGCAATTTTCAGGCTCCACGTGAAAAGTTCAGGCTGCGTTCCAGTTGTTCACGTTGTATTCAAGGCTGCGAGACAAAGTTAGGTCGACGAGCAGCCGGAAGTAGTCGACTCTGGAGAGGAGGCAAACGCGGAGGTGGAGGAGCTGAAGCGGGAGAATGACCCGCTGAGGGCGGCGAAGACGAAGACGAATCCACCTTCTATACCAGACAAATCGCCACGGACTTTGCAGGCAAAGGAGCATCTCGATCATTTGAGGTTGGAGAATAAGAGGTTGATGGCGAGCCGGCTAGCGCCGTCTGCACCGCCGATCTGGTTCCCGCACGTACCCAAAAAGGATCCAGAGCGTCCAAGCACGAGACGACCTCAAGCCCGAGAAGCACCTGAGCCCAAGTCCAACTCGTACTGCATTGCTTTCCAAGATTGCGCCCTTTTCAAGCTCCTCTCACGAGCATTGTATGGCTCCAGCTCCTCCCACACGCATTGTTCAGGCTCCATCTCGCTGAGACTCGAACTGTTCAGGCTGTTGGAGATCAGCAGTCTTGTGTGTCACCACGCATCGTGCAAGCTTTGGAAGAACTGAACTTATTGAAGCTAGAGAAAGAGTAATCACTGAATGAGATCTGAACTAAATGAGATTGAAACTGAATGAGAACCAAATGATACTTGAACTAAATAAAAACCGAATTGAAAAAAACCGAGCTAAAGATAACCGAATCGAAGATTATCGATTATCACTTTGAAGATTATCGATTATCACTTTGAAGGCCCTCGCATGGAACACCTAAGTCCCGAACTCCATTATCCACCTCCCAAAAGGCATGGGAGGGTCCACCAATCCCTAGTCCAGAGGTTAACGCATTCCCACGTGTCGAGGAGAACGTGGGAGAAGGGCCCTACGACTTATGGGCGGATTTGACTCGCCTTAAGGCAGACATCACTATTGCTCAACTATTGGAAGTATCACCACCCATGAGGAAGGTCTTTAGGTTGGGTACCCCGGTGAAACGGAGGCCTAAGGCAAAGTTAGATTGGCAGCCCGTGTAAAGTCTGTACACCCCAATATCAAGGTCAAGGCGGTTCAAATCGAGGTCTCAATCGTAGACAAAGTGGTACCCAATGTACTAGTAGATGGTGGTAGTGGTTTGAACATTATGCCCCTCTCAACCATGGAGAAATTGGAACTAGACATCACGGAATCATCACCTTACATCATCAACATGGCTAATCAAAATTTGGAGGCCCCATTAGGCCAAATTAGTGGATTGAGGATTGGGGAGAAGATGTTGGAACACTCGTGAGGATTCAGATCTTCCGTACTAGTGGGTGTTACGGATCAGGAGAAGGTGCAATGGTCTAAGGTCATCCGAACCGGCAGAAAGTTATATAAATATGAGGTTCACAAGGAGTTAAACGACGTACGTGGATCATTGTTTGCCCTACTGAACAGCAGTCTCAGCGACCTTGGGGTTGAGCTGCCACCACTAACTGTGTGCGGGGTTGAGCACGAGCCAATCCGTTTTCTGTGATCTGGAGCTACAAGTAATTATGTTCTGTGTGTGAAAGGCGAGGATGACAGAGAATATGCGGCCAAAGTTCCTCTCTCTTGGAAGGGCTTGAGCTTGAAGAATGACCATCGAATGCTTATTGCTTTGGATCACGTAGAAGGAGTGCCCAAGGTGTTGGCATGGTTTGATGATGACGTATCCCTGAAGATCCGTCCAGTAGGGAGACAATTGTCGCGTAAGTACTTGTCCAGTTGGTTGTGGATGGTGCCAGGGCTCGTGGATGTTCTTCGGAAAGCGCATGATTTTGACATCATTAATCGCGATGTGAGGCCAGACAACATTATGATTGCCAAAGGGATTCCGTAAGGGATTCCATAAGTGGGGGGGAGTAGAGCCTAGGAGCGCAGCGCAGCGCGAATTGATGGCAATGGCTGGCTCCAGGGTTGTCAGGACGCTCGACGTCCTTGATGTCAGGACGTCAAGACGGAGGACGTCCTCTGGCCTATC